>CM046042.1:11437190-11552190 GCA_025215565.1 Flaveria ramosissima | reverse complement strand
GACTTCTCTACCAATCTATCCTAGCTGTTACAACTTTAAGATTTTTGTTATTGCCTGATTTATTTATGTATTTATCCAATCACGTGATACATCTTTATTATTTTTAATAAAATTAGGTTGTGGATCTTCACATTGTGATTTCCATACTTATAGCAAGGAACTTACTTCCTGGACATTATTGCAGAATGTACTTCCCAGAAGGATTCGAGCCTTACGTTAAATCAATGAATCTGGGTGAAGAGGACACAGGTAACTCTGTCTTGTTACAGTGACCTTTAGTAGATTGGTTCCAGAAGGTAAATCTGTGACGGAACCGAAAGGTCACATCCTTTGTAAGGTTGACCGCTTCTGGACGGATATAACTACTTCCTGGGCAAACCTCAGACCTGTTACTAAATTTTTAACAAGCAAGTTACTATATATAAAAACATAAGCTGTACAACTGGATCAAGTAGTAGACATATTACGATCAACACAAGATGTTTGAAGTTACTCAAAAGTCCTCGTGAACAAGAATGTATAACAAGTCATTCCTAGCAACAAATTAAGGTTACTTTTTGAGTGTAATGAATATCATCTTTACAGGTGTTTAGCTAGTGGTAGAGGTGGCAAAATGGGCGGATTGGATTGGGTTGGTTGTTAGGTTAGGATGGATTTGGGTCAGGATGGATCATTTAGAAAAAAAAGTCAAGACGGGTTTGGATCAGTATGGATTTGAGTCAGCATGGGTTCTAATCAGGATGGATCATTTTTAAAAAAAAGTCAAATACAAGTAATTTAAATCTAAAATTACATACGTAACAACTAATAGTCCAAATGTCAAATACTATACCCGTTAAAAAATAACAAGTCTTCAAAACATATTACTTTTTACATCTTGTACCATACCAAAAGTAAAAATATATTGCATAATTGGATCCTAAACAAGTATGCATATCATCATCTTTAGTTCACCACAATCTACAAGGTTACAACAAAAGAAGTAAAAACAATATATGTAAATGTTATTGACATTTCCAACTTTAACATATTGTTTTTTAAGTGTAAATCTTGAAAACTCAAAATTAAATAAAAAAATTAAGTTGCAACATCCTCTAATAATAAAAAAGCTAATATTACCTAAACGCGACCACTATCATACGTCGAATACAATGATTCAATATCTTCAACAAGTTCTTCCTCCATCCCGTTCTCGTTTTCATCTTAATGTGTAAAAAAGTAAAAGTTGAATTAAAATTATGCATAAATTAAGTAGCAAAAATTAAAAAAAAAACTTATTACCTTCTAAATCAAACAACCAATCACGTGTGCATAATAGAACCTCTACATTTGATGATAGTAGTGATGTTCGATACTTACTTAGAACCCGACTTCCAATGAAGTCTTCCGAAGCCTCAGAGACAAAGTCTTCCGAAGCTTCATCCTATGAAGACAGATTTCTTCCGAAGACTTTTAGTAACATGCTTTATCTGATGTATTGTTTTATAAAGCTGGACACCTTTCCGCTGCATCTCTGTAAAGTCATCAATTTACATGAGTTGGTGAAAAGGTCCATGCTTTTGGTAACTGTGAGGTCTTGAGTCCGTAACTTTCTACTTTATGTACTTTATCCTTTTTGTAATAGATAAGGATGTGAGCTATGGCATGTCATAGTCACAAGGTCAAAAGGCAGATATGCCTTTTGATTTTACAATTGATTTTGTTTGTGTCTAGTCAATTGTATCCAGCTGGCTTTCAAAGTATAGCCGGCTGTAGGTTGTAGTATAAGTATTTCAAGTTCTAGTATCTCTCTTTATGCTTTGTAACACTTGTAATAGAACTTGAGAAAGCAATATACTGCCTCCTTGAAACCCAAATCTCTTGTTCTGTCTCTTTATCATTACTTGTGTTCTTTGTATCATTATCTTGGTTAATCCTGTTTACTGTTTGATCAAGTTTAGTTAATCTCCTCTTTGTGTTGTTGTGTTGTAATTGTTAAGCCCTTAACCGGTCCTGCAATTGGTGTCAGAGCATTTCAGGCTCTTGATATAAGATCTCACCATCTTAAGATCCCTCACACACACAAATATTAAACTTTTAAAATGGCATCCATTTCAAAGACTGATATGGAGACTGGAACCATAAACAAGTCCCCACTGATCACTCTTGATGACGTTGATACCTGGTGTATGAGAATGGAAGGTTTCATCAGGTATCTAGACTCAAGAATGTGAGAATCTGTTGAAAACGGACCTTTCATACCCAGCACTCCTTCTGCTACTGGTGCTGGTATGATCCCCAAAGATGTGGCCAACTACTCTGATGAAGATAGGAAGAGAGTAGAGATTGATAGAAAGGCCATGACTGCTCTTCAAACTGCCCTTCCAAACTCTGTGTACAGAGGTTTCAAGAAGTGCAAAACAGCTAAACAGCTGTGGGATGCACTAAATTTGATGTATGAAGGCTCCTCTGAAGCCAAGGAGAACAAGAAGGATCTCCTGAAGCAGCAATTTGAAAACTTCACCTTCAAAACAGGTGAAACCATGACTCAGCAATACTTTAGGTATGTTGAGATAGTGGATACCCTTGTGGATGGAGGAGTTCCTCTTGAAAACAGAGACATTGTAAGGAAGTTCATGTCCTCACTTCCTAGGCAATGGACACACTACTGTGTGTGATCAAGAGGACTGAAAATCTCAAAACTCTTACTCTGACAGAGTTATATGGGATTCTCAGTGGCTACCAAATGGAGATGAACATGCAAGGTTCATCTGGCAACTCCAACAATCAAATGGGTTCAGCCCTGCATGTGGTTGAAAGGGATAGCATAGAACCCCAACATCATCTCATATGCTACCCTGACAACACACCAAAGGGTCCTTTCATCACCTTCCCAGAGACACCTAGGGAGAACTACACTCAAGGAAGCCCATTCCAAGAGACAAGCTCTTCTCAAGCTTTTGTGTCTTCTGATGAAAGTTGTGGTAACTCTCTTTTCACTCTTGAAGACCTGGATTGTATCCATCTAGATGACCTGGAATATATGGAAATAGTTCAGCAGATGGCTCTTCTCACTCATAGAGCCAAGAAGTTCTACAAGAGAACTGGAAGGAGGTTTCCAAGCAATACAAGCACTGGAAAGTTTGGCTTGGATAAAAGCAAGTCAAGTGTTACAATTGTAACTTGATGGGCCACTTTGCTAGAGAGTGCAAGGCACCTAAAACAAATGGTGGCCAAGCACAAACCAGACCAAACTACACTGACAAAGCCCCTCAGAATGAGAAGCCAAAGCAACAAGCTGTTGTTGCTGTTGAAGAAGGAGGCTTTGACTGGAGCTTTCAGGTGGAAGATGCTTCTCCAAACCAAGCACTAATGGCAGATCATGATGAAGCCAAGGTATTGGAACATCTCTGTACTCCTGAATGCATTGCTAAAGTTAACAGATATAGGTCCTATAACTTGGAAATGAGATCTGATCTTGAGTCCTTAAACATTTTAAAATCTGATTTTAGAAAGTCGAAAATGATTATAAGCTAAAGATAGAGGACTTAGAGAAAACCATTTCAGTACTAAAACATGAACATACAGATTTTAGGACTCAAATCCAAGATCTCATAACTAAGCTGACTGAGTGCCAGGCTGAGCTTGTGATCAGCAAAGCCAGGGCAGAAAAGAGTGTTCTTGAAGAAGAGACCTTCAAGAACATGATATCCTCATCCCTGCACAACAAAGTGTGTTATCAAAATAGACAGGGACTGGGATCAAATGAGATAGCTCCTCCACACACAATCTTGTCTGTAAGATCTCCTAGGTGTGGAACTTGTGAAGATGAGCTTCCTCTCATAGATCCTATAAGTGAAGAGGATGAAGAAAGATAGTGAAGAATTCCTCTGAGAAGAGTGAAGAGGAGGATTCTAATAAGGGCCACTATCCTTCTGAGGAGAAGAAGTCTACTGTGATGACCAAGTCAAAGAGAAAGAACCTGATCAGGAAGAGCAAAAGAAAGGCAAAGAAGGCTCAAGAGATCAAGGCTACTTTTGATTATAAGCAAAACAAGTTTTTTATCTTTGCAGGTTCAAAGTAGTAAAGACTGAAGACATCAACCAAAACTCCTCAGCTAAGAGTTCTGGTTCTTGTTCAAATCATCTCAGTACCAAGAAGAAGACTGATCTGTGTGTACCACTGCTGCACAGCCTGGACCATCAAACTCCAAGAACAGTTCACAGCCCAAAAGAACTGTCTCAACATCTACAAAGATGAAGGTGGAGAAGGGATGTGACCAAAGACAGTCTTGCTCTCATAAGGAGACTCTTATGAAGAAGAAAATGTTGTGTGTCATGTGTGAAAGTACCTCTCACATTGCTAAGGATTGTCCATATAATCCTAAAAGTACTGTCCATATGACCAATACAAAGACTTCAAAGAGTTTCAAGAAGATTCAAGCTTCGGAAGGAAAATCTGTTTCCTTCGGAAGCTCCAAATCAAAGAAGAAGGTAAATGGAAAATTACCTTCGGAAGAAAAATTGGTCTCGGAAGAAAGGAGTTCTTCCGAAGCACTGAAGTCTGCTGCAGTGACTGCAGAATCTTCCGAAGGTTCAGTCATCAAAACTTGTGAAGTTCCAAAAGCTTCCAAGGTTTTGAAGGTCAAGTCCAAGACTCCAAAGGTGGTGTGGAAGTCTAAGAAAGACCAAGTGACTGAAGTTTCTCCATCAACAACAGCTGAAGATCCCTCTACCATAGGATCTATTACTGTTGCATTACCTTCTATTATACTTAGTGAGCCCAAGACAAGTAAGGCTTGGGTTTCCAAATGTAACTAATCATTTTCTTTGTGCAGGAACAGCTCAAGACAAACAGGAATGTCTGGATAATTGATAGTGGCTGTTCCAGGCACATGACAGGCAATAGGTCACTACTCCATAACTTTGAGAGAATTGATGGAGGACCAGTTGCTTTTGGAGGAGATGAAGGTGGTTACATTTCAGGAAGGGGCAAGGTCACAAATGGTAAGCTCAGCATTGAAAAGGTAAACTTTGTCAAGGAGCTTGGGTACAATCTTCTGAGTGTATCCCAATTTTGTGATCAGAGTCATAACATGCTCTTTACTGAGCATGAGTACATTGTTCTCAAGCTGGAGTGGTCATTCCTCATGAGCATATCCTGCTCAGAGCCCCCAGGAAAGGGAACATGTACAAGATGGATTTGCAAGAAACATCTCCCTCTGGAGAAGTTTCATGCTTTCTATCTAAAGCAAATAGTGATGAGTCTTTCCTATGGCATAAAAGAATGTGCCATGTAAACTTTAAGAACATGAATAAACTAATTAAACATGATTTGGTAACTGGAATGCCAAAGAAAGAGTTTACAAGTGATGATCATTGTGTTGCATGCCTGAAAGGGAAGCAACATAAGGTATCTCACAAGCCTAAGGAAAAGAACTCTATCACTACTCCCCTACACTTATTACATATGGATCTCTTTGGCCCCACCAGTGTAATGAGTCTAGGAAGGACCTCTTATTGTTTGGTGATCACAGATGATTTTACAAGATTCACTTGGGTTTTCTTTCTTAGAACTAAGGATGAAACCCCTGAGATTCTGAAGAATTTCATCTTAAAAATTGAGAATCAAAGTGATCACAAGGTCAAAACCATAAGATGTGATCAAGGGACTGAATTCAAGAATCAAATCCTTGATACATTTTGTGATGAAAAAGGTATTACAAGACAATATAGTGCTCCCAGGACTCCTCAGCAAAATGGAGTTGCTGAGAGGAGAAACAGGACACTAATTGAAGCTGCAAGAACTATGTTGTCTGACTCTAAACTGCCCATCACCTTCTGGGCAGAGGCAGTAAATACTGCTTGCTATGTGCAAAACAGAGTTTTAGTAGTTAAGACACATGGTAAGACTCCTTATGAACTTTGGCACAAGAGAAAACCTTTCATTGGTTTTCTCAGGTCATTTGGATGTCCCTGCACCATCTTGAATACCAAGGATCAAATTGCCAAGTTTGCTGAGAAATCAGATGATGGACACTTCATTGGATACTCTTCCCAAGCCAAGGCTTATAGAGTATACAATCTCAGAACTAGAATTGTTGAGGAGTCAGCCAATGTGACTTTCAATGAACACACCCCTGTGTGGCTGGTTCTGGTCCTGATTGGCTATTTGATCTTGATTTAGTTACCAACTGTTTTAACAAATCTTGTGAGAATGTTTCAGGATCTGCAGAAAATTTAAATACAGGTGATCCTGATCCAAGATTTGAGCTAGGAAGACCCTCAACTCATACATCTTCAGCTCCAGTTGGAACTACTTCAGCAAATGAGGTTTCTATCAGCACTACAATGACAAATTCAGCTGATACATCTGGGGTGCCTTCAAATTCCAGCTCAGAGGCTCCACAACCAGATAAAGATACCTCAATTGTGGAAGACAACAATGGTGATGGTGAAAGTGATCAGGAATTCCTTGATGCTAATAACCACACCATAGATGACAACATCAATGATGTCACACACTCATTGGATCAAGTTAATCTTGATAAGTGTGGTGATGTGGAGGGTGAATCATCTATGCCAGATCTAAATTTCTCAAATTTGGATCTTTCTCAGCAACTTGCTGTGATCCCTCAGCTAAGGATCCACAAGTCTCACCCCACCACAAACATCATTGGAGATGTTGTCACAGGGGTAAGAACAAGAGGACAAACCCATGAAGCAAATGTTTGTCTTCACTCTTGTTTCTTATCCCAGATAGAGCCAAAGAAAGTTGATGAAGCTCTAAAGGATGGAAGTTGGGTTGAAGCTATGCAACAAGAGTTGCTTCAATTCAAAAGGCAGAAAGTTTGGAACCTTTGTCCTCTTCCTCATGGGAAGACTACCATTGGAACCAAATGGGTTTTTAGGAATAAGAAGGATGATAGAGGAATTATCATCAAGAACAAGGCAAGACTAGTTGTTCAAGGATACACACAAGAAGAAGGGATTGACTACACTGATGTCTTTGCTCCTGTAGCAAGATTAGAAGCTGTTAGGATATTCCTGGCATTTGCTGCATCCAAGAACTTCAAGGTCTTTCAACTTGATGTAAAGTGTGCTTTCCTGTATGGAGTGATTGATGAAGAGGTTTATGTCAAACAGCCACCTGGTTTTGTAGACCCTGATCATCCTGATTATGTCTGCAAGCTTGACAAAGCTCTTTATGGGCTGCATCAGGCACCCAGGAAGTGGTATGAGACATTGTCTGAGTATCTTTGTAAACATGGATACAGGAGAGGTACTATAGATGGAACTCTCTTCATCAAAGGACAGGGAAATGACTTATTGCTAGTTCAAGTATATGTAGATGACATCATCTTTGGTTCAACTAATCCAAAGCTCTGCAAAGACTTTGAGAAGCTGATGAAAGACAGATTTGAAATGAGTGCAATGGGAGAACTCAATTTCTTTCTGGGAATTCAAGTGAAGCAAGTTGAAGATGGCATCTTCATAAGTCAGTCAAAGTATGTTCAGGACATACTCAAGAGGTTCAACATGACTGATTGTAAGATTGCTAAGACACCCATAGCCAGAAACCACTCCCTTGGACCTGATCTTGAGGGGGAGTGTGTAGATGAACATTTATACAGGGCTATGATTGGGTCTCTTATGTATCTTACAGCTAGCAGGCCTGATATCATGTTTGCTACATGTATTTGTGCAAGATATCAAGCCAACCCTAAGATGTCTCACCTAATCACTGTCAAAAGGATTTTAAGATACCTCAAAGGTGCCTCAACACTTGGTTTATGGTATCCAAAGAATCCTGACTTCAATCTGTATGCTTATACAGATAGTGATTATGGTGGTTGCAACATGACTGCAAAGTCTACATCTGGGGGATGTCAATTCCTTGGTGGAAGGGTTGTCTCATGGCAATGCAAGAAACAATCCTGTGTGTCTGCATCAACTGCTGAGGCTGAATACATTGCTGCTGCAAGCTGCTGTGCTCAAGTGCTTTGGATTCAAAATCAGATGCTGGACTATGGATTTAACTTCAAGGAGACTCCTATCCACATAGACAACAATAGTGCTATCTCTATCACTGAGAACCCTGTGCAGCACTCAAGGACCAAACACATCAATATCAGGTATCATTTAATAAGAGATAACTATGAAAAGGATTAATTAAACTAGTCAAAGTTCATACAGATGAACAATATGCTGATCTGTTTACAAAAGCTTTTGATGAACAGAGATTTAAATATCTAATATCAGCTATTGGGATGATTAACTTTGAGTAGATCTTTTCTTAAAACTAATTCTAATTATTTCTTAAAATATGTGTGTCCTAAGTTGTCTAGTTCATCACTTTCATAAGCTCATGTTTTCTTTGGATATAAAATCCTTTTTGAAGACTTTCCTTAGATTCTTGAAAATTTTCTGATCCTTCGGAAGATATACTTTTACCTTCGGAAGAAAATCATGTCTTCAAAATAAATAACTGTCTAAGAAATTTTACCTTCGGAAGAAGTCTAAATCTATCTTCCGAAGCTTAAATTCTTGTCTCAGACACTTATTTGTTTTTAAGGACTTTTTCTTCCGAAGCAAAATTAACTCTCGGAAGCTTTGTTGTTTCATATACAAAGCATTCAAGTGTTTATTTCTCTTCCGAAGCAAAATTTTCAAGACTCTCAGGAAAATCTTCCGAAGTCATTTTAGCTTCGAAGCTTTTTCATTAAAACTTCCGAAGATAATTTACCTTCGGAAGCTTTTCGAATTCCAAGAAAACTACTTTTTGAGCAAAAGTAAACTACTTTTTCAGAGGTGGGACCGACTTTCGGATTTCAAAGTTTATCCTCTTTCATTAACTTTGGTTCAAATCCCTTTTCACATAAATACCCAACGGTTCCCCCTCTTCCTCACTATCTTCCTCAATTCCACTATTCCTCAAACCTAATTCCCAAAACCGCCTTTGCTTTTTACCTTTCTTCAACCTTAAGCTTCTCAAATGGCCAACCTTAACCGCAGAAACAACCCAGATTTCTCCATGCAACTTCACAGGCAACACAACCAGGTTGCTCTGTTAAGCTCTGAGAAAGATGAAAGTTTCTCAGAGATTTGCCAATTCTTAACTCTATCAAACTATTTCACCTCCCTAACCATTGATCCTACTCTGTATGAGGATCATTTGCTTGAATTCTGGAAGACCTGCCAAGAGGTCATTATGGATGGGGAGAAGGCACTGTCTGCCACAGTGCAAGGGAGGACAATCTTCATCACTCCGGCCATCATCAACTATCATTTGCAGCTGGATGATGAAGAAGGTGAGTTGTCCTTCCCAAAGGAAGCTGTCAATCATTCTTTGAGCAGATGGGCTATGAGGGAGATTTCTCTGTAAAGACCTTCAGGAAAGGGAAGGTCTCATCCCAGTGGAAATACCTACTCCATGTGGTTATCCACAGCTTGTCAAACAAGCATGGAGGGTGGGACCAGATTCCTGAGGATCTCTCCTTCATAGTGCATGGAATGGTTCAAGGGGTCAAGTTCAGGTACTCTCAATTTGTTTATACTAATTTACTTGCAAACTTGGACTCCTTAGAGTATTACATGTTTCCTAGATATGTTCAACACATTCTTAACTGTGAACTGGGCTCACAGTTGAGGGAAACAAGTAATATTCTTAAATTGGGACAGATGAAGCCCGACATCTTTAAAATCATGAAGAAGCCAACTGTAGGCTTCTCAGGGGTAGAAACAGCCCTTGTCCCCAAAATGTTAGAGCTCATTGCTCAAGGTGACAACCTAGCAACACAAGCTAGTGTTGAACCCACACCTTCTACTTCCTTACCACTAAAAAGGCCTCAAATAACCCTCACCTACCAAAGAAAATCCAAACGAACCCCTGCTCAAGCTATTGAGTCTGTGCAGGTCCCCATATACTCACCTTTACAGGAGGAAGTGGACACTAGAGCTCCCACTTCCCCTGAGGAGCAAACCACTCCCATCTCTTCAACTATCAGGGCTGAGGTTCCTCATGCTCACCCTGATGAGCTCACAAGCCAACAGCCTTAAGCCTTCACTCTGAGTCTCAACACTCAAGTGAACAACCTTCAGGGGACAGTTACCATCCCCAGCCTTTAGATCTAAATCAACCATTCCCAACCTATCCTTCTATACTGATGAAGACTTAGGATTCAGTGAGTACCATGAGTCTCTCTTCTCCTCCCCTACTCAAAGAGAGATGAGTACCTCTGAGTCTCCTCAGTCTAGCCCACATCAGTCACCTGTTACTGAGGTGGACACTTCTGAACCTGTTCAGGATGTCCATATGGAAGAGGCTCTCACTTCTGCAAGTGATTACATCATTAAGACCTCAACCATGGCAACTCAGCCCACTGACATCTCAACTGAGATTGCTAGTGAGCAGAGGAAAACCAGCAGCCAAGAACCTCAAGCTGGTGGTGAGAGAGAGGACTTTGGTCCAATCATCTCATCCCCCAATGATTCTTCTGATGAAGAAGAGGGGAATTTGAGACTAAAGGTGCAAAAACTGTCAAAAACATGCTCCTATTTAGTCTCTAAGGTCAGTCACCTTGAATCTCAGGTGACTACCTTACAAAACAGGGTCAATGATCAGCAACTTCAGATTTCATATCTTAAGGAAAAACTAGCTGGGAGACCTTTAAGAAGAGCTCAACCAGGAACACAAGAACCTGTGGATGTGATTGATTTATCCTCCAGCTCACCTATGCAAGTGGGTGATGCTACCAAAAAGGGGGAGAAAGTTATTGCAGCCACAGAACCTGGGAGTTCTTCACAGAGAATGGACATAGAGGACTCACCATCCTCACTTGCAATTGTGCATTCTCAGCAACTTCCTCAAGTTCACATTAATGTGGATCTATAGACTCTATCATCAGGAGTCTCTTTGAGGAAGGTATACCAAGGGCTGTGTCATCCCCACCTCAAGGAACTTCAAACTACATCATAAGGTGGAGGTATGATGCTGATAGAAGAGCCCTTATTCTTCACAGAGTTCAAGGGCAACAAGAAGTATTTGACTTTCAAAGCTTGAACTTCTATGAAAGATTGGATCTAGTCAATATGCCACTTGTCAATCCAAGCAACTCAAGACAGGCTGACAGATTGGCTCAAAGAATCCAAGACAGGATCCTTGCAGAGTTCAGCTTAAGAAGGAGACTTAGGCAATCAGGCAATGTCATCGGTCAACTGGATGTTGAGGTGGACCCTAAGATTAGTTTCATAGGGGAAACCTTGACTGAAGGCCCAGTGGCAGAACCTGAGACCCCTGTCTCATCATCATCAACTGCTGTAGAGATTCATACTCCCTCTGAGACACCTGCTGGTGAAGGTGTTTCTCAGCCTCTCTCTGGCCAGAGCATGGATGCTACACCAAGCAATGAAGGCCAAACCTCTATCCACCCTGAGTCACAAAGGTCTGTGGGTGACAAAGGGAAAAGATTTTGACTCCTGAGGAAATTGAGGAGGAAGAGAGAGAGAGAGGAAAAGGAAGCTAAGGGGAGAAAGTTTCTCTGGGTCTTCAGGCTTTATGCAAGCTGCAATCAGGGCTGCCCCCAGACCAAATACTCAAGATGATGAGTTGAGGGCAGTCAGGATTACTTATCTGCAGACCAGGAACTATGACATTGATGAAATCATTTCTCTCCCCTTAGAACAACTGAATGAACTGGCTGACATGGAAGTGTCAAGAGAGATGAAAGAAAAAAGGATGCAAGGTTACTTCTCCAATTCAAAGAGGAGAAGAGACAGAAAAGACTCTACAAGCATGCTCCCACTCTCTCCCCAGTTCAAGAAAGCCTGTACAAGAAGATGTGGTTCCACAAGAACCTCAGGTAGACAAAGAAGAAGATAGGATCAAAATGATCAACTACCTGAGTGCCACAGGCTTCTATCAGGCAGATGCACTTCTTCCCTTGTCCTATGACTTTGTTGAGTTTGAGTACTTAAAACAACTTGAGCTTGAGTTAGTCAAGGAGAGAAAGACAACTAAGAAGAAGCTAAGGGAAGAAGCTGCAAAGTCAAGAGCTATCATCCAAAAGAGTATGAAGAAGTCTGCTGATAGACAAAGGATGATGAGCTTCTTGAAGCTATATGGATTCTCCGGAAGGAGACTTGGCCCTATGTCTCTATCCACAATGGATGAACATATAAGGGTAATCAAGCAGAAGATTAAGAGTGGTGAACTGATTGACCTACACTCTCTTCCAAGTCAAGTCCCACCTGAAGTGGAGGTTAAGTTTGAACAACCTGAGACACCTCAACCCGGACCTCCTGCTGAGCCTCAGCAAGCTTCATCTTCTGATCCAAAGCAGGGTCAAACTCCCTCTCCTTCTGAACCTGTGAGGGAGGAACACCCAACTGAGAAAGACAAGGATGATCAACAAGGTGCTGCAGACCAGTCTTCTCAGTTAAAGTCATCTAAGAGGAAGAAGAGGATGGATTCTAAACCAAAGTCTAAGAAGAAGAAGCCTAAATCATCTACCTCTACACCTCAGGCTGAGTCAGATCAACCTGAGGAAGTGCATGAAGAGGCAGCCCAATCAACTCCAATGCAAGTGGCTCCTCTGGCAGCTGAGACACCCATCTTATCCTGGACCTTCTCTACCAATCCAGAAAGATGGCATGTAATCAGAGATCAAGGTGTTGAGAATGTCTATACATGGCAAGACATAATCAACTTACCTCTGCATGATCTCTTTGAGATGAGAAGATACTATGAAGGTCTAAATGATCCTGACCATCTAATGAAGAAGGGTATGGTCATGATTGTGCTGAAGACTACTAACATCTGAAGATCTTCTAAATGTTTTGGTAGCATCAGCCTAGGGGGAGTTTGTAAGGATTTCTTTAAGTCTGATGCAAACCAAAACATCCAATGTCTCTCTGCAAGTAATGCACTAAGTACTGTAGAAGAATTGCTTCGGAAATTTTACACCATACACTAGAAATATTCTAAGTGTAAAATCTTCTGAAGCCAAGACCAATATTTTTCGAAGCCAAATATGAAGTCTTCCGAAGCCTCAGAGACAAAGTCTTCCGAAGCTTCATCCTATGAAGATAGATTTCTTCCGAAGACTTTTAGTAACATGCTTTATCTGATGTACTGTTTCATAAAGCTGGACACCTTTCCGCTGCATCTCTGTAAAGTCACCAACTTACATGAGTTGGTGAAAAGGTCCATGCTTTTGGTAACTGTACATTGAGGTCTTGAGTCTGTAACTTTCTACTTTATGTACTTTATCCTTTTTGTAATAGATAAGGATGTGAGCTATGGCATGTCATAGTCACAAGGTCAAAAGGCAGATATGCCTTTTGATTTTACAATTGATTTTGTTTGTGTCTAGTCAATTGTATCCAGCTGGCTTTCAAAGTATAGCCGGCTGTAGGTTGTAGTATAAGTATTTCAAGTTCTAGTATCTTTCTTTATGCTTTGTAACACTTGTAATAGAACTTGAGAAAGCAATATACTGCCTCCTTGAAACCCAAATCTCTTGTTCTGTCTCTTTATCATTACTTGTGTTCTTTGTATCATTATCTTGGTTAATCCAGTTTACTGTTTGATCAAGTTTAGTTAATCTCCTCTTTGTGTTGTTGTGTTGTAATTGTTAAGCCCTTAACCGGTCCTGCAAATTCCATCTAGTTGCAACATCTTGATGTACATATTTCCCACATTGTAATGAAAGATGATGTATAGATTTTGCAAACTTATACTTTCTACTGGCACTTCCTGTAACAAACTTCACCGACTCTCGAACCTTCTCAATGGCTCCTTCAATTACCTTTAATCCTGCTTGAACAATAATATTTAACACATGTGCACAACAACGAACATGATTGAAATCTCCCTCACAAACTAAAACATTGTTTAAACACAAGTGACTGCTTAAACAATCTACTAATACGTCATTATATTTAGCATTGTCTATTGCGATCGTAAAAACCTTTTTCTCTATGCCCCAATCTGCTAAAAAATTAATCAAATACTCTACTAAAAGTTTACCAATGTGTGGAGGTGGTATAACTTTAAAGTTTAACACGTTCTTCCTTAGAACCCAATTCTCATCGATATAATGAGCTATAGTGTCCATATCAATGTGAACTTGAGGAAGTTGCTGAGTATGCACAATTGCAAATGAGGATGGTGAGTCCTCAATGTCCATACTCCCTAAAGAACTCCCAGGTTCTGTGTGTGTAATGACTTTCTCCGCCTTTTTGGTAGCATCACCCTCTTGCATAGGCGAGCTAGGAGTTAGGTCAATCACATTCACAGGTTCTTGTGTTCCTGGTTGAGCTCTCCTTAAAGGTCTCCCAGCTAGTTTTTCCCTGAGATAAGATATCTCAAGTTGCTGAATTGACCCTGTTGTGCAGGGTAGTCACCTGAGATTCAAGGTGACTAACCTTAAAGACTAAATAGGAGCATGTTTTTGACAGTTTTTGCACCTTTAGTCTCAAATTCCCCTCATCTTCATCAGAAGAATCATTGGGGAATGAGATGATTGGACCAAAGTCCTCTCTCTCACCACCAGCTTCAGGTTCTTGGCTGCTGGATTTCCTCTGCACATTGACAGCCTCAGTTGAAGTGTCAATGGGCTGAGTTGCCATGGTTGAGGTCTTAATGATGTAATCACTTGCAGAAGTG
Source organism: Flaveria ramosissima (assembly GCA_025215565.1). Classification (NCBI taxonomy): domain Eukaryota; kingdom Viridiplantae; phylum Streptophyta; class Magnoliopsida; order Asterales; family Asteraceae; genus Flaveria; species Flaveria ramosissima. The sequence continues at coordinate 11,537,544 of CM046042.1, read as the reverse complement.
AGAGCCTCTTCCATATGGACCTCCTGAACAGGTTCAAGGAGATCCACCTCAGTAATAGGTGACTCATGTGGGCTAGACAAGGGAGACTCAGGAGTACTCATCTCTCTTTGAGTAGGGGAATAGTAGAGAGACTCATGATACTCACTGAAACCTAAGTCTTTATCAGTATAGAATGAGAAGTTGGGAATGGGTTGATTTAAGTCTAAAGGCTGGGGATGGTAACTGTCCCCTGAAGGTTGTTCACTTGAGTGTTGAGACTCAAAGTGAAGGCTTAAGGCAGTTGGGCTTGTGAGCTCATCAGGGTGAGTATGAGGAACCTTACCACTGATTCTAGAAAAGATGGGAGTGGTTTGCTCCTCAGCGGAAGTAGGAGCTTTAGTGTCCACTTCCTCCTGTATGGGTGAGTGTATGGGGGCCTACACAAGCTCAATAGCTTGAGCAGGGGTTCGTTTGGATTTTGTTTGGTAGGTGAGGGTGATTTGTGGTCTTTTTGGTGGTTGGGAGGTAGAAGGTGTGGGTTGAACACTAGCTTGTGTTGGTAGGTTGTCACCTTGAGCAATGAGCTCTAACATTTTTGGGACAAGGGCTGTTTCTACCCCTGAGAAGCCTATAATTGCCTTCTTCATTATTTTAAAGATGTTGGGCTTCATCTGTCCCAATTTAAGAATATTATCTGTTTCCCTCAACTGTGAGCCCAGTTCACAGTTGAGAATGTGTTGAACATATCTAGGAAACATATAATACTCTAAGGAGTCCAAGTTAGCAAGCAAATTTGTATAAACAAACTGAGAGTACCTGAACTTGACCCCTTGAACCATTCCATGCACTATGAAGGAGAAATCCTCAGGAATCTGGTCCCACCCTTCATGCTTGTTTGACAAGCTATGGATAACCACATGAAGCAGGTATTTCCACTGGGATGAGACATTCCCTTTCCTGAAGGTCTTTATAGAGAAATCTTCCTCATAGCCCATATGCTCAAAGGAATGATTTACAGCTTCCTTTGGGAAAGACAACTCACCTTCTTCATCATCCAGCTGTAAGTGAGTGTTGATGATACCCTTGAACAACTAGTCTTGCCTTGTTCTTGATGACAAGTCCTCTATCATCCTTCTTATTCCTGAAAACCCATTTGGTTCCTGTGGTAGTCTTCCCTTGAGGAAGATGACATAGGTTCCAAACCTTTTGCCTTTTGAATTGAAGCAACTCCTCTTGCATAGCTTCAATCCAACTTCCATCCTTTAGAGCCTCATCAATTTTCTTTGGCTCTATCTGGGACAAGAAACAAGAGTGAAGACAAACATTTGCATCATGGGTTTGTCCTCTTGTTCTCACCCCTGAATCAACATCTCTAATGATGTTTGTGGTAGGATGAGACTTGTGGATCCTTAGCTGAGGGATCATATCAAGTTGCTTAGACAAATCTAAATTTGAGAAATTTGGATCTGGCAAGGAAGATTCACCCTCCACATCAGCACACTTATCAAGATTGACTTGATCCAATGAGTGTGTGACATCAATGATGTTGTCTTCAATGGAGTGGTTATCAGCATCAAGAAATTCCTAACCACTTTCACCACCACCATTTTCTCCAACATTTTAAGCTCCTTCTTCTGAGTTTTGTGCCTCTAAGCTGGAATTTGAAGGCACCCTTGAAGTATCAGCAGGATTTATCATTGATGTGCTGGTAGAAGCTTCATTTGCAGGATTGGTTACCACTGGAGCTAAAGATGTGTAACTTGAAGGTCTTCTTAGCTCAAATCTTGGGTCAGGATCACCTATAGTTAGTAAATCTGTGGACCCTGAAACATTCTCACAAGATTTGTTAAACAGTTGGTAATTAAATCAAGATCAAATAGCCAATCTGGACCAAAACCTTTCACACTAGGAGTGTGCTCATTGAAAGTCACATTGGCTGACTCCTTAACTACTCTAGTTTTGAGATTGTATACTCTATAAGCTTTAGCTTGAGAAGAGTATCCAATAAAATGTCCATCATCTGATTTCTCAACAAACTTGGCAATTTGATCTTTGGTATTCAAGATGGTGCAAGGACATCCAAATGACCTGAGAAAACCAATGAAAGGTTTTCTCTTGTGCCAAAGTTTATAAGGAGTCTTACAATGTGTCTTAACTACTAAAACTCTGTTTTGCACATAGCAAGCAGTGTTCACTGCCTTTGCCCAGAAGGTGATGGGCAGTTTAGAGTCAGACAACATAGTCTTACAACTTCAATTAGTGTCCTGTTTCTCCTCTCAGCAACACCATTTTGCTGAGGAGTCCTGGGAGCATTATATTGTCTTGTAATACCTTTTTGATCACAAAATGTATCAAGAATTTGATTCTTGAATTCAGTTTCTTGATCACATCTTATGGTTTTGACCTTGTGATCACATTGATTCTCAATCTTTAAGATGAAATTCTTTAGAATCTCAAGGGTCTCATCCTTAGTTCTAAGAAAGAAAACCCAAGTGAATCTTGTAAAGTCATCTGTGATCACCAAACAATAAGAGGTCCTTCCTAGACTCATTACACCGGTGGGGCCAAAGAGATCCATATGTAATAAGTGTAGGGGATTAATGATGGAATTTCTTTCCTTTGGCTTGTGAGATACCTTGTGTTTCTTCCCCTTCAGGCATGCAACACAGTGGTCATCACTTGTAAACTCTTTCTTTGGTATTCCAGTTACCAAATCATTCTTAATTAATTTATTCATATTTTTAAAATTTACATGGCACATTCTTTTATGCCAGAGGAAAGACTCATCATTATTTGTTTTAGATAGAAAAAATGAAACTTCTCCTGAGGGAGATGTTTCTTGCAAATCCATCTTGTACATGTTCCCTTTCCTGGGGGCTCTGAGTAGGATGTGCTCATGAGGAATGACCAACCCAGGCCTGAGAACAATGCACTCATACTCAGTCAAGAGCATGTTATGACTTTGATCACAAAATTTGGATACACTCAGAAGATTGTACCCAAGCTCCTTAACAAAGTTTACCTTCTCAATGCTGAGCTTACCATTTATGACCTTGCCCCTTCTTGTAATGTAACCTCCTGCATCTCCTCCAAAAGCAACTGGTCCTCCATCAATTCTTTCAAACTTTTGGAGTAGTGACCTATTGCCTGTCATGTGCCTGGAACAACCACTGTCAATGATCCATACATTTCTGTTTGTCTTGAGATGTTCCTACACAAAAGAGATGGTTAGTTACATTTGGAAACCCAAGCCTCATTGGTCTTGGGCTCATCAAAAAAAGTTAAAGACAATGCAACAGTAATTGATCCTATAGTCATGCTAGAAGGATCATTTGCTGATGTTGATGAAGAACTTTCAGCCCTTGCTTTTTTTGATTCCACACACCCACCTTTGGAAGCTTAGCTTGACCTTCAATAATTCAGAAGTTTTGTTGACTTCAGAAGTTTTATGACTGACCGTCGAAGATCTCTTGCTTTCACTGCAGCAGGCTTCAGTGCTCGGAAGTATTTCCTTTCTTCCGAGACCAAATTTTCTTCCGAAGACAAGTTTCCACTTGTCTTCTTCTTCATTTGGAGCTTTCGAAGGAAAAATTTTCCTTTCGGAGCTTGCTTCTTCTCTCCCAACTCTTAAAAGTTTCTTTCTTGATCATGTGGAGAGTACTCTTTGGATTAAACACAATCCTTAGCAAGACGAGAAGTACCCACAATAACACAATCCATTTTCTTTCTTCTAGGAGTTTTCCTTTGTGAACAAGGCTGAACTTGATCACTTTCCTTCTCCATCTTCATCTGTGCAGATGCTGTGCAATTCTTGTGGGGATAGAACTACCTTTGGAGCTAGATGGTTCAAGTTGTAAAGCAGTGGTGCACAACTGATCAGCCTTCTTCTTGATGATAGGATGATTTGGACATGAACCAGAACTCTTGTTGATGGAGTTCAAGTTGGTGTCTTCAGCCTTCACCACTTCAAATCCTGCAGAGATGAAGACTTGTTTCTGTGCAGAATTGAAGGTGGCATTGATCTCTTGAGCCTTTTTGGACTTTCTTTTGGCCTACCTGATCAAGTTCTTTCTCCTTGACTTGGTCATCCCAACAGCTTTGCTCTCCTCAGAGGGATGGTGACCCTTCTTAAAATGCTCTTCTTCACTCTTCTCAGAGCCATTCTCCACCATCTCCTCTTCATCCTCTTCAGTCACAGGGTCTATGAGAGGAAGCTCAACTTCACAAGTTCCACACCTAGGAGATCTTACAGACAAGATTGTATGTGGAGGAGCTATCTCACAAGATCCCAGACCCTGCTTATTTTGATAACAAACTTTTGCATGCAAGGATGAGGATATTATGTTCTTGAAGGTCTTTGATCTGAGTCCTGTAGTTTGTGTGCTCATGTTTAAGAGTTGAAATGGTTTTCTCTAAGTCCTCTATCTTTAGTTTATAATCATTTTCAGCTCTTTTAAAATCAGCTTTTAAGTTATTTAATGACTCAAGATCAGATCTCATTTCTAAGTTATAGAACCTATATCTATTGACTTTAGCAATGCATTCAGGAGTCCAAAGATGTTCCAATACCTTGGCTTCGTCGTGGTCTGCCCTGAGTGTTTCGTTTGGAGATGCATCTTCTACCTAAAAGCTCCAGTCAAAGCCTCCTTCTTTAATAGCAACTGCAGCTTGCTGCTTTGGCTTCTCATCCTGGGGGGCTTTTACAGTGTAGTTTGGTCTGGTTTGTGCTTGGCCACCATTTGTCCTTGGTGCCTCACACTCTCTTGCAAAGTGTCCCATCTGGTTACAATTGTAACACTTTACTTTGCTTTTATCCAGCCCAAACTTTCCACTGGCTGCATTGCTTGGAAACTTTCTCACTGTCCTCTTTTAGAACTTCTTGGCTTTGTGAGTGAGAATAGCCATCTGCTGAACTATCTCCATGTACTCCAGATCATCTGGATGGATACAGTCCAGGTCTTCAAGGGTGAAGAGAAAGTTGCCTGTGGTTTCATCAGCAGAGACAAAAGCATGAGAAGAACTTGTCTCTTGGAAAGGACTTCCTTGAGTGTAGCTTTCCCTTGGAGTCTCCGGGAAGGTGATGAAAGGGCCCTTTTGTGAGTTGTCAGGGTAGCATATAAGATGATGTTGTGGTTCAATGCTTTCCCTTTCAACCACATGGAGGGCTGACTCAGTTGATTGCTGGAGTTACCAGATGAGTTTTGCATGTTCATCTGCATCTGGTAGCCACTAAGAATACCATACAACTCTGTGAGAGTAAGAGTCTTAAGGTTCTCAGTCCTCTTGATAACAACACAATAATGTGTCCATTGTCTAGGAAGATAGGACATAAATGTAAGGCCCCGTTCCCGGGACGCTTACAGTTGGATCCTCATCGCACATAAAACATATAATTACATTTCACTTTCATAAACGTTGCAGCGGAAACATTAAAAACCACATTTTCATTTCATCAAAATACTTTTGCAAATAATACAACCGTTCATTTCACAATATCATTTTACATTTCATTACAAAAGCATGATAAATATTGGATGCCATCCAAAATAAGCTGAGTAGCCGTCCCGTGCCATCCTCAGCAACATACCTGCCAACTGGAAACACATCAAAGTCAGCGTTGCAGAGTGAGTTCTTGTTTTATAATAAAACACACTTTTCTTTCGTTAAAACCATTCTTTACACACATGCGATCACACATCATACGTACACATAAATAATGTCATTATTATCTTCATCATTCATTCATACTTTAACTTTCGTTCGTTCATACGTTCTTACTTTCATTCATTCGTTAATTACTACATCTTTTCTTTTCGTTAAAACCATGAACTTTACCCTTCAATTTCCTGGTACTGGGCCTAAGCCTATCATAGACATTCTTTAACGGTGCTCAGCACCTCTGGCCACAGTACCTAAGGTAAAGTTTAGGATCATTACATCTGTTATTTCATTACGTTCTGGATCAGCGTCAACAGCTATGCCCCAAACTATATGGCTACTGGGCCGAAGTTCATAAACGACTTCCACACGGCACATAGCCTGACACCAGCACCGGGGTAAGCGACAAAGATCCCAACTATATTCTTCACCCCCAACATATGGGTATTATGACATTCTACACCCCTAACGATATGGGTACTATTACATTCTACACCCCCAACAATATGGGTACTACACCCCCATCAATATGGGTAACTATGACATACTACACCCCCAACGATATGCATAACTCGGGTAACCGATACATACTACACCCCCAACATTATGCATATCGCGGGTAACAACTATACACAATGTACCACACCAATGGTCAGTTATAAAGACTGGAACCCCTGCGTGCACCCTTAAGGATTAGCTGAACCACACGCGGTTGAGCTTAAGGCATTTAGATCCGTGCACTTCGGTACACTTTGCTTGCAAGCCTTTCACGTTTTCATTCGTTCATTAATGATGCATTCATTCATCATATTCCTCTTTTCATTATCTTCCACTTTACGTTACATAATACTTTTATTACATTCATTAACGCTCGACGCAAAGCCACGGAAAAATACATATACATAAAAGGAATATAAACATAAACATACACACATCACCATACAGGGCATCATCATACATACGCATCAATCATACACACACATCAATCATACATCACATCATTAACATCACACACACGCCCGACATAACGTCTATGACCTCGAAAGTTAACTTACACAAGCCTACGGGAACCTCCCGAGTTAAAACCCATAACTACACCTTTCCCTCGAAAGTCATATGATAACCCGTTGTTCTTTCGGGCGTATGAACCCTACTTGGGCGTATGGACACCCTCCAGTCGCATGGCCTTCCGGGCGACTGAACACTTAGGCGAATGGACCCTATGCGAATGGAACCTATGCGAATGGACATATGTGGGAATGGACTCTCAGTCGCATAGCTTTCATGCGTATGGCCTTCAATCGCATGACTTTAGGCGTATGGGCTTCAGTCGCATGTTCTTCGTGCGAATGAACCTCAGTCGCATGGCCTCCAGGCGCATGGACCTCAGTCGCATAACCTTCATGCGAATGAACCTCAGTCGCACAATCCTTCAATCGCATGCCTTACAGGCACATGAACTTCAGTCGCATGACCATCATGCGTATGGAACTCAGTCGCATGGCAATCGTGCGCATGGACCTCAGTCGCACGCCAATCGGCCGTATGGTCTCCAATCGCCCTCCAGTCGGTCGCATAGTCCTAGCTGATGCAGAATGCAGTTCTAGCCGAACGCAAACTGCCCTTTTTGGCCTCCAAGCCCTTCCAAACTCGATTTTAGCCCAAATCAACCATCCTAAACCTTAGAAACACCTTCCACAACATCATTCAAGCATACACAAGCCCAAAATCCAACCCCAAACGCATCAAACACATACACATATGCATAAAAACGGGTTTACACCCAAAAACTCGAAAAAGGGTTTTCAGATGTGTTCCAGCCCCAAAATCATTCAAAAACATGTAAAAAAAGGGTCCTAGAACTCACACAAACGATCCCGTCGAGTAGAGCTTCGATTTGACCCGCTACACGACGATTTCCACCGCTCGAATCCACCCGAACCAAGCTTTTCTCCTCTTTTTTCTCCTTCAATTCTCTCCCTCTCTTGGCTGAAAATGGCAAAATGGGGTGTCTCCCCCCTTTTATACTCCCATTCATCGAAGTTTCTCTCTTTGGCGAGTTTGGTCTCTCGACTTTGGACTTTATTTATTTTTCTTCTTTCATCGGCTTCAAAAAAATTTTCGGGTGTTACAAGTCCACCCCCTTATATAGGTTTCGTCCCCGAAACCTATTATTCCTTAAACCGTCGCAGGCAATACTTTCTCATCTCTTTTCCAGTCTCCCACCCGGAGTGCAATCGTCTACGTCGTTTATCCACACACGACTTCTTGTCTATCCTTGGCTACCTTCATGAAGGCTTTGATCCTTTCGAGCTTCTCAGTTGTAGCCTCGATCACCTCAATACTTCCCATACGACATTTGGTGCTCGGCCTTTGTAACATCTCGTATTTTTGTTAACTAAAAGTTAACTAACTTCGTTTATTTCTATAAGGGTCATTATTGGCAATTATGGAACTCATGTGTTATTTATGCTTATTCTTTTTAGTTATCATTAACTTTAATGTACGAAAGTTAAAAATAAAAATATCAAATAATATTAATTATGTTATAATAATGATAATAATACTAACAATAATAATAATAATAATAATAATAATAATAATAATAATAGAATAATAACAATAATGATAATTAATAATATAATAATAATAATCATAATAATAATAATAATAATAATAATAATAATAATAATAATAATAATAATAATAATAACATTAATAATACTTTATTAAGTTACTAAAAATGTTAAAACTTATAACTAATTAACTTAGGGGGGGGGGTTTGTTGTCACTTTTAAAACTTAAAATAAAGGTTTTTATGCATAAAATGATAACTTTTGAAACTACAGGGGGTAATCCTGTAATTAATTAAAATCAAACCCAACCCAGCCCCCCTTTGCCCGTTTTTCCGGCCGCTTTCCGGCCACATTCCGGCCTAACACCGGCGGCTCCGGCGAGGCTTAACGACCAAAAAACTGATCGTTTTTGTAACCCAAAATGGATCCGAACCGTTTCCTATACATAATTCGAACTTGAATGCACTTAATCATCGAGTTATACATCGGTTACAGGTCCATTCGATCGTATAACCGAAACTCTTATAATTCATGGCCGTTTTGTCATTAAAACACAACAATAATCGAATTAACTTAACACAAACAACCGTTTAGCTATCTGCAATCGATTACACTCTTCAATTGCACCTGAAACGAACGCATACATCGAATTCTATCACCACCTTCGGTCGCAACTTGCACCATACTCGAACACCATCATTAGGGCTTCAATTTTCGAAATTCATAAAGGGCTTTTCATCTGGATCATCACTCGAAGCTATCTGCAAGTTTAATTGGATTTTCATCGACGATTGCACCTTGAACCAGTTTCTCCTCGGTCGCGACTTAGATTCATTCGTGAACATCGTATACCGATCGAATCCAGTAAGTTAAATACCTTTATACACTCGAAATTCCATGGGGAACAAAAGCCCCATGGTTAATTTGGTTATCATCCTCGATTAAGTGTTCAATTTGATTTGAATCTAAACTAGGGTTCATCCAATTTGGGGGTTTTGTTTAGGTTATGTTTATAAGTTATTACAATAGAGAATAACCGCGGCTGGAAGCCTTTGGTTCACTGGTAAAGCATTAGTCTCCTAAACAGGAGGTCCGCGGTTCGAATCCGGGGAAGCTCAAGTATTTTTTTAGGCCTTTTGGCCTTCAAATTTAATGTTTAAAATTTCTAATAATCATAAAAAATCATTTCATAAACTTTGTTTCTTTTAAAACCATTTAATCAATTTTCTGTAATTTATTTAAAAAAAATACCCTTATACTTTTAATTAATATTCTAAAGTTAATAATATAGTTAGTATATTTTTATAAAATTTAGACTTTAAATACTAGGTTAATTTACACAAACTATTATTTCAAACACTGTCTCTAAATTATCGTTTAAATTGTGTTCATTTTATTTAATTATAAAATTTATCTAAACTTTAAAAATATTACAAATTAATTATAATGTATTCTTATTCCATATAAAATATAATAAAATCGTTCCCACGAAAATATAATTGAGTTCTTATTTGACAAATATAATTAACAAAACCCCAAACATCAAGATGATCCCTAGTCCATGATTGATTCATTAACCTTATTGTAAAACTTTAACCTTGTAAGCATATATATTTAGGTGTCTTGTGACGATACATCTTGGAACGACGCTTATTATTATTCTTATTTATCACCATTCTTGCACTTATTTTGACATGTGAGTTTCCTTGCCCCTTTTTTTTACTTTATTTCACACTATTTTGGGGTGAAACATGATACTTATACATCATACACTTATAAACGTTTGAGACTTGTAATGCACTTGCAATTCAACTTATTATTTTGTCATGGTTATTTGTATTATGTAAGTGATTATATGAGATACATAGTTTGTTTACAATCATTAACTATTGCTAGCCTGGAGACGTCTTAGATCTTTGGGCCTGACAAGCCTATTTGGTGCTAAAGTCGATGTATTGCCGACTCCTGATGACGTATGCTTGTTCATCATGGGAACCAAATACACTTAGCCAATCTTTTATACTTGTAATCAAGTCGAGGTTTGGTTGTAACGATATGTGTTCTATAACCTTACTTGCTTATGACCTATGACATGATTGCTACTTGTAACCTTTTTCATATTATGTATGAAAACCTTGGAAACTCACCAACTATTTTTAGTTGACTCTTATTTTTATCATGTTTCAGGAAAACCCCAAGTTTAAAGTGGACTTTTGAAGCTTGCAATAAAACTAGGACTTGGACCTAGTTAATGAATAAAATGTTTATGAAATGTTTAGTCTTGTTTGGAACTTATTTCATGTTTGAGACTTATGCTTGTATTTCATTTTAAGACTTATGATATAATATTTGCAATTTAAATATAGCGTTATGTGGCTGTGACAATCTTAACCCTCACACCTCGACGTTTCCGCCGTCAAGGTTGGGGTGTGACAGATTGGTATCAGAGCCCATAACTATAGGGATTTAGGTTATTAGAAATGGTGACCTAGACTATAGCTTATGCATGAACCTCTTAGAAAAATATTTATATTCTTGGAAATATATATGTTGTTACATGCTACATAATGCTATGCCTTACTTATGTGCAACTTGATGCCTTAGCATAGGTTTGCCTTGTAATTGTTTAAACTTTGTTACTCGTCTCCCTAAACTTACCTTTGACACTTTGACTCTCCCCGACCAAATGGCTGCTGTCATCCCGACCATGGTTGCTGAACTTAATAGCACCCTAATGACCAACGGTAGCAACAATGGAAATGGTCATGGAGAGAATAGCAACAACCAAAACGGGAACAACCAACACGGGAATAATCAAACTTGTACTTTCAAACACTTTAGCTCTTGCAAGCCCACTAGTTTTAGTGGCAAGGAAGGAGCCACTGGTCTTCTTGAGTGGTTCGAAAGTATGGAGAATACCTTTATCAATTGTGAGTGTCCCGAGACGCTCAAGGTTCGTTATGCCACTAGTGTGCTCCAACAAAGGGCACTTACCTGGTTCGTTATGCCACTAGTGTGCTCCAACAAAGGACTTCACTCCACACTTTTAGTGGTGGTACTACGATTGGAGGACAGGAGAAGCGGTCATAGTCCTAAACAAAGAGGGCCAAATGGATACTATCAGGGTATTCGACCCAATGTGGCTTACCAACTTGTCGGCTAATGATGTCTATACTCTATACAAGTGGCCACTGTTCTATGATACGCAGGATATTGTACAAGCCCTCCAGTTCCAGAACGTCATAAGACTCTGCTTCGCATTTGAGATTCACGCGGGAGTCACAAAAGAGGACAAGTACAAGAAATATGAGGAGGTGATGCAGAAAACAAGACATTAGAGAGATCTAGGTCCAAGGGGGAGTTTGTTGATACATGTATGTCCCTAGATCATGATATGAAATGTAATAGATCTTGTTTATCTGATTCTGATATAATTTGAAATGATTAATGAAATGATATTGATTGTTTGTGATTTGTAATGTCTAATATTTCATTAATGAGTCGATATTGAATTGGTTAATTAGGTTGTGATTGTTTGAATGGTTACACATGTTATATTAACTAATACATTCAAACTTAACATAATGAAGTTCTCATGCGAATGGCCCATGCGAATGGACCACACGCATGAATAACTTCATACGATTGACTCAGTCGCACGAATGAACCAGGAGACTAGATCAGTCGTATGATTGACACATAAGATTGGCTCAGTCGCACGACTGAACACTCAATCGTGCAGATGAATCAACCGCATGGTTCAATCGCACGACTGAACCATACTTATGGTCCAGTCGCACGAATGAACAATATTAACCTATAAATACAACTCAATTCGTGGAAAAATGTAAGCATTCATTCTATTTCGACTCCAGACGTACCCTAGCCGTCCAGAAGCCTCCCAATTCGTTCTCCAAGTTCATAGAACACATTAGATCGATTCTCAATCGATTCTTAACGTTAGGTTTAATACTTTATTGATTCTTTGTGTGTTCTCACTAATTGGATCGCCAATCAAATAGGATTCCGCACTATTTGATCTGGTTTACACGCTAATCACTCGGTATTTCGTTCAAATACCAGGTCCTAACAATGTGATCTCGAGCTACTTCTACTGTCACGTTTCCGAGATTCTCGGTCTTCAGTCGTGTAGCATTTGCTTCAGATCCAATATATTGGGTACTAGAAGACCATGACGTTTCTGATCCTGAAGGAGAGACTTGTGCAGGACCAGATGAGCTAGACCAAAATGCAGTCTGAAGAGGTGCTCCAGACGTCTTAACTTGAGGAGTGGCATTATACAAAGCTGGATTCTGAGTCTATGAAGACTCTGAGCTTGGTACTCTTGGTCTACTCAGTTCATCCTAAGTGCTTCTTCTTGCAGCTTTAGAATGAAATCATTGATATCCATAGTGGCTAGCAATCCATTCTGTCTCAGGTTTGAAACAAACGAAGCCCAACTTTCTGGTAACCCGTCTGCGAAATTTGACACTTTATCTTCCATGGTAGTTTTGACACCATGTGTATGCAGCTCGCTCATCAAATGGTAGAATCTTTTAATAACATCGTCTAAACTCTCATTTCCTGTAACACCCCGGCCCCTCGTAATCACCATATTGTCTGCTTTGCTCACTAAGAGCTCACGGATTTGTTTTTGGTTACCCAGGTGAAAACTTCCCAGGGGGTCACCCATCCTGGTACTACTCCCACCTGAGCACGCTTAACTGTGGAGTTTTTTAGGCTCCACAGCCAACTAAGCCCAAACGCGTCGATGATTTAAGAGGCAAGTCATTACTTATGAGCCAGGAATCTCTCCTGTCCACGGACAATGTGGGAGTACGCCTAGGTGTTGCAATCACCCCACATAAGGACTCAATCGCACTCGATGAGGTTTTGCCCCAACGTATATGTGGGAGGTTGCCATTAGGTGTTACAATCACCCCCCCTTAGGGACTCATCGTCCTCGATGAGTTTCTGCCCCCACATCCCGATGGCACAGGAGTGGCTCTGATACCACTCTGTAACACCCCGCCCCTCGTAATCACCAATATGTCCGCTTTGCCACTAGAGCTCACGGATTTGTTTTTTGTTACCCAGGTGAAAACTTCCCAGGGGGTCACCCATCCTGGTACTACTCCCACCTGAGCACGCTTAACTGTGGAGTTTTTTAGGCTCCACCAACTAGCCCAAAACGCGTCGATGATTAAGAGGCAGATCATTACTTATGAGCCAGGAATCTCTCCTGTCCACGGACAATGTGGGAGGTACGCCTCTAGGTGTTGCAATCACCCCCCATAAGGGACTCATCGCACTCGATGAGGTTTTGCCCCAACGTATATGTGGGAGGTTGCCATTAGGTGTTACATTTCCCATCGATGAGAAGTTGTCAAATTCTTTCTTCAACTCATTAGCTTTAATTGCTTTCAATGAAGCATTTCTGTCATATCTTTTCTCCAGCTCATCCCATAATTTCTTGGCTTGCCTGTTCTCAGAGTACTGGTGAAAAATATCCTTAGGAATAGACTGCGTTAGCAATGCATAGACTCTCTTTTCTACATTATATTTAACTTTCTGTGCATCAGTCATTCCTCCTAAAGTAAGCTTCACCCCATCAGCTCCCACCGGCATACTGTATCCCGTTTCAATAGCTTCCCACATATTTGGATCCACTCCATTGAGGTAGATCTCAAAACGTTGTTTCCAGTGGGGAAACTCATCTAACGTTAAAAGATTTGGGGGTTTATTATGATTCCCCACCTCACTCTCAAGTAGCAGTAAGTTCTGGATCCGTGAGTCCTTCCTGGCTGTAAACGCTGACAACTGATCCTCCATCTCGATTAACTTTAAGTCTCCTAAACAATCTGTTAACTGATGCGAATAGAGTGATGCGAATGGACTATCCGTGCGAATGAACTATGCGACTGGTTCAATCGTGCGGCTGAACTGAGCGATTGGTCCAGTCGTGCGAATGAAACTGATGCGTATGAACACTGCGAACGTAGACTTAGTTAGTCGTACGAATGGAGATGCGACTCAGTCCAATCGTGCGTTGGGAAGATGCGAATGAAGTCCAGTCGTGCGATTGGGTCAATCGTGCGACTGGAGCTGCTGTTTTTCGAAAATTTCTAGATTAAACGTGTTTTGGCCGTAAAAACCCGAATTTTCACCAACCCTAATCGTTTAATGCCGTAGAAAAAACAAAACTTGATGAGCAGGGGACGTCCAAGACAACTTTTGACACAAAAAGATTGCGTTTTTAGTGAAAAAACACAAACTTTGTATCAAAATTGATTGAATCACACGTAATCAAGAGCCAAAGCTCTGATACCACTTGTTAGGATCTGGTATTTGAACGAAACACCAACTGATTAACGTGTAAACCAAACCAAATAGTGCGGAATCCTATTTGATTGGCGATCCAATCAGTGAGAACGCACGTAGAATCAATGAGGTATTGAATCAAACGTTAAGAATCGATTAGGAATCTATCTACAGCGTTCTATGAACTTGGAGTATGAACTTGGAGGCTTCTGGACGGCTAGGGTACGTCTGGAGTCGAAATAGAATGAATGCTTACGTTTTTCCACGAATTGGGTGGTATTTATAGGTTAGGGTTGCTCATTCGGGCGACTGAACCATTTGCATGGTTCAGTCGTGCGATTGAGCCATGCGGTTGATCCATCCGCACGACTGAGTGTTCAGTCGTGCGACTGAGCCAATCTCATGTTACAATCATACGACTGATCCAGTCTCCTGGTTCAGTCGTGCGACTGAGTCATTCGCCTGAAGTTATTCATGCGTATGGTCCATTCGTATGGGCCATTCGCATGAGAACTTCATTTTGTTAAGTTTGAATGCATTCATTAATATAACATTATGTGTATCAATTCAAACAATCACAAACCTATTTAACCAATTCAACATCAACTCATTAATGAAATATTAAACATTATAAATCACAAACAACCATTCTCATTTCATTAATATTCCAAACATTACATCAGTGTAAGACAAACAAGACATATTACATTCATATCAGGATCTAGGTACATATGTATCAACAGTAACAATAATGTACAAGATCCTAGAGCACAAAATTACAAATTCTCTAAACAACTTTCGTTTGCTAGGGTTAGGGTCTACAATGTTTAAATTTTTTTCTTACAACTTTTAAACTCAAAATATACGTAATATTTAAATGTTTGGTTTCTTTTCACGTTGAAACTTGCCTATCTTTATCAACGTCACCTACGTGAAATATTTAACATTTTCTTTTCTATATAAGGTTACAATTATTATTATCAACGGGCTTGCTGCAACGCACAAGCTTATGATGACTTTATTTTTTATATAAAATTTCAAATGTTATCAGTAACAGGGATGTTTTATTTTCCTTATCTTCAACATACAGGTTTACGGAAAACATCTCGACCTTTTTCCTTTTTATGGTTTTATGCCCTCGTTTCAAGGCGAGGGTTCAATACAATTCTATTCTAAAATTAGTTTTAGTAAACACGTGTATTACACGGGTTGAATAAATAAAATATATAGAATAAAAATTATTAATTATAAAATGATATTGTAAGACACGATATAATTGGAATTATGTACGACTAATAACTATAAGTAATAAAACAATGATATAAACTTTTTTGAAAAAAAATTCAAAGATAAAGTAAACATTTTGTTTCTAAAAAACATTTTAAAAATTTTTCATTTTTAAAAAACCCTTACTATAACTTCCTATTTTAATTATTTTCTTTATAAAAAATTTACTGTAAAAGCAATTTTAAAATATTACGTTAAAATAGTTTGATATTTTTAGAAAAAAATTCTTTTATATAAAACTATTTCTATAGAAATAACATCAATAAAAAGATCTTTTTCTTAATTTATTAAAAAGCTAATTATAATACAAAAACAAATAAATAATAGTATTAGAAATTAATGTAGTTATTTAATAGGGAGAAATACGGAAAAATTTTGATAAGAATGAATGTGATGCCTATATGTGACACCCTCATTTATTATTTTATTAGAGTAGAAATATTCCTATAGAAATAACACTAATAAAAAAGTTAATTTCTCAATTTATTAAATAATTAATTATAATATAAAATAAATAAATAATATTATTAATAAATGTAATTGTTTTATAGGAGAAAAAAGAATGAAAAATTTGATTAAAACAAATATGATGTTGATACGTGACATTCATATTTACCATTTTCTCATAGTAAAAAAATAAAAGTATATCAAAATTCAAACCGTTTTACATTATAATTTAACATAGGGATACGGTGATCCAATGGGCCGGATATTATTATTATTAAATTTGGTTATGATGGAGCCCGTTAGTCCATAAACAGAAAGACAACATACTTGTTTCTCCTTTAAAATCCCTACCATCCATCAAAACCCTAGATTTGCTTGAAGTTGTTGCTTTGGGAGTAGGCTTTCGTCTATCAGGTATACTCTCTATGCTACATCAATTTTATGTTTTTTTGCTTATTCATTTGTTTTTCATCAATCAGATACTGATTTCAGCTGTTTTACGTCACTGTAGATCGAATTTATAAACGATCGTTTGTTCCTTAAGCAATGGCGCTGGTTAGTTCTTCTTTTTCCCTATTTTGTTAACTTCATGCTTTCTTGTTGGTAAATCTATAATGGTTTTTATTCAATTTTAACGGATTTAGGGTTTTGGTGTGTCACTCTAGCCGTCTAGCGTATTGATTTTGAAGATTTTATTGGAGTTTTATTGTATCTGTTTGATTTACTTTTGACATGATTCGTGTAACGTTTTGATGCTCATATAACGGTATTTGAGCTTGTGGTGAATTTTATGATAAATTTAAACTAGTTTAGTGTTTTGAAACTGATTTTGATGTTGCATGTGCTCACTTACTACTGATTTAGGGAATATTTTGGTTTGAGATAATTTGATGGTTTATATTGATGGATTTGTGTGATTTGGTTGCAGATCTTGCATTCTGGAAGGCAGAACAAGAATGTTTACAAGGCTCTAATTGCTGCAGAATATGTCGGCGTTGAGATCAAAATGGCTGATAACTTTGAGATGGGTGTATCGAACAAGACTCCTGAGTTTCTTAAGATGAACCCTATTGGAAAGGTATTGTTTTTTTTTTTTTTGGTTTTGATTTGATATGCATTCTAAAAAGATGCAAAAGTTTGTGGAATTGTTTACATTCTATGATTTTACTGATGCAGATTCCTGTTCTTGAGACTCCTAATGGATCTGTATTTGAGAGTAACGCGATTGCTCGATATGGTGAGGGGCGAGCTAGCATCTGGTTTTACTCTTGTTTTGTTTTAGTGTTGTGTTTATCTTGTCATCTTGGTTGTTGCAGTTGCACATGGAAGTTCCCTATTTGGTTCTTCAGCAATAGAATATGTATGTATTTTTGTGATTTTATTGTGTTTATTTTCTGCAATAAAGTATATTATTTAAGCATAAATAACACCACTTATGCTTCTTTTTTACAGGGCCAAATTGAGCAGTGGATTGATTTCTCTTCGTTTGAGATTGATGCAAATATCAGGGGCTGGTTCATGCCAAGATTGGGATATGCCACCTACATCAAACCGGTTGGTTACTATTTTATATATTGGTTACTTAACTTTGGTGTTTTAGCTATATTAAACTTAACACACTATTTATTGTGCAAGTCATATTAATGCAGTGGAACATAACATTTTATTGTATGCTTTCATACTCCATCATGATAACATTTTGTGTTTGTTTGAAGTTTGAGGAGACTTGTATTTCTGGTGTGAAGAGAGGTTTTGATGCTCTGAACAAATACCTTGCTACGCATACCTTTTTGGTTGGTGATGGGGTGACTTTGGCTGACATCATCATGACCTGCAACTTGTTGTTGGGTTTTAAGTTATTGATGCCAAAGAGCTTTACATCTGAGTATCCTCATGTTGAAAGGTATTTTTGGACCATGGTTAATCAGCCAAATTTTAGCAAGATAATGGGTGAAGTCAAGCAGACAGAAGCTACCATTCCTCTTGCTTCAGCCAAGAAACCAGATGCTAAACCAAAACCCGAGCCTAAGAAGGAAGCCCCTAAACCCAAGGAAGAAGCCCCTAAACCTACACCTGAAGCCACGGAGGAAGAGGCACCAAAGCCAAAGCCAAAGAACCCTCTTGATCTCCTACCTCCGAGTAAGATGGTTTTGGATGACTGGAAGAGGCTCTACTCAAACACCAAGACCAACTTCCGTGAGGTTGCAATCAAAGGTATTTTTCTTTTTTTCTTTGTACTTTATAATTCATGTCAATATGAAACTCGTTCATCTGCTTTAGTATTAGCAGGTTGTTTGTAGTTGTGAATGTGTTGACTTGAGTTATTATTGTCCAATTGGGTAAAATAAGAAAGTAGCTTAAGCAAAAATCTGTGTAGTGTCCTGAAAGTTGCTCTAACTGCCTGCTTAACACATGAATTCTTCTAGCTAATACATTTTATAAAACAAAAAGTTTCACAAAAAGTGTTTCGGTGCTGTTTGTGTAGTTTATCTTATATTCTAGATAATGGTTATATATAGTATTAGCTACTCTTACAATAGAATAATATAAGCATCATCATGCTATGTGAAACAGGAGAGTATTATGTAAGTGTTATCAAGTCTTTGCTATTGCATTTTTGCAGGCTTTTGGGACATGTTTGATCCAGAGGGTTACTCTCTTTGGTTTTGCAATTACAAGTACAATGACGAGAATACTGTCTCATTTGTGACCATGAACAAGGTTGGTGGATTCCTGCAGCGTATGGACCTTGCACGTAAATACGCTTTTGGAAAGATGTTGATCATTGGAAATGAGCCACCATTCAAGGTGAAGGGATTGTGGCTTTTCCGTGGTCAAGAGATCCCTAAGTTTGTAATGGATGAGTGCTACGACATGGAGCTTTATGAGTGGACCAAGGTTGACCTTTCAGACGAGGCACAGAAAGAACGGGTGAATCAGATGATCGAGGATCAGGAGCCTTTTGAGGGTGAAGCTCTTTTGGATGCAAAGTGCTTCAAGTAGATTTGTCTGCTGTCTTTCAAATGTGGTGTGTTATTAGAACTCTGTTTTGTGATGTTGTTCAACATGCAATGACTTACCCGGTTTTGGTTTTTATTAATTTATTGTATTGGCTCTAGATGAGAGTATTATGCTTATCAAGTACACGGATTTCCTTATCAATGTTATTGTTATCAGTGGATGTCAATTTACAAGCTTTGGTTCTTATTTATCACCATTTGCGTCCATGAGGATCACCATCGTAACAGAAAAAGGTTTGAGTGATAGAAAGTATATGAACTACAAAGGCGGATTGAAAAAAAACCACGTACCTGCAGGTGAAGATGATGTCATATGATGGGGTCAAACTTTTAACGGGAAGAGAATGAAGAAAACATGAAAAACTTATGATTGGAACAAATTGTCAAATCGGTTGGCCTCTTGTAATCGTCATCTTTAATATCATACCAAACAAGAAGACCAACAAAATGAATGGAGACTTGTATTTTTTCATCTCATAAATGATGCATATATGTACCACAGAAAAACTTCAGGTGTGGAGTTTTTTTATAAATTCATTTATAGTGTGTAAATTCACTGTTAACTAAACTGAACTAGTTCAATGCCCCGCACATGTTGCATACTACATGGGGGTGTGTTTTGTGACCTATGTTGTTTGGGAAAATAGAGTTTTGATTACAGTAAATACATTATGTGGCCTTGCTGCGTATGGAGCTGTTGGGTAAAGCTGGTAGTTGTGCTGCATCTATAATGGCTGGTGCTTATAAACAAAGCTGTATAGATGTATATATTTGTGTTGGTGTGATAAGGCGATGTAAAGGGGCTCGTTTAGCTGATGATGTGAATTCCGTTGTTTCTGCTAGTGTACCAAGTTGTGCTATCATTAAGTAGCAAAAGTTAGTTTCTTTTGCATACTTTAATCAAGCAGAAACTTGTACACTATTTTAAGCAAGTCATGAAAACCAGCTAGTTTTCACGTGTGCACATGAAAAAGAAACCTAGTTTTTTCTTAATGTGGGGGAAGTCAAAAACGTCCAAAAGCCAAAGAAACTACTAAGGGATATCCAATATCATTCAAAAAGCAGAGCCATAGCTTAATATACCTACACAAAATTAAATCAAACTTAACAACACTTTTAAATCATATGAAGTTGTGAAGTCTTAACTAATTTAAATTTGTCAACATTATCTTTAAAAAGATTTTAATTCCTTGATTTCTTTTCAATAAAAATTTTAATATCTTGCATTCACTACTCTTTCATTGTGGTATGCAAAAGGTTGCTAAAATCAATCATCTGATATTATGTACATATAAGAAGCGGATAATCAACTAATGGAAGTACAAATGATCAAATAAATCATCTTACATGTGCCTATCTAGATCCAAGGAATTGTTATTGTAAAAACATGTCCAACAAAAAACACATGATCAAATAACTGATTTGAAGAAAAAAAAGTACCATTGGTGAAGAAGCTATTGTTTCACTCTGAAATTGTGACATACTATGGTTTTGCCTCGGTTTTTCTCAACGGTGCATGTGCGAGCGACACCTGTGCATATAACAATAAGCTCGTAGATAACCTTTCCCATTAGTATAATTTATTGAAGCTCAAATCCTAGATCGTCGACCAGATTTCCAATTGCAAACCAAAAATTCAAACAAACAACCATATTTATATTTAAGAAGTATACATTTCCCGCGAGTTTGTAGATCACAACAAAAACAAGACACCATGGGTAATGATTTTTTTCAATAAGGGTATTTTTTTATCACATCAACGCTAACTAAACAATATTCTTTTTACCTATATTATATGATAATGGTTAATACCCATTCAATTATTATTCATTTAAGTATTATTTTATTATTTTTCTATTATTTTCAAATAAAAGAAAACTTAATAAAAACTTAACATCATATTTCATTAAAACTTAAAAAAAGTACATAAATAATTGTAAACTAGAAAAAAACCTAGTTGTCATATTTTTCCATAATTTTTTAACCGATTTTTTGGCTACCTCACGGCTTGGCGTGGTACGGTGGTCGATTGGTTTCGTCTACATTTCATAATCTAAAGCCATTTGTCGATACCTTCTTGAGTTGAAGTCGTTCTTGCTATCTACTTTCTGTTTTTGCTTTAACTCTAGGCGTTTTTTGCCGATGTCGGTTAAATCTTCTAACCTTTGAGTCATTTTCTTGAAACCTTTCATTGTAGTTGAAACCGGAAGAGGATGTCATTCGTTTTCTCTTATTACCCCTCCTCCCGGCCAGACAAGGTGGTTCTTCATATGCCGGTTCTTCTTGATCCTCATACTCGTCTTTAGTCTCGTTTAAGTCGATATTTACCCAAGATTAGCAAGATTTACTTGCGGGTTCGGAGGACGATGATGTTTTCGTCCTATTTGGCGTTGATTAACCCCATTTAGTCATTGTTCTCATTAAAGGATAATATTCCATTTCGAGTTACCTAGTAGAAGCTCCCATATTTTCGCAAAATGAACATTTAGTTGCTTGGTATTCAACCAAAGCATCTTGTTGGACTTGAGCGTCATCTTGTCCACTTTTCAGGTTGTTCTGCATCGATTGGTAAACGTTATTATATTCCTACACTTCATTGGGATATTCCTCCCCTTACTAGAAATCTTATCTGGTGTACGACAAGAAAACGAACCGATCATCTCATAAAACTTTTCCCGAATTCTTATCCAAAATTTATTATTATTTTGATAGTTTGCTAAAGAAATTATAATATCAGTAAACAAAAAAATAGTATTCAATAAGTATTAAAAAAATATTTACCAACTCGCACGTCCTCGGATATCTCAAACCAACAAAGAGCCAAAACATACTCCTCACTAGAGGATGTGATGTATTCGCTTCGTTCGGGTGTGTCTATGCGAGTATTGTGAATGGATGGGATTGGTTTTGACTATTAATCGTGGGGGTCGGTTAACATATCCCATATATAATTAATACTATTAATCGTCCTTCTCTTTTATAGTTTACACCAAATTAGTCTTCAACTTAAGGTTAACCATAATTATAATTTAATCCTCTTTGATTATCTACTAACACAATTAACTATCAACTTTAATTATTTTAATCATATAACAATTATAAAATTATAATATAATGTAACTCTATAACAATTAATTATAACATATCCCATATATATAATTAATAATCTATTTTGTAGTTCTTGTGAATATGAGTTTTTTCTGTACGTTTAGTACATACGGATTCAATGTGAGAAGCAAGGGTAAAGAGGGCAACATTTACCACTTAGAACATTCACAACCCGTTTCATATATTTATGTAAGTGTATTTTCTATATTATATAGTATGGTTATAAGTGGTTGTAAGTGAATGATATGATAAATTTACAGTTCAATCTGTATTTTAGGAAAACGTTATTCAAACCCCTATAATGTTTTTAATATATTTTAAGTGGTTGTGAGTGGAGTAAAAAAGTAATGATAAAGTTAAAAAGGAGAGAGAAAAAATAGTGATTTTTAGTGTAATTAGAGCATTCACAACTCATTCTCTATCTTTATCCATATAATTACACTAAAAATCACTATTTTTTCTCTCTACTTTTCAACTTTATTATTATTTTTTCTCTCATTCCCTTAAACCACTTAAAATATATTAAAAAATATTATAGAGTTTTGAACGGTGTTTCTCCAAAATACAGATTAAACAATAACTTTTTCATATCCTTCACTCACAACCATTTATAACTATACCATATAATATAGTGAATACACTCACATAAATTTAAGAAATATGATGTGAATGCTCTTATATGGATAAAGATGGGGAATGAGTTGTGAATGCTCTTAGAAATTACCTTATTGGTATGTTAGTCACCCACCAGAAAACCTAAAACCTAACATATGTAGAAAACACTTGTATACTGTTATGTTAAATGGTTTTAAAGTATTATTCTTCATTTTAGTTTTTAAATATATATGTATGTGGGATTAACCCACTTGGTAGAGGCTTTGACTCTTAGAATAGGGTAGGTCCTAGGTTCAAACCCATACATAATGTACATTTGTGTAATTTAGGAGTAAGCGTATTATAGATTTGTCGTTTAAAAGAAATGTAATAAAATCAATCAAAATAAAAAGAAAAGTGGAAAACAAACATTAAAAGTAAGAGAAAATCCATAATTAATTTCAATAAAAGACAATCGTTTTTTACATGAAATATTTAGATTTAGTTATTTTAACTTATAGAGCTGATTATTTTAACAATTAATTGGATCACTGACGATCCATTGACCTATCCAATCATCTACATTATTTAAGTATGGAACCTTAAGGCACTAGGCTTGCCTGTCCTCAAAGAGAAGCTCATACATAAGGTCGTCCTCATTAGTTCGAACCTAAGACCACCCTCAAGAGAAAACTTTCAATAGGTGAGAAAACCTAAAAGCCTCCTTTTTTGACACATGTGGAACTTGAATCTAAGACCTCCTACTATTTTAATGAAGTGTTGAGGTACCTCATCTCAATAATTTGGATTGAAGATCATTCTTCTTATAGAGCTAATTAGATAGTTGGTTTATAAGAAAAAGTCATATTACGAGAACGGTCTCAAATTATATGAAATTACAAGGTTGGTCCTATTTGTTCACTAAAACATAGCACGAGTGATCCTTGGCGTTAATGAAAATTAACTTTTGAGTTATACTTTTCAAAATTCCCAAAGTGTCCATAATTTTTAAAAATAAATATAAATAAATAATTGCAGTTCAGAAAAATATTACGAGACTCACTCTTCTTCATTTACACTAGACATTAGTACATTACCGCAAAACCACCACCCCCACGCCCCATCCAAAACACCTCTAGTGGCATGAATATGTCGTCATAACCACACCCTCATATTTTCCATGCTTTTCTTTTCAATATTAGAAACCGGTTGTTTATTATTCAAATAGTCTGGCAATATTGTTGTGATTTTAGTGATCCTTCGAGTAATTATAAACAATAAAATGAGATAAATTATTGGAATTGCTAAAAAATAAATAAGATAAATTATTGGAATTGCTTGAGATGACTGGTGTCGAGGAAGATAATTAAGATTGGAATAGAATTACAATAGGGCAATCCCATAAAGAAGAACAAGAAGCTAGGTTGTGGTGGTCATTGGTGGTGACAATGGTAGCAATGGTGGTGGTGGCGGCGGGGCTGGAAGAGAAGATGATGAGATTGAGAGGGGGGATACCCACTCCACATTAAAAAAACTAAAAAAGTGAGAAATTAAAAGGTTTTAACATTAGTAAAACAAATCATTTACTTTACCATTGTTAAACATTAAATCGAATACAAGATTATCATCGAAGCTCTAATCAATAAAGGATGAGAAAATTATATGTAAGATAAAGAGATGGTTGAAAGAAATAGATGTGCAGTTTGAATATCAGTACCCTAAATATACATTTCTAATGCAAGGTTCCCATAAAATTTAGGATGGGAAATCTAATATAGTGATGAAAATACAAGTTTATGACTTTGTTTGAATGCTTTTATATATTTCAATTAAGAGTTAATTACATGGTGGTGTATGTGGAATGTCTATATTGCATTTATGTCTTTAAACTTTAAACCCACCGCCATCACTTGAAACCCACCACAACCCCCTCGTTGTTGCTCTTCTATCTTCGTCGATGACATCTTAAGTTCCGGTGGATACCACTTCCCATTTCGGGCCCAATTCACATGCTTAATGCTGATGAACTTTAAATTGTTGAGTATATACCTGAGCTAGAATTACAAGGTTATAAGGTTAATATGTTATAACAAACGACATTGGCTGAGATTTTCTTACGAAAATTTGGGGGTATTATCTTTATTATGAGAATGTTGTTTTTTAAATGTTATGAAAAAAGTAAATTGATCTTTGATTTTGCTTAACCTTATTGTTTGCTTAAAATTGCATGACACTAGAGGTCATCAAAGAGAAACTTAAACACAATTGTGTATCTTAAATTGATCTTAGATATGTTGTGTTATCATCACCAAAACATTTAATCTAACCTTGAAAAGGTGAGAAATTAGAAGGCTTTTAACGTTAGAACACAAAACCGCTCGGCGCTCGACGCTCGCTCGACGTTCGTTCGTAATTTGCTCGAAAAATGTTCGTTCGAATTTTTGCTCGATTGTAAACGATCCGATCGGCTCGGATCGGTTTGTAAACGAGCCAAGCACGAGCAAAGGTCCGCTCGGTTCGGATCGGCTCGAATTAATATGCATATATAGTTTATACGTAGCACTCTAGTAGATTTGACCCATTATATACAAATATACAGTTATATTTATGCATACTTGATCAATCAACCTAATAAAAAATTCTACATTAAACATAAAAGTGAAATTTTAATCCGTTAAGAGATATTTTTTTGATCATTTCCCGCTTTCACCTTTATCGTTCTCTGCAATATGCTCACCGCCTTATCGGCTACAGACTTAGTCTCATCGTCAGCCACAACGTATTGTCATCCATGAAAATATTATGTAATGAAACCTTATTCGTTGCTGTATAAATCATATGACACACAAGATAGTTGGGTTGTATAAATTGTTCGCTGCTCGTTTGCGCTCGCTCGACGCTCGTTCGAAAATTTAAAAGTTAACGCTCGAAAAAATGCTCGTTCGATTTTTCGCTCGGTTGTAAACGAGCCGATCGGCTCGGTTCGGTTTGGAAACGAGCCAAGCACAAGCAAAGGTCCGCTCGGTTCGGCTCGGCTCGTGAACACCCCTACTTGAAACCCACCACAACCCCCTCGTTGTTGCTCTTCTATCTTCGTCGATGACATCTTAAGTTCCGGTGGATACCACTTCCCATTTCGGGCCCAATTCACATGCTTAATGCTGATGAACTTTAAATTGTTGAGTATATACCTGAAGCTAGAATTACAAGGTTATAAGGTTAATATGTTATAACAAACGACATTGGCTGAGATTTTCTTGCGAAAATTTGGGGGTATTATCTTTATTATGAGAAAGTTGTTTTTTAAATGTTATGAAAAAAGTATCTTTGATTTTGCTTAACCTTATTGTTGCTTAAAATTGCATGACACTAGAGGTCATCAAAGAGAAACATAAACACAATTGTGTATCTTAAATTGATCTTAGATATGTTGTGTTATCATCACCAAAACGTTTAATCTAACCTGGAAAAGGTGAGAAATTAGAAGGCTTTTAACATTAGAACACAAATTACTTACTTCACCATTGTCACACAGTAAATCGAATACAAGATTATCATTGAAGCTTTTATCAATTAAGGATAAGAAGCATATACGGAATTAGAGAGATGCTTGGAAGAAATAGACATGCGAGCTGTACAACAAAACCCTAAATATAAATTTGTAATGCAAGGTGTCATAAAATTTAGGATGGGAAACCTAATGTAATGGTAAAAATACAAGTTTATGACTTTACTTGAATGCTCTTATATTAAGAGTTAATTACATGAATGTTGTATGTGAAATGTCTATACTGCATTTATGGTCTCAAACTTTAAACATGCCGCCATTGCTTGAAACCCATCGCAACCCCCACGTTGTTGCTCTTGTGTCTTCACCAATGACATCTCAAGTTTCGGAGGATAAAGTTTACCATTTCGGGCCCCAATCACGTGCTCAATGCTGATAACATTTGGAATGCTGAGTATATACTTAATGCAAACAAGGTTTTGGGTTCCTTTTAGAACCCTCCTATAATTACAAGGTTATAAGGTTAAATATGTTATAAGAAACGACATAGGTTGAATTTTTCTTGCGCATGTCTTCATGATAAGCTAGAAATTTGGGGGGTTTCTATTTTTTTTTAGAGAAAGTTGATTTTAAAAAGTTGAATTTGTGAAAAAAATAAATTGATTTTTGATTTTGCTTGAAATTGCATGACACTAGAGGTAATCAAAGAGAAATGAAAACTCAACTGTGTATCTTATATTGATCTTTGAATTCTTATATTATCTTCACCAAAATGTTTAATCCAACCTTGAAAAGCTGAGAAATTAAAAGGCTCTTAACATTAGTAACACAAATCACTTACTTCACCATTATTACATAGTATATCGAACACAAGATTATCATCAAAGCTTTTATCAATTAAATATGAGAAGCATATACGACAATTAGAGAAATGGTTGGAAGAAATACACATGAGATGTGAATAGTAGAAACCTACATATAAATTTCTATTGTAAGATTCTCATTAAATTTAATACGGAGAACCTAATGTAGCGGTGAAAATACAAGTTAATTACTTTGTCTAAATGCTCTTATAGTTAATTACATGGATGGTGTATGTTGAATGTCTATATTACATATACTTGAAGCAAAACAAGTTCTTGGATATCCTTTAGAACCCTCCTATAATTAAAACGTAATAAGGTTAATATGTTATAATAAGTGACATTGGTAGATTTTTTCTTGAAAAGGTATTCATGAGATGCTAGAAATTTGGGGATTTCATCTATATTCAAAGATAGTTGCTTTTTAAAAGTTGAACTTGTGATAAAAATAAATTGATTTTGATTTTGCTTAAAAGTAATTATTGCTTGAAATTGCATGACACTAGAAGACATCAAAGAAAAACAAAAACTCAACTGTGTATCTTATATTGATCTTTGAATTGTTGTGTTATCATCACCAAAATGTTTAATCCAACCTTGAAAAGCTAAGAAGTTAAAAGCCATTTAACATTGGTAACACATATCACTTACTTCACCATTGTTACACAATAAATCGAACACAAGATTATCATCGAAGCTTTTATCAATTAAGGATGATAAGCATATTCGATAATTATAGAGATGGTTGGAAGAAATAGCCATGTGATGTGAATAGCAGAAACCTACATATAAATTTCTATTGTAACTTTCTCATAAAATTTTAAATGGGGAACCTAATGTAGTGGTGAAAATACAAGTTTATGACTTTGTCTGAATACTCTTATGTATTTCAATTAAGAGTTAATTGCATGGATGGTGTATGTTGAATGTCTATATTGCATTTTTGGTGTCAAACTTTAGGCCTTCCACCATCGTTTGAACCCACCACAACCCCTCCCTGTTGCTCTAGACACCGATGAAATCTCAAGTTCCAGTGGATACCACTTCGCCATTCCGGGCCTATTTCACGTGCTCAATGCTGATAAAATTTGGATCGTTGAGTATATACCTGAAGCAAAACAAGCTCTTAGATACCCTTTAGAACCCTCCAAGAACTACAAGGTTATAAGGCTAATATGTTATAAGAAGCAACATTGGTTGAGTTTTTCTTATGGATGTATTCGTGAGAAGCTAGAAATTTGTGGGTTTCATATTTATTTAGAGAAAGTTGCTTTTTAAAAGTTGATTTATGATAAAAGTGAATCAATTTTTTTATTTTGCTTAAAATGAATTATTACTTGAATTTGCATGACATTAAAGGTAATTGAAGATAAACGAAAACACAACTCTGTATCTTAAATTGATCTTTGAACTGTTGTATTATCATCACAAAATGTTTAAACCAACCTTGAAAAGTTGGGAAATTAAATGGCTTTTAACATTAGTAACACAAATCACTTACTTCACCATTGTACGCAGTAACCGAATACATGATTATCATCGAAGGTTTTTATCAATCAAGGATAAGAAGCATATACGAGAATTAGAGAGAGGTTGGAAGAAATAGACATACGATGTGAGTAGGAGAACCCTAAATATAAATTTCTAATGCAACGTTCTCAAAAAATTTCGGATGGGGAATCTAATGTAGTGGTGAAAATACAAGCTAATGACTTTGTTTGAATGCTCTGATATATTTAAATTAAAATTTAATTACATGGATAGTGTATGTGGAATGTCTAATTTGCATTTATTGTCTCAAACTTTAAACCCACCGCTATCGCTTGAAACCCACCGCAACCCCTTCGCTATTGCCTTTGTGTCTTCAATGACGACATCTCACTTCCAGTGGATACCACTTCGCCATTTGGTGTAACACCCGGTTATTTTAAAAAGACAAGAAATGAAGAATAAAAGAAAGAAAAGCAACAAAGTCCAAGTGGAGGGACTAAAAGTGTCCAAAAGGACAAATCTTTGAAAAAGTTGGTGTAAAGGTGAGCATGGCCGCCCACCCTCACTTCACATCATCATCTTTTTTTGGTTTTAGAGAGAGAGAGAGCAGAAGAGTTCTCGGCTAAAGAAAAAGAAGAAGAAAAGAAGTCGAATTCAAGGTAAGGATTCGTGGTTTTTATGTGTTTATGACGGGTTTTATCCCGGTTACATGTTTATGTGCTCATGTGTTTGTGTATGTGCTCGTGTGTGTGTGTGGTGGTGTTCTAGGTGTTTGAACTTATTTGCGTTCGGGTTAGAAGGAAGATACACCCAAAGTTGCACCAGGTGAGTTTCTAGACCCCGGTTTTCTACTTGTTTTTAAACATCTTTGGGGCTGAAAATGTATTAAAACGTTTTTACACGTTATTACAAGTTTATCCGTGTAGTGTTAGTATGCATGTTAAATGTTGATTCTTGAATGCTTATAGGTTGTTCATATTTAGAATAACCATGTTAAGTTTAGAACCGATGGGTTTGATGATTGGGTTTGAAAACATACTAGGAACATGATATACAGAGGGTTCATATGCCTGAAAATGCCATAGAATGAATTAAGTGTAATCCATGCACCTAAACAGTAGCCCATGCGCCTAAGATTACCTTAGAAATGTTTTAAGTATAGCCCATGCGCCCAACAGAATCCATGCGCCCAAAGTGGCCCATGCGCCTGAGTGATTCATACGCCTAAGTGCCCATGCGACTAAATGGGTCATACGCCCCAATAGTGCCCATGCGTCCGGATGGCCATGCGACTAGGTGTCTATGCGCCTGAGTTCCCATGCGCCTGAGTTCCCATGCGCCTAAGTGTCCCATGCGCCCAAGTACCCATACGCCTAAACAGAGCCCATGCGCCTAAACCCTTAGAATTTAATGCAGAATGTTTGGGAGTCTGTGCCTTTAGGGTTTTGACCGAGGGTTGACTAGGGCATATTAATGATGGTTTTCATGCATGATTATGAATGATTATGATTGATTATGATTGCCTTATGATTGTTCCTTATTATTATTATTGCTATTATTATTATTACTTATAGAATATGACTTTACGTGGTATGTTTGTTATCGTAACGTAAAGTATATTGTAATAATAAAGAGAAAGAGCAATAAAGAAAGAAGAGGAACCTTAATAAAATGTTAACAAGTCTTGCAAGCTTATAGGAGGTACACGACCGTGTTGTCGTTAGCTCAACTATGCTGCGGGTTAGCTACCCTATTATGCACACAGGGCCAGTCTTGGAGATTGGCAGGACCCTTGTAGCGTACCCTGGGTGATTGGGTTGGCCTTGTATACAGTACACAGCACCCTTTCGAGGGATACAGTTGACCCTTTCGAGGGATATAGTTTACCCTTTCGAGGGATATAGATGGCCCATCACCCGTTTTTCATCGCGCATATAGTTGGGGTATTGCTCATTGGTCCATACAGACAGTGAAAGATAAAGAATAAAGAAAACAGAATAAACAAGGCATACAGTAAAGAGAACGAACAGTATTTGTTCATATAGTTAATGCGTGCTAGCATATACAGTAAAGAGTTGTATTTTAAAAGAAAAGAGTATTTTCATATACAACATACAGAAAGTATTTTATTACTTATAAAACTAGAACTCACTCAGCAACGCTGACTTTTATACATATTCAGTTGGCAGGTAATTATTGCTGAGGATGGCACGAGAGTGAAGCTACTCGGCAGAAAAAGATTGACATCCATTCATAACTATTATTTCTGTTGTTTTGTAATGCAATTAAACAGTTCTTTTGTATTCGATCAAACAGTAGTGTATTGCTTAACAACAGTGTTTAATGAAATGAAATGAATGGTTTTTGTTAAAATAATTCAGCTGCTTAAGTTTTTATTAAATTTATAATGTATTTAATGCTGTGAGTGACCAACTGTGAGGTCTCTGGGAACGGGGCCTTACAAGTTGGTATCAGAGCCAAAGTTTAAGAGAATTGGGTTAAATAAATTTTTTAAAACCTAAACTTAAACTGAAAATGGGACAAATGGAGAGATGTCAGCCCGAGTAGCTACATGCCATCAGGTATGTCTTTTCTTAATGTTAACCGGTATTATGTGCGCATGCTATTTGATTTATGTGCTCTTAGTAGATTTAGATACTGATTAAGTCAAGATAGGAAATGCTTGGGGTATGAAGAGTAAAGTAAGTGGCTAATCACAACTGGCCACTGTAATTAGGGACTTACTATACTTAACATAAACTAAGCTATTACCTTGAATGACCGCGTTAGTGTTTGAATCTTATAGTGTGCTTTAGAGGATGGCTGGCGGTAGATCTTCCAAGGCCTCTCGTGGTGGAGGTAACGGTGCTGCTCCGCGACCTAAGAGAGGGAGACCCAGAGTCGAGAAGGTGGTTCATGAGGGACCAGAGACCCCTCATCCGGACGGAGGCGACGAGAGCGCCAATTTGAGGGCCTCAGTAAAGGAGGCTGTGGTGGAAGAGGTTCATCAGGTCATGCAGACGATTCTACCGTCTGTGATGACCGAAGTGATCAAGGCATTAAAGGAAGGGGAAAGAAACAGGTCCTCGGGAGGATGGGAACAACTAGAGCCGGAAACGGTTCTCTCTGATGACGAGGAGGAGGAAGTAGAAGAGCCTGCGCCGGAGACGACCCGAGGCTGTAACTACGGGGCGTTTATGAGATGCAAGCCCCTTACCTTCGACGGAAAACAACACTGCGGCTGCTGCTCACCGGTGGGTGAGGGAAATGGAGGCCGTTCTCGATATCAGTGAGTGCCATGAAGATCAGAAGGTGAAATTCGCTACCCACTCTTTTGTAGACTCGGCTTTGTGCTAGTGGGACAACATTGTCCAAGCCGAGGGTAGCAGGGCCATTGGGAGAATGAGATGGCCTGAACTGAAGAAATTAGTGATCGAGGAACCCCACAGAGAGATGGATAAGGTGGAAAGAGAGTTCCTGCAGCTGGAGGCGGGAACGATGACACACCAGTAGTACACCACTAAATTTAATGAAATGGCGCGGCTGGTGCCCGATCAAGTGACACCACTGTCACAAAAGATTAAGAGATATATCCAGGGGCTGCCGGCGGATATCCGTAGGCATATGATTGCCGCCCGGCTGAGCACCTTTAGATCGACGGTTGATTTGGCTGGTAGATTGTATGATGAGCGCGAGGTGGTGGTGGCTGAGGTGAACAAGAAGGGGGGAGGTGACCGTAACTGGAATGGGAAACGATTTAGACGTGGTGGAGCCGCTCCAAACAATAAGGTGGCAAAGCTGGGTGACCGACGTGTGGTCACAACTGGTGCAGAACGGAAGAAGTGTGGCAAATGTGGAAGGGAGCATACTAGTGAGTGTAGGATGGGGATGAACGTATGCTTCAGGTGTGGCCAGCCTGGCCACATCGCTAGAGACTGCAAGAAGCCGAGGGTGGAGAGCTCGGGAGCGGAGAATAGAAAGCTGGAGGAAGGATGGCAGAGGGCAAGTGCTAGAGCTTACACTATGACCCGGGAGGAAGCCAGAGCTGATCCCGATGTTGTGTCAGGTATGTTTCTAGTAAACCAAATTTATGCCTCTGTATTGTTTGATTCCGGTGCTAGCAGGAGTTTTGTTTCTACTATTTTCTGTGCTAAGTTGCCTGTTAGTAGTAGAAAGATTAGTGAACCATTCAATGTAGAAACTGCCATTGGTGAGTCCACTAGAATTACTGATGTGATAGAGGACTGTGCCATAGAATTAGAAGGTCATAGGTTTGCTACTAGGTTGCACGTGATACCCCTAGGTGGATTTGATGTAGTACTAGGGATGGACTGGTTAGAAACCTATGAAGCAAACAATGTGTGTCGCAAGAAGATGATTCGATTAGTTACGCCCGATAATAGTTTGGTTACGATTCATGGTGATCGTGTTACTACGATCCCGAAGATGATTTCGATGGCGGTGGCGGGGAAATGCATTAGACGTGGATGTAGCGCCTACTTGGCCTACGTAAAAGATGTGATGCGTTGTACCACAAAAATTATCCGAAGTGCGTGGTGTGCAAATTTCCGGACGTATTCCCAGAAGAAGACTTACCCGGCGTGCCACCAGACCGCGAGATTGAGTTCCAAATTGATCTGATACCCGGTGCTCCCCGTTGCCAAAGCACCGTATCGGTTACTCCGACAGAAATGAAAGAGCTGATGGAGCAGTTGCAAGAGCTGCTCGATAAGGGTTCATTAGACCGAGTATCTCTCCCTGGGGTGCTTCGGTCTTGTTTGTGAAGAAAAAGACGGTAGTATGAGGATGTGCATTGACTACCGAGAGCTAACAAGTGACGGTGAAAACCGATACCCCTTACCAAGAATTGATGATCTGTTTGACCAGCTCCAAGGTGCCAGTTGGTTCTCGAGAATAGATCTATGATCTGGTTCCATCAGCTGAGGGTGAAGGAGCAGGATATCCCTAAAACCTTTTTCGCACGCGCTACGGTCATTACGAGTTCCTCGTTATATCGTTTGGTTTTGACAATGCGCCAGCTGCTTTTATGGATTTGATGAACCGAGTGTGTCGGCCAATGTTGGATAGATCAGTGACTGTGATATTGATGATATCCTGATCTACTCGAGGAGCGAAGAAGAGCATGCCGGCCACATTCGGGAGGTGTTAGAGACCTTAGAAGGGAGAACTGTATGCTAAATTCTCCAGTGCGCATCTGGTTGCGCGAGGTTCAATTCTTAGGTCATGTGATAAACCCGAGGATTATGGTAGACCCCGCAAAGGTGGAGGCAGTGATGCAATGGAAGTCACCAAAGACGCCATCCGAGATTCGTAGTTTCTTTCTTGTTTGGCGGTTTATTATACAGAAGATTCATTCAAACTTTTCCAAGATCACTTCTCCACTAACCAAGTGACCCGTAGGATGTGAAGTTCGTGTGGGGTCAAGAGCAAAAAGGGTTTGGAGAGTTGAAGGCAAGACTTGACCCAAGCCGCTGTCTTGGTCATTACCCGAAGGAAGCGAGGATTTGGTGGTTTCTTCAGATGCTTCCTACTCAGGGTTGGTTGCATGTTGATGCAAGCGAGTCAGGTGATGCCTACGCATCCCGACAACTGAGGTGCATGAGGTTAATTACCCTACTCATGACCTGAGTTAGCAGCAGTGGTCTTCGCACTAAGATTTGAAGGCACTATCTGAATGGGGACGAATGCACCAGTTTCGATCACTGACCCACAAGAGCTTGAATACTTCTTCGAGTAGAAGATCTGAACATGAGGCATAGACGATGGTGGAGCTATAAAGGATTATGATTGCTGTTGGTCCATGTGATCGATGAACAGTACAATTGATAGAATAGTTTGATCAATATCACATACATAAGCCAAATAACAAACAATTGAGAGATGAATATGATGAATCAAGACATAATTGATATTCAAATGAACAAACTCACTCAATAACAATAAGCACAATGTATTTCAATGAAGTAACTGCTTGAGAATGATAGTTTGCAACAGAATTCCACGTTTTGGGTTTTGCAAACTTATCATGCAAAATGAAATAACAAAAGTATATATAGCAGTCATAGTTTCGCTACAGCGAAACTGTCATGCCGAAACTATAGTTTCGCCGGCAGAACATAAGTTCGCCGGGTGAACCAAAACAGCAAACTGTGAGCGAAACTATAGATTCGCTCACAGTTTCGCTGGACTGCCAAAACTGCTAATAACTATCAAAATACAAAATGAAACTAACACAAGTCCTATTACAATGAAAAGTAAACATCTATACTAAAGTGAGTCCAACCTATCATGATCTTCAATACTCCCCCTAGGTTGGACCTCACTGTCTTCACTGCTCTTCGTTCGGCTCTTCAGCTCCCGTTTCCTCAGCTGCTGTTGATCTGTCTTCAACTCCTCCTGCAGCAATGTCTTGAGAAGCTTCAGCCACTGATTCTCCAAGATTAGTTCCTGCCTCATCAGCTTCATGTGAATGACCACTAGCTCTAGCAAACTGCCTTGTTAAGTCTTGAACATCCATAGCCAAGTCATCTTGTGCTCTCACCTTTTCAGCCAAACTTTTTACCTCTGCCCGAACTCCCCTTATTTTGTTCGCCACATTCATAAACAAGCTTGCCTCCTTTCTTGTTTCCTCACCTGCCCCCGCCTTTATATGATTTTCACAGAGAATCAAAAGATCTTCATCACAAAGCTGAATAACTCCATTGGGTCAAACACCCTAAATTCTCTTCCTTGTTTGACTCTAATCACAGCCTCCCCGGTGTTATTATCATAGAACCACTTCTCAAAGTCCTGTAAACGAGGAGGAAGAGGATCAGCCAGTCTTACTCTGTTTACAGTCTTAGGCGGTTTAACTCTCAACACAATTCTCCCTTTCCCTGTCTCCCAGTCTTTGTCTTTCTTAGATCTCTTTCGTTCAGCCTTCATAAAACCAAATGATTCAAAATTATCATTTAGACCATTTTTAATCTCCTTCTCCAGAATTCTGCCCTTTCACTTAAATTAGCATTAATCAAAGGCAAGGTAGCTAATCGTCTCAGATCCCACTTAGGCAAGGTCTTAAACGCCTTCCTCTTGAGCATGTAACTGATATTACCTCCTCCTCTTCTTTTAATCAAAAACATCTTTAAGAAAGGATTATAACACCAGCTGATTATCTTCTTGTCTGCTTCCTTTCTGCTCAAACCCTCCATATTTTGAAACAGAGGGTGAGTTCTTCAGCCTCCTTCTCTTTTATCAACCAATCACTCTTATCCATCTCAAACACATCATTCTCATCATCTCCCTTCTTAGCCACATACACTAGAGGTCTCTCATCTACTTCATAGAATTCCGGCTCAGAATCATAATCAATCAACTGCTCATCCTCCTCTTCTTCTTCATCAATCAAACCTTTACCTTTATCTGATGTCTCCTCATGAGTAGCTTTAACAATCACTTCTTCTCCCAAAATATCTTTATCAAAGTCAAACTGTAGATTAACAAACTCTCAGCCTCAACAATCTCTCATCATCATTCATTTCTACCAGCCTCTTCTCTTGGAATCTCTTGTTCTCTTGTTTCAGTGTCAGCTGCTCCAGAGGTGCCCTCTCCTACCTTTGATGAGGTACCAACATTCAAGAATGGGTACTTAGATATATCAGTCATATCATCTAACTCAGATTGAGTTAGTTGACTGGGTAGGCCAGCAGCAGCCTTCATCATCTGTGAAATCTCTTCAAATAACTTCTTAATCAAACTGTTCTGATCAATCAACATCTTTTTCATTCCATCCATGACCTCATCTTTCTGTTGTTCCCGCCCGAATCTCTTGATTCATCAGTTTGGTCTTTATCATACTTAATCATTTGCCAATGAAGTATTTAGACCACGAATCACATCCTCATCAAGACCAGCACTTGCTTCTTTCCCAGCTGTGAAACCCTCATGTCTATGTTTTGTTCTTCGTTCAGGCTCAACAAAGTCAGTCCTCTTTTTAGACCTTCGTTCCTTTCTCCACCCTTATCTCTTCAGCTTGTGTATCTATATCTTCTTCAAAATCATAATCTTTCTCCTTTGCATATCTCTTTCGTTTCTTAGCTGCATCAGCTTGTTTCACCCGTGTTTCCTCAGCTCTTTTGTTTTCAGACTCATCGACTCGTCTGATATAATTCCATCGCTCTGGTGGGTACATGTTCTCCCAGAGATGGGTTATTTTACCACTGAAATCATGGCGTATAGCACAGCAATCTGCAAATATCCGAGGGTTCATCTGAACCAATCTCTTAACTTCACCGTGTTTAGGAACATCAGGAATCAAATCATCAATAATCATCTGAATAAAACGAGGATATATAACCATTTATCCTTTTTCACCGCCATCACATTTTCTGCCATACAAGCGAAGATCAATCTAGCAATGTTTGCCTTCTCTCCTTTGCAACATATCACCATAGCTTTGGCCCAGTCAAGATTAAGTCCATCTGATCCACCCTTACGGTGATCTAAGCACATAATAAACACGTGAGCTATATATCTCCATTCTTTAGATAAAAATGACTTTTTAATCTCTTTCTCGACCCAAAGACTGGTCCCTCATATCCCATTTGCCGGAAAGCTTGGAATACTTCAGATTCGTCATATCAACCTCATCACCAGTATCATCGTCCAGTCTAAGAATCCTCGACACACCTTCAGCAGTAATAGATATATCATGATCAAGTACTCTAGCTGTGATCCTCTGAACATCTCCTCCGGTGTTGTATTCCGCTGACCTCCAAAAGTCTCTAATGTGAAGATCATAGATAGTGGGAGAATGAGAGATAGCATATGCAATGGGTGATCTTTGGAGCCATCGAATACAATCCCGAAATCCGGCCGCTTTAGGCAAAGTATCATCTAATATGGCAGTAATGTTATTCCTCTCGTCAAACTTTAGATTCGCCATAATAATCTGAAAAGATCAACAAATAAATTTGAATAAGAAATACTGAAAATAAGAAAAATAAGATACAAACAAAAGAAACAATTAATTTCGGCAAGCGAAACAATAGTTTCGCTCACTAAGACATGATTGATTCGCTGAATTAAAGACAGTTTCGTCAAGGAATCAAACAGTTTCGACGAGCGAAACTATAGTTTCGCTCATAGAAACTTGTTAATTTCGCAGAACAAAAAAAATTTTCGACAAGATTAGAATGATTCAAAGTAGTTTCGCAATTAGTTTCACCAAAAATTAATTTAGATTCGCTGTTACAAATTAGTTTCGCTGACTTAAGAATTATAGACGAAACTGTGAAATAAGGATTAGTCTTTGCGAAATTAGATAAGATATGGCGAAACTGTTAAGTTCGCTCGGACAGCATAACTTTACAGTTTCGCTGAAAGACAGTGAACTTTCGTTCAATTTCGCTGAAACTTCGGTAGTTTCGCTGAACGAACAGCGAAACCACCGAAGCGACAAATCCAAATCGCTTATCAAAACAAGATGTAATCCAGATTAAATGATCAATCAACGTTCGAAACTCACATCTGAAGAGAAAAACACTCAAAATCAAATCAGTCCAAAAACCATCTCAAATCAATATCGCCGTATACTAAACATAAACCCTAAAGACGACCTGAACCTGATTTGCGAAGTTATGAAGAAAATTCGCAAAATTGACTTATATAGTCAATAGTTTCGCTGGCAGCGAAACTATAAATTCGTCCAGCGAATTTACAGTTTCGCTCAGTGAAACTGTAATTTCGCTAAAAGATAACTGGTTAACAACTTATAAGCTAACCTAGCGAAATTGCAGTTTCGCTAAGCGAAGCTGTCAGCGAAAGAATAATTTCGCACCAAAATTTTTTTTTATTTATTTTTTTATTTATTTTTTTTATTTATTATTATTATTATATTTTTTTTATTATTTTTTATTTATATATATTATATATATTTTTTTTTATATTTTTTTTATTTTTATTACATATACTCAAGGGAAGCACATCACATAATGAGATCTAAAATAATCAGAGATCACATTCTCTAAATATTTTAGAACATAATGATGATTAAAAATCATCTACCAGTCATGAGATCATACTGAAAACAAGATCTGATCACAATCTGCACAGAAACCACAGAAATTAGAACAAATCAATAACGATTGCTGATATAATTATCCACTTAAACTCATGCCTTATCCTTTTTCAAACAACAGCTTATGATTCATTTAAGGTTCGATTAGATGCTTTAGAATGCTAAGACCCCACAATCATTTGGTAAAAACCCTCACCCAACCTCAGGATTTATTGAATTATGAATCAATCTTCATGAAACAAAATTTTGATAAGTGTATAAATGATTATACACAAAATATTTCATTCTGAGAGAAATTCATCGATAAGATGATTTGACATAATTATATCAAAATGGTGAGAGCTCCAGATCTATACTCACGTATAACAGAGGAGATAACCATTTGAACATGTGCTGATGAGAGCTCCAGGTCAGTACTATCGTACAGCAGAGGAGATCATCACTCCAGGTCAGTACTTCCGTACAGCAAAGGAGATAAGCACAGACACAAGACATCTTAACACAAAATAAAACAGCAGAGAATGATGACATAACAAAGCACAATGAACGAAAGATTCATTCTCAATCCATTTTTGTCAGGACTCAGTTTTTGTGCAATCCAAAATGAATGAGTAAATCCAGGCATTCTTAAGCATAAAGTTTAATTTAATCATAAAGCTGCTGTCTACTTCATTCATCAGGCTGAGTCTATCAAGCATATCGTCAAAGAATCTGATCCATTTCTTTTTATTTTTTTTATTATGAAGCAGAATCTAGAGACAGTTACTATCATTTCTCATAGAATTACTGGTCATGTAAATAAGAAATATTTAGAGAATATACAATCATTTCTCATCATGTTAAATTCGATCTCAGAATACTGATATTACTCCCCCAAATTTTTATTTTCATTTGTCTATAATTATAGAAAAATTGTAACTTGAATTTTTTTTATTGGTTTTTGTTTTTATGTTTTTTTATATATTTTTTAAATTATTATCAAAGAAATAGAAAATGAAAATTTAAAAAGATATTAACCCAAGCATAGAAATCAATTCATAAAAACGAGGTTTATCAAACGTTTTTGTGAAAAGATCAGCTTTTTGATTTTTGGTATCGATGGGAATAATATTAATGAAACCCTTCTCTTGAGCATCACGAATCGCATGAATTCGGGTTTCAATATGCTTTGTGCGAGAATGATGAATGGGATTTTTAGCGATTCCAATGGCAGCCTCATTATCACAGAATAAAGGTGTATGAAGGAAATTAATTCCATAATCAATCATTTGGTGTTGTATCCAGAGAACTTGAGAGCAGCAGCTAGATGCAGCAATATATTCAGCTTCCCCTGTAGAAAGAGAAACTGTTGTTTGTTTCTTGCTCTGCCAAGATACCAGACAATTACCCAAATATTGACATCCTCCAGACACAGATTTTCTGTTTAACCTGCAACCATTGGAATCACTGTCAGAATAAGCATGTAAATCAAAATTTCCACCATATGGATACCACAGTCCGAGACGAGATGATCCTTTGAGATAACGAAAGATTCGTTTGACAGCTTTCTCATGAGATTCCTTTGGAGCCGACTGATATCTAGCACAGTAACCAACAGCAAAAGTGATATCAGGACGACTTGCAGTAAGATACATGAGAGAGCCAATCATAGATCGAAAAAGATGAGGATCAACTGGTTTTCCATTTTCGTCTGGAGTGAGACACGTCTGAGCAGTAAAAGGAGTCATTTCAGTAGACGCATCATCCATTTTAAATTTCTTCAGAATATCTTTAATGTACTTCTCTTGGTGAATAAGAATTCCTTCTTTCTGTTGTTCAACTTGCAAGCCAAGAAAGAAGCACATTTCTCCCATCATGCTCATTTCAAACCGTTGGCTCATCACTTCTTCAAACTCTCT
Source organism: Flaveria ramosissima (assembly GCA_025215565.1). Taxonomy (NCBI): domain Eukaryota; kingdom Viridiplantae; phylum Streptophyta; class Magnoliopsida; order Asterales; family Asteraceae; genus Flaveria; species Flaveria ramosissima. The sequence continues at coordinate 11,496,716 of CM046042.1, read as the reverse complement.
ACACAATTAGAGTTTGTAGATCCAAAAATAATATCATCGACATACACTTGAACAAAGATCATTTCACCATTCACCTCCTTCTTAAATAAGGTCATATCAATGGTACCACGAGAATAACCATTGCTTAAAAGATATTGTGTAAGAGTCTCATACCAGATTCTGGGTGCTTGATGAAGTCCATACAAAGATTTATCAAGTTTATACACTTTATCAGGAAAATCAGGATCTTCAAAGCCTGGTGGTTGACACACATATATCTCTTCATCAATGTCGCCATAGAGAAAAGCACATTTCACATCCATCTGGTACACTTTGAATTGTTTATGAGCAGCATGAGCAAGAAATATACGGATTGCTTCAAGACGAGCAACTGGAGCAAAGACTTCTGTATAATCAATACCTTCTTCTTGAGCAAAGCCTTGCACTACAAGTCTAGATTTGTTTCGCACCACCACGCCCCGATCATCTGGTTTGTTCTTGAACACCCATTTTGTACCAATTGGATACTTGTTGGGAGGTAAATCAACTAAAGTCCAAACCTTAAGCTTCCTGAACTGTTGAAGTTCCAACTGCATAGACTCTACCCAACATGGATCTTGTAGAGCAGCATGAACATTTTTAGGAACAATTTGAGAAATGAAGCATGAGAAAAGACAAACATTAATCAGACCGGATTGACTTCGAGTGCGAACACCATCAGAAACAGATCCAATTACATTATCAAGTGGATGATCTTTCAAAGTTTTATAATCTCCAGAAGAAGGAAAGATAGTTGAAGAAGTATCAGCCGCCGGAGAAAGAGTAGATGAAGGTGAAGGTGTATCAATGACAGGTGATGAATCAGGTGAGTTAAGAGATGTAGGTGATAAAGAATCAGATAATGGTGCTTGATCAGGCATCGGAGACGATGAGCTGACATCAATTGAAATAGCATCAGTTACTTGTGGAATTGATGAAACAGACGATGAAGATGATGGAATAATATTCGTTTGAGTACATGGACTTGACATATCATCATCGAAAACTGGCAAATTGAATGAATTGAACACAGTATCGGAATCAAAGAACCATGCAGGTTCATATTTAACTTCAGTAGGATTTGATTCTTGCCAATCAACATAAAATGACTCTTGAACAATACGTGTTCTTTTGTTGTAAACTCGGTATGCCTTTTGTGAAGAAGAATATCCAACAAAGTAACATTCATCAGAAACAGCCCCAAATTTGGTCTTTTGAGCTTGAGTATTCAGAAGCGTACAAGAACATCCAAATGGGCGAAAGAAATCAATTAGTGGCTTCCTCTTATGAAAAAGTTCATAAGGAGTCTTCACTTTATCTTTCACAATTAGCACTCTGTTTAAAACATAAGAAGCACAATTAACAGCTTCAGCCCAGAAAATGACAGGTAGTGAGGATTCTATCAACATTGTACGAGCAGCTTCCACAAGAGTACGATTCTTTCTTTCTGCAACTCCGTTCTGCTGGGGTGTTCTTGCAGCACTAAATTGTCTCACGATCCCTTTTTGAGCACAAAATGAGTCAAGAATCTGATTTTTAAATTCAGTGCCATTGTCACTTCTTAATCCCATAACTCTTTTCTTACTGACTGATTCAATTGAAATGATTAATTTCTGCAATTCCTCAGCAACTTCACTTTTGTGAGCAAGAAATCTCACCCCCATGAATAACGTGAAAAATCATCTGTAACAACAAGACAAAAGGACTTTTTAGCAATGGATTTAACACTAATTGGCCCAAATAAATCAGTATGTAACAACTCTAGAGGACTTGATATGCTATTTAAAAGTTTAGGCTTATGAGATTTCTTATGTTGTTTCCCTTTGGCACATGCCATGCATTTTTCAGACACAGAGAAATCTTTTAAAGAAGTCCTCTAACAAGATTGTTCTTTACTAATTTATTAATTATCTTAAAATTGACATGGCCCAATCGACGATGCCACAAGAGTGACTCAGATGTTGATGCTTTTGAAAGAAGACAAGTTGCAGTAGCTTTTGACTCATTAGAATTCATATCAAGAAGATATGTATCGTGTTTCCTTGGAGCACGCATGAGAATTAAATCTTCTGGAACAGCTATCTCTGATTTCAAAAATAAACATTCGTCAGATTTAAATAGAACTGGAATATCTTTATCACAAATTTGAGAGACGCTCAGAATTAAATGCCAATTCAGGAACATGGTTGACTTTTTCAAGAGTAAGAGAGCCATTGGTAACTTCTCCTTGTCCAATCATTTTTCCACCCTTCTTGTCTCCAGCAAATGCCACATATCCTCCATTGATAATTCGATAATTAGTCAACAAATCCTTTAATCCCGTCATGTGTTTGGAACAGCCGCTATCAACATGCCACAGACTGTTTACAATCTTTGAAGAAGATCCCTGAAATGAATGAACAAATCATTTAGCCAGGAGTAATAGGGACCCAAGATTGAACAACCTTTGTTTTCAAAGAAGCTGATTTTTTATGAAAGAAATTATTAACCAATTTTGTCAATTTATTCCCAAAACAATTTCTATTAGAGGATCTTTCAATCAAAGGGCAATTTTTAATAAGATGATCCTCTTCACCACACCTGAAACAATGATGTTTGAATCTAGGTCGATGATGTGATGAGGTAAAAATAGGATCAATAATAATCTCCTCATCACATTCAGACAAACTAGAATCAACATCACTGAATGTCTCATACATCTCATGATGTTTTTGTTTATTTGACTTAGAATTATTTTTTACAAAATCATAGCTCGATTCTTTTGACAAATCAGTAAAACTCGTACCATTGGTACCAGTTTCAGATGAAGGAGAACTGCATTTTTCTGAAGATGTCATATTTAATGGTATAAAAGATGGAATAGGTTGAGAAAAGAACTTTTCAAAAGAATTAGTTTTTAAGTTGCTCAGTTGTTTTAGGTGAAACATCAGATTCATTGAATTCATAACCAGAACAAAAATCATCACTATTAAGATTTGAATTACAAGATGAAATAGAACAATCAGGAGAACATGAGACATTCAAGTCTGTTACATTTGAACTAGAAACAAATACTGAATTTAAACTAGACTTATTATCTAAAACAGACTGCTGTTTTTCAGGTGTACTAGAACTAGTGCATCCAAGCCCACTAGTTGGTCCATAGTCGTAGTCTTCACGAATGTACTTAGAGTTATTCCCAACTAAACCTGCAGACATACTATCAGTATCTGATTTGATTAAATCATTAGAAGGATGAGGAACAGGCATAGGAGAATAACAATATGTACTAGGAGGAGGATAACCTGTACATTTTCATAACCCAAACCAGTTTTAATTCTTGCTCCCCGTTGAGATTTACAAAGATCATCATGTTTCATTCCAGAAATAGTCCATTTATCTAACTTTGACTGAAGTTTGCTTGCTTCAAATTCAGCCAGAGCAACTCGTTCAGTCAAAGTATTAATCTCTACATTCCTTTCCAAAACAATTCTTTTTAAATGATCAGTTTCTTTTAAAGCCTCATTTAATTTCACAAAATATTTTGATTCATTCAATTTAAGTTCATCATTAATGCGTTTTAAATCCTTTTCATTATCAATTAACAAACGATTAGCCTTATAAACCCCAAAAAGTCTAATTTTGCAAGCAGATGAACACATATCCTGTATTACCTCATAAGGAAGTCCCATTACCATCTTTTCGGCAGCTAAAGCTTTATCGCACATGCATACTGGAGTACTCGATTTCCTTTCCTCAACAGTAGCGGCCGCATCATCCTTCTCTTTTCCTTTCACAGCTTTTGAATCTGTAGTTTTTTCTCTTTCTTCTCTCCATCATCTTTCTCTTCTTTCTCCTTTACTACTGAAGATTCATTCTCTCCTTTGAATTCCTTAAACAGCACAAACTCATCTTTCTCAACTTCCATCTCATCACTTTTCACAATCTCAGCAACTAAGCATGATTTATTTCAGATCTGGTTTCTTCTCCACCTCTGCACTCCAGTCAAATTAGAAATCAAGGCTGACTCCTTTTTTGAATTTCCCTCTTCCTTTACTTTCTCTGTCAATCTTGGCACTCCAGTGTTACTAGGATCTGTTACAATTGGTAATGGACATTCACGTTTAAAATGTCCCAATTGTTTACAGTTGAAGCATCTCAGTTTTGACTTGTCAAATCCTAGTTTTGAGGTTGATGATTGACCACCGAAGTTCTTTCTTCCTGTTCTTTCCATGAACCTCCGAGCTCTTAAAGTTAACATTGCCATTTGCCATTGAATGTCAGTTTCTTCCAAATCATCTGGATCAACTTGATACATATCCTCCATAGTCATTCCTTTACCTTTCAATTCACCAGCAACAAGAGCTTCATAGCTCTGAACAAACATTCCAAAAAGAGCCATTGTTTCAGATGGAATAGTAGTTTCAGCATTCACCTTAGAATTTCCCAATTCCTTTCCAACATGATTACTACCACTTGAGAAATTACTTGTATTGCTCCCTCCTTGAATTGGATTCTGAATGTGAGAGTTTGCAGCGGATGACAATAAAGCAGCATTTTGAGAAAAACCAGGTGTGGGCATCATAGTCTGGTTAAATTCTCTTCTTTTCATATCCAACTCAAAAGATTTCAACTTATTAATGATATCCATCAGCTTATAATCTGTAAAACCTCTTTCTTGTTTGAGCATCCTCACTTGAAGACTCCATTGTGGTGGAAGTGAATCGAGAAGTCTGTTAACTTGTTCGCTGTTGGAGAGTCTTTCATCATATTTCTTCAGAGTGCTTGAAACAGTTAAGAATCGATTTGTAAGATCTGTCAAACTTTCATTCTTATAACCTACAAACGAGTTAAACTCCTTTTCAGCTTGAATACTCTTGTCTTTCACCAGATCTGCATTCCCATCAAAGAATTCACACAGAGCATCATAAAGAGATTTAGCATTTTTATGCTCTGCAAAACGATTGTAGATATCAGGAGCCAAGCAGAGAGTTAGAGCACCAAATGCTTTTTGATCACGATCAATCAGTTTCAGATCTCTTTCAGTATAAGAAGATGGATCTTTATTCTGAGAAACGACATCACCAACTGTAACCGTTGGTATATGAGGACCTGAAATAATCGATTCCTTTGATTATGATCTGTATAGAAAAGAAAGCCTTGAGACATCTCTTCCAATCTTCAAAATTATCTCCATTAATGAGTCTTGGAAGTCTATTAGGAGCAACACTTTCAAGATCCGCAAGTGTGAGAGTAGTTAATTTTGACATGATAATTTCGCAGAAAGTTTGGTAATTTCGCTGGTAAGTTCGCTGACAAACTCGCTAACAACTTCGCTGAGAAAGTAGACTTGCTTAACAGTTTCGCTAAAACAATACTTTCGCAAACACAGATACTTTCTCTTGCAATTTCAGCAGCACTTTCGCTTGAATCAGAGACAACAATTGCTTAGTTTCGCTGCTAATTTCGCAGGAAACAAGCTTGAACTTTCGTTCAGAAATAGATTCGGCAGCACTTTCGCTTGATAATTGATCAAAAACACTGCTGAACTTTCGTTCAAAGAGATACTTTCGCTGAAATTCTAGAAAACAGTTTCAAATCCAAAATAACTCCCAATTTCGCTGAATGAAGATCACAGTTTCGCTGTAAGAACTGTAGTTTCGCTCGTCGATCTGAAAACCCTTTTTCACCTTAAAATCAATCCAAAATCATCCAAAACTCAATGAATTTGAGATCTGATGATTGTAGAATCTTCCTCAATGAAGAACAAGCATAATTCAATCAATTTCCATACCAAAAACCTGATAATCCATGAGAATTGATTGAACCTAGATATTGACCAAAACCACCAAAACTCAACAAATCAAGAGCACTAAGGCTCTGATACCATATTGTTGGTCCATGTGATCGATGAACAGTACAATTGATAGAATAGTTTGATCAATATCACATACATAAGCCAAATAACAAACAATTGAGAGATGAATATGATGAATCAAGACATAATTGATATTCAAATGAACAAACTCACTCAATAACAATAAGCACAATGTATTTCAATGAAGTAACTGCTTGAGAATGATAGTTTGCAACAGAATTCCACGTTTTTGGGTTTTGCAAACTTATCATGCAAAATGAAATAACAAAAGTATATAGCAGTCATAGTTTCGCTGACAGTTTCGCTACAAGCGAAACTGTCATGCCGAAAATATTGTTCGCCCGGCAGAACATAAGTTCGCCGGGTGAACCAAAACAGCAAACTGTGAGCGAAACTATAGATTCGCTCACAGTTTCGCTGGACTGCCAAAACTGCTAATAACTATCAAAATACAAAATGAAACTAATACAAGTCCTATTACAATGAAAAGTAACATCTATACTAAAGTGAGTCCAACCTATCATGATCTTTAATTGCGAAATCCACTACCATCCGGGTAAAGCCAATGTGGTGGCTGATGCCCTTAGCCGTAAAGAGAGGCCCGAGCCGATTCGGGTGAAAGCTTATCAACTAATCATGACCTCCGATATGATGAAGCAAGTCAAAGAGTTTCAAGATGAGGCACTGAAAGAAGATCATCTTAACTCTGAAAGGATGAGAGGTTTAGTTGGGGAATTGGGTGAAAACACACTTGGTGTTAAAACTCGATTTGGACGAGTGTGGATTCCTCGTTTTGGGAATCTACGTGTGAGGATTATGGATGAAGCTCACAAGACTCGATACTCCATTCATCTTGGTGCCACAAAGATGTATCAAGATATGAAGAAAGATTATTGGTGGCCGGGTATGAAGCGGGACGTGGTGGAGTATGTGAGTAAGTGCCTTACTTGTTTGCAAGTGAAGGCCGAACACCAAAAGCCGTATGGGAAGATTCAACCTTCAGATATACCGGAATGGAAGTGGGAGCACATCACCATGGATTTCATTACGAAGCTGCCGCGTACGCCGAAAGGGTACGATGCCATATGGGTGATTGTAGACCGTTTGACGAAGAGTGCTCACTTTCTACCGATCCGCGAGACATATTCATCCGAGAGGTTGGCTGACCTGTTCATCAAGGAGATTGTAACCCGTCATGGTGTGCCGGTGTCCATCGTGTCTGATCGCGACACCCGGTTTACCTCTAAATTCTTGAAGAAATTCCACGATGCCATGGGGACGAGGTTACATATTAGCACGACTTATCATCCTCAAACTGATGGTCAGTCAGAAAGGACCATTCAGACACTGGAAGACATGCTTCGGGCATGTGTAATTGATTTTGGGGGAAGTTGGGATGACCATTTACCGTTAGCTAAATTCTCCTACAACAACAGCTATCATGCCAGTATTGGGATGCCACCCTATGAGATGCTATACGGTAGGAGATGCAGAACACCCGTTTGTTGGGGTGATATTGGTCAGAAGGAATTGGGGAGCGTCGAGGTAATCGAGGCTACGACCGAGAAGCTCGAAAAGATGGATCAGCTGCTATGGGAGAGAGTGCAGGTGGTGGTATCCTGAGAAATGAAGGCAGCCAAAGATAGATAGAAGTCGTATGCCGATAAACGGCGCAGACCAATCGAGTTCCAGGTGGGTGACCGGGTTATGTTGAAGGTCTCACCTTGGAAGGGTATCATACGATTCAGGAAATGAGGTAAGCTAAGCCCGAGATACATAGGACCTTTCCGAATCATTGCTCGAGTAGGAGAGGTGGCCTATAGGTTGGAATTACCAGATGAGTTAAGTGGAATCCACCTGACATTCCATGTATCTCACCTGAGAAAGTGCTTAGCTGATGAAGATATGTTTGTTCCAGTGGGGGATATACAAGTAGATGAACGGCTCAATTATGTGGAGCAACTAGTGGCAATCATCGATCGTAAAGAGAAAAGGCTGAGGAATAAAGTGGTTCCTCTTGTGCGTTTACAGTGGAAGCACAAGAAGGGATCCGAATCTACATGGGAGACTGAGGAGGAGATGAGGCAGCATTATCCTCGTCTGTTTGAGGAATAACAAGTTTCGAGGACGAAACCTGTATAAGGGGGGTGGACTTGTAACACCCGGTTATTTTAAAAAGACAAGAAATGAAGAATAAAAGAAAGAAAAGCAACAAAGTCCAAGTGGAGGGACTAAAAGTGTCCAAAAGGACAAATCTTTGAAAAAGTTGGTGTAAAGGTGAGCATGGCCGCCCACCCTCATTCACATCACATCTTTCTTCTGTTTTAGAGAGAGAGAGCAGAGAGTTCTCGGCTAAAGAAAAAGAAGAAGAAAAGAAGTCGAATTCAAGGTAAGGATTCGTGGTTTTTATGTGTTTATGACGGGTTTTTATCCCGGTTACATGTTTATGTGCTCATGTGTTTGTGTATGTGCTCATGTGTGTGTGTGTGGTGGTGTTCTAGGTGTTTGAACTCATTTGCGTTCGGGTTAGAAGGAAGATACACCCAAAGTTGCACCAGGTGAGTTTCTAGACCCGGTTTCTACTTGTGTTTAAACATCTTTGGGGCTGAAAATGTATTAAAACGTTTTTATTTACAGTTTATGTATGTTTACCCGTATGTATTATGCATGTTAAATGTTGATTCTTGAATGCTTATAGGTTGTTCATGTTTAGAATAGCCATGTTAAGTTTAGAACTGATGGGTTTGATGATGGGTTGAAAAACATACTAGGAAACATGATATACAGAGGGTTCATACGCCTGAAAATGCCATAGAATGAATTAAGTGTAATCCATGCGCCTAAACAATAGCCCATGCGCCTAAGATTACCTTAGAAATGTTTTAAGTATAGCCCATGCGCCCAATAGAATCCATGCGCCCAAAGTGGCCCATGCGCCTGAGTGATCCATACGCCTAAGTGCCCATGCGACTGAATGGGTCATACGCCCCAATAGTGCCCATGCGTTCGAATGGCCATGCGACTAGGTGTCCATGAGCCTGAGTTCCCATGCGCCTAAGTGTCCCATGCGCCCAAGTACCCATACGCCTAAACAGGGCCCATGCGCCTAAATGGTGCCATGCGCCTAAACCCTTAGAATTTAATGCAGAATGCTTGGGAGTCTGTGCCTTTAGGGTTTTGACCGAGGGTTGACTAGGGCATATTAAAGATGGGTTTCATGCATGATTATGAATGATTATGAATGATTATGATTGCCTTATGATTGTTCCTTATTATTATTATTGCTATTATTATTATTACTTATAGAATGTGACTTTACGTGGTATGTTTATTATCGTAACGTAAAAAATATTGTAATAATAAAGAGAAAGAGCAATAAAGAAAGAAGAGGAACCTTAATAAAATGTTAATAAGTCTTGCAAGCTTATAGGAGGTACACAACCATGTTATTGTTAGCTCAACTGTGCTGTGGGTTAGCTACCCTATTATGCACACAGGGCCAGTCTTGGAGATTGGCAGGACCCTGTAGCGTACCCTGGGTGATTGGGTCGGCCTGTATACAGTACACAACACCTTTTGAGGGATACAGTTGACCATTTCGAGGGATATAGTTTACCCTTTAGAGGGAAATAGATGGCCCATCATGTTTTCCATCGCGCATATAGTTGGGGTATTGCTCATTGGTCCATACAGACAGAGACAGTGGAAGATAAAGAATAAAGAAACAGAATAAACAAGCATATAGTAAAGAGAACGAACAGTATTTGTTCATATAGTTAATGCGTGCTCGCATATACAGTAAAGAGTTGTATTTTAAAAGAAAAGAGTATTTTCATATACAACATACAGAAAGTATTTTATTACTTATAAAACTAGAACTCACTCAGCAACGCTGACTTTTATACATTTTCAGTTGGCAGGTAATTATTGCTGAGGATGGCACGAGAGTGAAGCTACTCGGCAGAAAAAGACTGACATCCATTCATAACTATTATTTTTGTTGTTTTGTAATGCAATTAAACAATTCTTTTGTATTCGATCAAATAGTAGTGTATTGCTTAACAACAGTGTTTAATGAAATGAAATGAATGGTTTTTTGTTAAAATAATTCCGCTGCTTAAGTTTTTATTAAATTTATAATGTATTTAATGCTGTGAGTGACCAACTGTGAGGTCTCCGGGAACGAGGCCTTACATTTGGGGCGCGGGTCACATGTTCAATAGTAATAAAATATGGATTGTTGGGTATATACTTGAAGCGAAACAAGCTCTTGGGTATCCGTTAAAGCCCTCTCAAAGTTACAAGGTTAATATGTTATAACAAACGGCATTGGTTGAGCTTTTCTTGCGGAGGTATCCATGAGAAGCTAGAAATTTAAGGTTTCATCTTTGTCCGAAGAAATCAGCTTTTTGAAAGTTGAAATAGTGTTAAAAGTAAATTGATTTTTGATTTTGCTTAAATTGTTGCTTGAAATTTCATGACACTAGAGGTCATTGCTTGAAATTTTTGAATTGTTGTGTTATCTTCACCAGAACGTTTAATCCAATCTTGGAACATACCAGAACGTTTAATGCGACCTTAAAACATACCAAAACGTTTAATACAAACTTTAAACATAACACAATGTAGAAACAGAGTGGTTTCCAGTTGAAAGCGGAGGGTGGTTAAAAAGAAAGAAGGAGAAAAGTAGAGACAAACAAATGTTTAAATTTTTTATTATGTCGATCTCATCTTTTCAACAATAAAAATCCTTTTTATTAATCATTTTAAATAAAATGATAATTTGGTTTTTTATCAAACTAGAAACTTAACATTCATTCATACTAAAAAGTAAAAACTACAAATATTATGATTTAACAAACAGAGAAAATAATAACTTGCCTTATATTCTAGTACATACGTGCCATATCTATCTATTTATATCTATACTGCTATATAATGCATAAACGTGGGACATATATGTAATTTCACATAAAATTAAGACACCTAAGACACCTTATTAAGCATTAGGTACTAGTGTATATGCAATTATTCCTATTTTGCCCCTCATTTATTAAACTTCTTCTAATCAATGCATTAATCAATTAATTCATATTATTAATATATTATTTAATAATATGAGATAATTTAATTAAGTACATTATATATTTTATCATTTATAATAGTTTAAATTAATATTTAAAATTCTTAATAAGTGTTATCGTGTTTCAATACTTAACTATATAAGTACTAATACTTTAATAATAATAATAATAATAATAATAATAATAATAATAATAATAATAATAATAATAATAATAATAATAATAATAATAATAATAATAATAATAATAATAAATAATAATAATTATTATTATTATAATATAATAATAATAATATAATAATAATAATAATAATAATAATAATAAATTTATAATAAGTAGTATCTAATTTGAATATTAACTGTTTAATTATCAAATATTTTTATACTAATGATGATAATAATAATCTATATCTATTTTATCTATAGTATTATATAAAACGTATGAGGATGACATACTTGTAATATAATAGTTCCTAATATTCTCATATTTAATAATTTTTCCTAATTAATACATTTTTAATATATATATTTGTTTTAATACTATCATATTTATAATGCTTTAAATTAATGTTAAAAAATATACTTTTATATTTATATTATTATAACTTAATGCTATTTTATTTAAGTAACTTTATTTAAACACTTAAGTATAACTAAGAAATATTTATATCGTTATAATAATGATAATAATAATAATAATAGTAGTTGTGACACCCTGTGTTTTTCAGGTTTACATCGTTCGGTAACCCAAATCTCCTCGCTATTTTATAATTAATCAATTTTATTGTTGTTATAAAATGATTATTTTTATATTTATTGATAATAATTAAGGTAGCAATCTAATTAATAATTAAATTAAGAACTAAACTAATAATTGAATTAATTGAATTAAAGTAACTAACTCCAAATGTAATATAAGTAAACTGGAGGGATCAAAACATAAATTTCTTTAATGCTTTAAACAAATAACCGTGAGCAATCTTGACCCCATCGGCATCCACTTCGCAACCCTAATTAGCAACCATCGAACGGCAGCCCCATACTCCCCTCATTCGGCCCCCCTCGACAGTTCCAAACCTTCACGGTTTTTATCACTGGCGACCCGCCCCTCCTCGTGGCAGCCCCTTTCCCGGCAGTCACTACCGGCAACCGCGCATTCGAAGTCACATCCGATTGCAACCGCGAGTTGTTTGGTAACCGAAGTCGTCTCTGACAGCGTCGCTCGCCAGTCGAAGGAAATCATTCGGTAGGCTTTACACTTCATCAGATCCTTGTTTTTGATTCTTTGCGGTTTCGGGTTCGTTTCGGTTGATTGTGTGTTTCTTTACAATGTGTCTCTCTTGCCATGTATATAACAATGAAGGATTAATTCATATTATGCATGAATGAAAAGTATGGACATGTATTATGTTGCTGTGATTGTTGATAAATCAGAGTGCAACTTTCGGTGCCTAGGTTTGAATGCTATGCATGTGTTAGTCGCATGGGTTTGGTTGTGTGTATGTATATAACTATGTGTACGTCCCGTTATGTGCGGTATGATCACCATATATATATGTATGTGTTTTCTGCGTTTATATATTTATATATATATGCGATGTTATGTTGTTAGGATCTGGTATTTGAACGAAATACCAACTGATTAACGTGTAAACCAAACCAAATAGTGCGGAATCCTATTGATTGGCGATCCAATCAGTGAGAACGCAATAGAATCAATAAAGTATTTGAATCAAACGTTAAGAATCGATTAGGAACGATTACACCGTTCTATGAACTTGGAGGCTTCTGGACGGCTAGGTACGTCTGGAGTCGAAATAGAATGAATGCTTACGTTTTTCCACGAATTGGGTTGTATTTCTAGGTTAGTGTTGTTCATTCGGGCGAATGAACCATAAGTAGGTTTCAGTCGTGGCGATTGAACCATGTGGGTTGATCCATCCGCACGACTGAGGTTCAGTCGTGCGACTGAGCCAATCTTATGTTACAATCATACGATGATCCAGTCTCATGGTTCAGTCTGCGACTGAGTCAATTTCGATATGGAGTTATTGAAGATCATGTTAGGTTGGACTCACTTTAGTATAGATGTTTACTTTACATTGTAATAGGACTTGTGTTAGTTTCATTTTGTATTTTGATAGTTATTAGCAGTTTTGGCAGTCCAGCGAAACTGTGAGCGAATCTATAGTTTCGCTCACAGTTTGCTGTTTTGGTTCACCCGGCGAACTTATGTTCTGCCGGGCGAAACTATAGTTTCGGCATGACAGTTTCGCTTGTAGCGAAACTGTCAGCGAAACTATGACTGCTATATATACTATTGTTATTTCATTTTGCATGATAAGTTTGCAAAACCCTAAATGGAATTCTGTTGCAAACTATCATTCTCAAGCAGTTACTTCATTGAAATACATTGTGCTTATTGTTATTGAGTGAGTTTGTTCATTTGAATATCAATTATGTCTTGATTCATCATATTCATCTCTCAATTGTTGTTATTTGGTTTATGTATGTGATATTGATCAAACTATTCTATCAATTGTACTGTTCATCGATCACATGGACCAACAATATGGTATCAGAGCCTTAGTGCTCTTGATTTGTTGAGTTTTGGTGGTTTTGGTCAATATCTAGTTTCAATCAATTCTCATTGGATTATCAGCTGTTTTTGGGATGGAAATTGATTGAATTATGCTTGTTCTTCATTGAGGAAGATTCTACAATCATCAGATCTCAAATTCATTGAGTTTTGGATGATTTTGGATTGATTTTAAGGTGAAAAAGGGTTTTCAGATCGACGAGCGAAACTACAGTTCTTACAGCGAAACTGTGATCTTCATTCAGCGAATTATGAGTTATTTTGGATCTGAAGTTGTTTTCTAGAGTTTCAGCGAAAGTATTTCTTTGAACGAAAGTTCAGCAGTGTTTTTGATCAATTATCAAGCGAAAGTGCTGCCGAATCTATTTCTGAACGAAAGTTCAAGCTTGTTTCCTGCGAAATTAGCAGCGAAACTAAGCAATTGTTGTCTCTGATTCAAGCGAAAGTGCTGCTGAAATTGCAAGAGAAAGTGTCTGTGTTTGCGAAAGTGTTGTTTTAGCGAAACTGTTAAGCAAGTCTGCTTTCTCAGCGAAGTTGTTAGCGAATTTGTCAGCGAATTTACCAGCGAAATTACCATCTTTCTGCGAAACTATCATGTCAAAATTAACTACTCTCACACTTGCGGATCTTGAAAGTGTTGCTCCTAATAGACCTCCAAGACTCATTAATGGAGATAATTTTGAAGATTGGAAGAGATGTCTCAAGGCTTTCTTTTTCTATACAGATCATAATCAATGGGAATCGATTATTTCAGGTCCTCATATACCTACGGTTACAGTTGGTGATGTCGTTTCTCAGAATAAAGATCCATCTTCTTATACTGAAAGAGATCTGAAACTGATTGATCGTGATCAAAAAGCATTTGGTGCTCTAACTCTCTGCTTGGCTCCTGACATCTACAATCGTTTTGCAGAGCATAAAAATGCTAAATCTCTTTATGATGCTCTCTGTGAATTCTTTGATGGGAATGCAGATCTGGTGAAAGACAAGAGTATTCAAGCTGAAAAGGAGTTCAATTCGTTTGTAGGATATAAGAATGAAAGTTTGACAGATCTTACAAATCGATTCTTAACTGTTTCAAGCACTCTGAAGAAGTATGATGAAAGACTCTCCAACAGTGAACAAGTTAACAGGCTTCTCGATTCTCTTCCACCACAATGGAGTCTTCAAGTGAGGATGCTCAAACAAGAAAGAGGTTTTACAGATTATAAGCTGATGGATATCATTAATAAGTTGAAATCTTTTGAGTTGGATATGAAAAGAAGAGAATTTAACCAGACTATGATGCCCACACCTGGTTTTTCTCAAAATGCTGCTTTATTGTCATCCGCTGCAAACTCTCACATTCAGAATCCAATTCAAGGAGGGAGCAATACAAGTAATTTCTCAAGTGGTAGTAATCATGTTGGAAAGGAATTGGGAAATTCTAAGGTGAATGCTGAAACTACTATTCCATCTGAAACAATGGCTCTTTTTGGAATGTTTGTTCAGAGCTATGAAGCTCTTGTTGCTGGTGAATTGAAAGGTAAAGGAATGACTATGGAGGATATGTATCAAGTTGATCCTGATGATTTGGAAGAAACTGACATTCAATGGCAAATGGCAATGTTAACTTTAAGAGCTCGGAGGTTCATGGAAAGAACAGGAAGAAAGAACTTCGGTGGTCAATCATCAACCTCAAAACTAGGATTTGACAAGTCAAAATTGAGATGCTTCAACTGTAAACAATTGGGACATTTTAAACGTGAATGTCCATTACCAATTGTAACAGATCCTAGTAACACTGGAGTGCCAAGATTGACAGCAGAGAAAGTAAAGGAAGAGGGAAATTCAAAAAAGGAGTCAGCCTTGATTTCTAATTTTGACTGGAGTGCAGAGGTGGAAGAAAAGATCTGAAATAAATCATGCTTTAGTTGCTGAGATTGTGAAAAGTGATGAGATGGAAGTTGAGAAAGATGAGTTTGTGTTGTTTAAGGAATTCAAAGGAGAGAATGAATCTTCAGTAAAGGAGAAAGAAGAGAAGGATGATAGGGAGAGAAGAGAGAAAGAAAGAGAAAACTACAGATTCAAAGCTGTGAAAGGAAAAGAGAAGGATGATGCGGCCGCTACTGTTGAGGAAAGGAAATCGAGTACTCCAGTATGCATGTGCGATAAAGCTTTAGCTGCCGAAAAGATGGTAATGGGACTTCCTTATGAGGTAATACAGGATATGTGCTCATCTGCTTGCAAAATTAGACTTTTTGGGGTTTATAAGGCTAATCGTTTGTTAATTGATAATGAAAAGGATTTAAAACGAATTAATGATGAACTTAAAATGAATGAATCAAAATATTTGTGAAATTAAATGAGGCTTTAAAAGAAACTGATCATTTAAAAAGAATTGTTTTGGAAAGGAATGTAGAGATTAATACTTTGACTGAACGGGTTGCTCTGGCTGAATTTGAAGCAAGCAAACTTCAGTCAAAGTTAGATAAATGGACTATTTCTGGAATGAAACATGATGATCTTTGTAAATCTCAACGGGGAGCAAGAATTAAAACTGGTTTGGGTTATGAAAATGTACAGGTTTATCCTCCTCCTAGTACATATTGTTATTCTCCTATGCCTGTTCCTCATCCTTCTAATGATTTAATCAAATCAGATACTGACAGTATGTCTGCAGGTTTAGTTGGGAATAACTCTAAGTACATTCGTGAAGACTACGACTATGGACCAACTAGTGGGCTTGGATGCACTAGTTCTAGTACACCTGAAAAACAGCAGTCTGTTTTAGATAATAAGTCTAGTTTAAATTCAGTGTTTGTTTCTAGTTCAAATGTAACAGACTTGAATGTCTCATGTTCTCCTGATTGTTCTATTTCATCTTGTAATTCAAATCTTAATAGTGATGATTTTTTTCTGGTTATGAATGCAATGAATCTGATGTTTCACCTAAAACAACTGAGCAACTTAAAACTAATTCTTTTGAAAAGTTCTTTTCTCAACCTATTCCATCTTTCATACCATTAAATATGACATCTTCAGAAAAATGCAGTTCTCCTTCATCTGAAACTGGTACCAATGGTACGAGTTTTACTGATTTGTCAGAAGAATCAAGTTCTGATTTTGTAAAGAATAACTCTGAGTCAAATAAACAAAAACATCATGAGATGTATGAGACATTCAGTGATGTTGATTCTAGTTTGTCTGAATGTGATGAGGAGATTATTATTGATCCTATTTTTACCTCATCACATCATCGACCTAGATTCAAACATCATTGTTTCAGGTGTGGTGAAGAGGATCATCTTATCAAAAATTGCCCTTTGATTGAAAGATCCTCTAATAGAAATTGTTTTGGGAATAAATTGACAAAATTGGTTAATAATTTCTTTCATAAAAAATCAGCTTCTTTAAAAACAAAGGTTGTTCAATCTTGGGTCCCTATTACTCCTGGCTAAATGATTTGTTCATTCATTTCAGGGATCTTCTTCAAAGATTGTAAACAGTCTGTGGCATGTTGATAGCGGCTGTTCCAAACACATGACGGGATTAAAGGATTTGTTGACTAATTATCGAATTATCGATGGAGGATATGTGGCATTTGCTGGAGACAAGAAGGGTGGAAAAATGATTGGACAAGGAGAAGTTACCAATGGCTCTCTTACTCTTGAAAAGTCAACCATGTTCCTGAATTGGCATTTAATCTTCTGAGCGTCTCTCAAATTTGTGATAAAGATATTCCAGTTCTATTTAAATCTGACGAATGTTTATTTTTGAAATCAGAGATAGCTATTCCAGAAGATTTAATTCTCATGCGTGCTCCAAGGAAACACGATACATATCTTCTTGATATGAATTCTAATGAGTCAAAAGCTACTGCAACTTGTCTTCTCTCAAAAGCATCAACATCTGAGTCACTCTTGTGGCATCGTCGTCGATTAGGCCATGTCAATTTTAAGATAATTAATAAATTAGTAAAGAACAATCTTGTTAGAGGACTTCCTTTAAAAGATTTCTCTGTGACTGAAAAATGCATGGCATGTGCCAAAGGGAAACAACATAAGAAACCTCATAAGCCTAAACTTTTAAATAGCATATCAAGTCCTCTAGAGTTGTTACATACTGATTTATTTGGGCCAATTAGTGTTAAATCCATTGCTAAAAAGTCCTTTTGTCTTGTTGTTACAGATGATTTTTCACGTTATTCATGGGTGAGGTTTCTTGCTCACAAAAGTGAAGTTGCAGAGGAATTGCAGAAATTAATCATTTCTATTGAATCAGTCAGTAAGAAAAGAGTTATGGGATTAAGAAGTGACAATGATGGCACTGAATTTAAAAATCAGATTCTTGACTCATTTTGTGCTCAAAAGGGATCGTGAGACAATTTAGTGCTGCAAGAACACCCCAGCAGAACGGATTGCAGAAAGAAAGAATCGTACTCTTGTGGAAGCTGCTCGTACAATGTTGATAGAATCCTCATTACCTGTCATTTTCTGGGCTGAAGCTGTTAATTGTGCATCTTATGTTTTAAACAGAGTGCTAATTGTGAAAGATAAAGTGAAGACTCCTTATGAACTTTTTCATAAGAGGAAGCCACTAATTGATTTCTTTCGCCCATTTGGATGTTCTTGTACGCTTCTGAATACTCAAGCTCAAAAGACAAAATTGGGGGCTGTTTCTGATGAATGTTACTTTGTTGGATATTCTTCTTCACAAAAGGCATACCGAGTTTACAACAAAGAACACGTATTGTTCAAGAGTCATTTTATGTTGACTGGCAAGAATCAAATCCTTCTGAAGTTAAATCTGAACCTGCATGGTTCTTTGATTCCGATACTGTGTTCAATTCATTTAATTTGCCAGTTTTCGATGATGATACGTCAAGTCCATGTACTCAAACGAATATTATTCCATCATCTTCATCGTCTGTTCCATCAATTCCACAAGTAACTGATGCTGTTTCAATTGATGTCAGCTCATCGTCTCCGATGCCTGATCAAGCTCCATTATCTGATTCTTTATCTCCTACATCTCCTAACTTACCTGATTCATCACCTGTCATTGATACACCTTCATCTACTCTTTCTCCGGCGGCTGATACTTCTTCAACTATCTTTCCTTCTTCAGGAGATTATAAAACTTTGAAAGATCATCCGCTTGATAATGTAATTGGATCTGTTTCTGATGGTGTTCGCACACGAAGTCAATCCGGTCTGATTAATGTTTGTCTTTTCTCATGCTTCATTTCTCAAATTGTTCCTAAAAATGTTCATGCTGCTCTACAAGATCGTGTTGGGTAGAGTCTATGCAGTTGGAACTTCAACAGTTCAGGAAGCTTAAGGTTGGACTTTAGTTGATTTACCTCCCAACAAGTATCCAATTGGTACAAAATGGGTATTTAAGAACAAACCAGATGATCGGGGTGTGGTGGTGCGAAACAAATCTAGACTTGTAGTGCAAGGCTTTGCTCAAGAAGAAGGAATTGATTATACAGAAGTCTTTGCTCCAGTTGCTCGTCTTGAAGCAATCCGTATATTTCTTGCTCATGCTGCTCATAAACAGTTCAAAGTGTACCAGATGGATGTGAAATGTGCTTTTCTCTATGGCGACATTGATGAAGAGATATATGTGTGTCAACCACCAGGCTTTGAAGATCCTGATTTTCCTGATAAAGTGTATAAGCTTGATAAATCTTTGTATGGACTTCATCAAGCACCCAGAATCTGGTATGAGACTCTTACACAATATCTTTTAAGCAATGGTTATTCTCGTGGTACCATTGATATGACCTTATTTAAAAGGAGGTGAATGGTGAAATGATCTTTGTTCAAGTGTATGTCGATGATATTTTTTGGATCCACAAACTCTCAATTGTGTAGAGAGTTTGAAGAAGTGATGAGCCAAAGGTTTGAAATGAGCATGATGGGTGAAATGTGCTTCTTTCTTGGCTTGCAAGTTGAACAACAGAAAGAAGGAATTCTTATTCACCAAGAGAAGTACATTAAAGATATTCTGAAGAAATTTAAAATGGATGATGCGTCTACTGAAATGACTCCTTTTACTGCTCAGACGTGTCTCACTCCAGATGAAAATGGAAAACCAGTTGATCCTCATCTTTTTCGATCTATGATTGGCTCTCTCATGTATCTTACTGCAAGTCGTCCTGATATCACTTTTGCTGTTGGTTACTGTGCTAGATATCAGTCGGCTCCAAAGGAATCTCATGAGAAAGCTGTCAAACGAATCTTTCGTTATCTCAAAGGATCATCTCGTCTCGGACTGTGGTATCCATATGGTGGAAATTTTGATTTACATGCTTATTCTGACAGTGATTCCAATGGTTGCAGGTTAAACAGAAAATCTGTGTCTGGAGGATGTCAATATTTGGGAAATTGTCTGGTATCTTGGCAGAGCAAGAAACAAACAACAGTTTCTCTCTCTACAGGGAAGCTGAATATATTGCTGCATCTAGCTGCTGCGCTCAAGTTCTCTGGATACAACACCAAATGATTGATTATGGAATTAATTTCCTTCATACACCTTATTATCTGTGATAATGAGGCTGCCATTGGAATCGCTAAAAATCCCATTCATCATTCTCGCACAAAGCATATTGAAACCCCGAATTCTGCGATTCGTGATGCTCAGGAGAAGGGTTTCATTAATTTATCCCATCTATCAAAAAATCACAAAGCTGATCTTTTCACAAAAACGTTTGATAAACCACCTCGTTTTTTATGAATTAATTTCTATGCTTGGGTTAATATCTTTCTAATTTTCATTTTCTATTTCTTTGGTAATAATTTAAAAAAATATAAAGACAAAAAAAAAAAATAAAATAAAAACCAATGAAAATAAAAATTTGGGGGAGTAATATCAGTATTCTGAATCGGATTTAACATGATGAGAAATGATTGTATATTCTCTAAATATTTCTTATTTACTTGACCAGTAATTCTATGAGAATGATAGTAACTGTTACTAGATTCTGTTTCATAATAAAAAAAATAAAAAGAAATGGATCAGATTCTTTGACGATATGCTTGATAGACTCTGCCTGATGAATGAAGTACAGCAGCTTATGATTAAATTAAACTTTATGCTTAGAATGCCTGGATTTACTCATTCATTTTGGATTGCACAAAACTGAGTCCTGACAAAAATTGGATTGAGAATGAATCTTTCGTTCATTGTGCTTTGTTATGTCATCATTCTCTGCTGGTTATTTTGTTGTTAGATGTCTTGTGTCTGTGCTTATCTCCTTTGCTGTACGGAAGTACGGACCTGGAGTGATGATCTCCTCTGCTGTACTATAGTACTGACCTGGAGCTCTCATCAGCACATGTTCAAATGGTTATCTCCTCTGTTATTGTGAGTATAGATCTGGAGCTCTTACCATTTTGATATAATTATGTCAAATTATCTTATCGATGAATTTCTCTCAGATTGAAATATTCTGTGTATAATCATTTGTACACTTATCCACAAATCTTGGTTCATCATGAAATTGATTCATAATTCAATAAATCCTGAGGTTGGGTGAGGTTTTTACCAAATGATTGTGGGGTCTTAGCATTCTAAAGCATCTAATCGAACCTTAAATGAACATAAGCTGTCGTTTGAAAAGGATAAGACATGAGTTTAAAGTGGACAATTATATCAGCAATCGTTATTTGATTTGTTCTAATTTCTGTGGTTTCTGTGCAGATTGTGATCAGATCTTGTATTCAGTATGATCTCATGACTGGTAGATGATTTTTAATCATCATTATGTTATAAAATATTTAGAGAATGTGATCTTTGATTATTTTAGATCTCATTATGTGATGTACTTCCTTTGAGTATTATTGTTAAATAAAAAAAAATAATAATAAAAAATAATAAAAAAAATAATAATAAAAATAAAAAAAAAAAAAAATTGGTGCGAAATTATTCTTTCGCTTATAGCTTCGCTAAGCGAAACTGCAATTTCGCTAGGTTAGCTTATAAGTTGTGAACCAATTATCTTTTAGCGAAATTACAGTTTCACTGAGCGAAACTGTAAATTCGCTTGACGAATTTATAGTTTCGCTGTCAGCGAAACTGTTGGCTATATAAGTCAATTTTGCGAAATTTCCTTCATTACTTTACTTCGCGAATTTGTTCAGTCGTGTTTTAGGTTTTTTTAAGTGACCTTCGGCGATTTTGTTTTGTGATTGTTATTTGGACTGATTTTGAGTGGTGTTCTCTTCGGATGTGAGTTTCGAACTTAGATTGACCATTTTATCTGGATTACATCATGTTTCTGATAAGCGATTTGGATTTGTCGCTTCGGTGGTTTCGCTGTTCGTTCAGCGAAACTACTGAAGTTTCAGCGAAATTGAACGAAAGTTCACTGTTTTTCAGTCGAAACTGTAAAGTTATGCTGTCCGAGCGAACTTAACAGTTTCGCCATATCTTATCTAATTTCGCAAGGACTAATCCTTATTTCACAGTTTCGTCTATATTTCCTAAGTCAGCGAAAAGAAACTATTTTGTAATAGCGAAACTAAATTAATTTTTGGTGAAACTAATTGCGAAACTACTTTGAATCATTCTAATCTTGTCGAAAGTGCTTTTTGTTCTGCGAAATTAACAAGTTTCTATGAGCGAAACTATAGTTTCGCTTGTCGAAACTGTTTGTTTTCCTTGACGAAACTGTCTTTGATTCAGCGAATCTATCATGTCTTAGTGAGCGAAACTATTGTTTCGCTTGCCGAAATTGTTTGTTTCTTTTGTTTGTATCTATTTTTTCTTATTTTCAGTATTTCTTATTCAATTTATTTGTTGATCTTTTCAGGTTATTATGGCGAATCTAAAGTTTGACGAGAGGAATAACATTACTGCCATATTAGATGATACTTTGCCAAAGGCGGCAGGATTTCGGGATTGTATTAGATGCTCCAAAGATCATCCATTGCATATGCTATCTCTCACTCTCCCACTATCTATGATCTTCACATTAGAGACTTTTGGAGATCAGCTGAATACAACACCGGAGAGGATGTTCAGAGGATCACAGCTAGAGTGCTTGATCATGATATATCTATTACTGCTGAGAACGTGTCGAGGATTCTTAGACTGGACGATGATACTGGTGATGAAGTTGATATGACAGAATCTGAAGTATTTCCAAGCTTTCAGGCAAATGGGATATGAGGGACCAGTCTTTGGTTCGAGGAAAGAGATTAAAAAGTCCTTTTTATCTAAAGAATGGAGATATATAGCTCACGTTTTATTATGTGCTTAGATCACCGTAAGGGGGATCAGATGGACTTAACCTTGACTGGGCCAAAGCTATGGTGATATGTTGCAAAGGAGAGAAGGCAAACATTGCTAGATTGATCTTCGCATGTATGGCAGAAAATGTGATGGCGGTGAAAAAGGATAAATGGTTATTATATCCTCGTTTTATTCAGATGATTATTGATGATTTGATTCCTGATGTTCCTAAACATGGTGAAGTTAAGAGATTGGTTCAGATGAACCCTCGGATATTTGCAGATTGCTGTGCTATACGCCATGATTTCAGTGGTAAAATAATACCCATCTCTGGGAGAACATGTACCCACCAGAGCGATGGAATTATATCAGACGAGTCGATGAGTCTGAGAACAAAAGAGCTGAGGAAACACGGGTGAAACAAGCTGATGCAGCTAAGAAAAGAAAGAGATATGCAAAAGAGAAAGATTATGATTTTGAAGAAGATATAGATACACAAGCAGAAGAGATAAGGATGGAGAAGGAACGAAGGTCTAAAAAGAGGACTGACTTTGTTGAGCCTGAACGAAGAACAAAATAGACATGAGGGTTCACAGCTGGGAAAGAAGCAAGTGCTGGTCTTGATGAGGATGTGATTCGTGGTCTAAATACTTCATTGGCAAATGAATTAAGTATGATAAAGACTAAACTGATGAATCAAGAGATTCGGGAGCAACAGAAAGATGAGGTCATTGATGGAAGAAAAAGATGTTGATTGATCAGAACAGTTTGATTAAGAGGTTATTGAAGAAATTGCACAGATGAAAAGCTGCTACGGCCTACCCAGTCAACTAACTCAATCTGAGTTAGATGATATGACTGATATATCTAAGTACCCATTCTTGAATGTTGGTACCTCATCAAAGGTAGGAGAGGGCACCTCTGGAGCAGCTGACTGAAACAAGAGAACAAGAGATTCCAAGAGAAGAGGCTGGCAGAAATGATGAAGATGAGATTGTTGAGGCTGAGTTTGTTAATCTACAGTTTGACTTTGATAAGGATATTTTGGGAGAAGAAGTGATTGTTACAGCTACTCATGAGGAAGCATCAGATAAACGTAAAGGGTTGATTGATGAAAAGAGGAGGATGAGCAGTTGGTTGATTATGATTCTGAACCGAATTCTATGAAGTAGATGAGAGACCTTTAGTGTATGTTGCTAAGAAGGGAGATGATGAGAATGACGTGTTTGAAATGGATAAGAGTGATTGGTTGGTAAGGAGAAGGAGGCTGAAGAACTCACTCCTTTGTTTCAAAATATGGAGGGTTTGAGCAGGAAAGAGGCAGACAAGAAGATAATCAGCTGGTGTTATAATCCTTTCTTAAAGATGTTTTTGATTAAAAGAAGAGGAGGTAATATCAGTTACATGCTCAAGAGGAAGGCGTTTAAGACCTTGCCTAAATGGGATCTGAGACGGTTGGCTACCTTGCCCTTGATTAATGCTCATTTAAGTGAAAGGGCAGTATTTCTGGAGAAGGAGATTAAAAATGGCCTTAATGATAATTTTGAATCATTTGGATTTATGAAGGCTGAACGAAGGAGATCTAAGAAAGATAAAGACTGGGAGACTGGGAAAGGAAGAATTGTTTTGAGAGTCAAACCGCCGAAGACTGTAAACAGAGTAAGACTGGCTGATCCTCTTCCTCCTCGTTTACAGGACTTTGAGAAGTGGTTCTATGATAATAACACTGGTGAGGCTGTGATTAGAGCCAAACAAGGAAAAGAATTAGGGTGTTTGACCCAATGAGTTATTTAGCTTTTGTGATGAAGATCTCTTGATTCTCTGTGAAAATCATATAAAGGCGGGGCAGGTGATGAAACAAGAAAGGAGGCAAGCTTGTTTATGAATGTGGCGAACAAAATAAGGGGAGTACGAGCAGAGGTAAAGAGTTTGGCTGAAAGGGTGAGAGCACAAGATGACTTTGCTATGGATGTTCAAGACTTAACAAGGCAGTTTGCTAGAGCTAGTGGTCATTCGAATGAAGCTGATGATGCAGAAACTAATCTTGGGGAATCAGTGGCTGAAGCTTCTCAAGACATTGCTGCAGGAGGGGATGAAGACAGATCAACAGCAGCTGAGGAAACGGGAGCTGAAGAGCCAAACCAAGAGCAGTGAAGACAGTGAGGTCCAACCTAGGGGGAGTATTGAAGATCATGTTAGGTTGGACTCACTTTAGTATAGATGTTTACTTTACATTGTAATAGGACTTGTGTTAGTTTCATTTTGTATTTTGATAGTTATTAGCAGTTTTGGCAGTCCAGCGAAACTGTGAGCGAATCTATAGTTTCGCTCACAGTTTGCTGTTTTGATTCACCCGGCGAACTTATGTTCTGCCGGGCGAAACTATAGTTTCGGCATGACAGTTTCGCTTGTAGCGAAACTGTCAGCGAACTATGACTGCTATATATACTATTGTTATTTCATTTTGCATGATAAGTTTGCAAAACCCTAAACGTGGAATTCTGTTGCAAACTATCATTCTCAAGCAGTTACTTCATTGAAATACATTGTGCTTATTGTTATTGAGTGAGTTTCTTCATTTGAATATCAATTATGTCTTGATCGATCATATTCATCTCTCAATTGCTTGTTATTTGGTTTATGTATGTGATATTGATCAAACTATTCTATCAATTGTACTGTTCATCGATCACATGGACCAACAGTTATTCATGCGTATGGTCCATTCGCATAGGCCATTCGCATGAGAACTTCATTTTGTTAAGTTTGAATGTATGAATTAATATAACATTATGTGTATCAATTCAAACAATCACAAACCTATTAAACAATTCAACATCGACCCATTAATGAAATATTAAACATTGTAAATCACAAACAACCAATATCATTTCATTAACATTCCAAACATTACATCAGTGTAAGAACAAACAAGATCTATTACATTCATATCATGATCTAGGTACATACATGTATCAACAAACTCCTCCTTGGACCTAGATCTCTCTAATGTCTTGTTTTCTGCATCACCTCCTCATACTTCTTGTACTTATCCTCTCTTGTGACTCCTGCGTGAATCTCAAACGCAAAACAGAGTCTCATGACGTTCTGGAACTGGAGGGCTTGTACTATATCCTGTGTCATAGAACAATGGCCACTTGTATAGAGTGTAGACATCATTAGCTGACAAGTTGGTGAGCCACATTAGGTCAAATACCCTGATAGTATCCATTTGTCCCTCTTTATTTAGGACTATGACCGCTTCTCATGTTCTCCAATCATAGTACCACCACTTAAAGTGTGGAGTGAAGTCCTATGGCATTTCCCTTAGAGGGATTCTTGACATCGTGCGCGGTGGACTCCACTTCAACACTATCTTTGGCTTTCTAGTAATGGCATCAACTTCAAACCTTCTGATGTACCTTGTAGGTTGTTGGGGTCTGAAGTTAACCCACCTGGTGTGGTACTCCTTCCTTAGGGCAGCCTCAAACCAGCCTGACATCTTTCTTGGGTCAACATACAACAGCTTCAGTTTTGGCCAGCTGGTTGAGCTCAAAACCTGGTGAGTCTTTAGATCATGTGGAAATATAAGTACTCTATGCCCTTCTCCCTCTTAACTGCATAGACATTTAGATCCTCAAAATATGCCCATGCTATAATCCTGCCCGACACCTTATGATGTTTCTTTACTCTGTAGAGTTTGGTGTAGACGTTCTGTTTAGGTGCAGCGCGTTGGGCTCGAACTTCCTCAAAACAAGCAGCCCACTCAGCCTTTCTAATATCAACATCATCGTTTGAGGCTTGGGCCGTTTCTTTTGTCTTCTCTGACTCCTCCTGCTCCATCTTATCTAACACCTCAAATGTATCACTGACAAGGGATTCACCCAGATTGGGGACCACATTTCACTCGTTGTCAGCATACTGAGGGTAGTGCTCTGCAGTGACATCTTTCTATCTCTATTTCATCAACGTCGTTTAGCTCTTCGTCACTTGTAGAGTCACAAGTTGGAGCATCCTTTACAATCTCATCGGGATTTAGATAGAAGATCTCAGCTAGTTGCTCTCTTGATAGATCATGAATTATTTCCCCTTCTTCAGGAGTATAACTCACAGACCTCCTGACGATCCCTTGCAGATCAAGAATCATAGTTAACTGAGTCTTGACCTGCTGAAGGGGAGCAACATCGAATTCATCCCTTTGATAGTTTGGATCTGTTTGATTTAAACATGCAACACATCAACCATTAGTTAATAATCAAAACAGAAATGCATTAATCTTAAATATAACATCAAATACATATGTTTAAATACATGATTCAAATACAAAAGTAATCAAATACATGGACATCTAATCATTACTTTTGTCTGGATCACTGGATCATAGCTTGGTGGGGCAGAGGAGGAAGCTCGTTGGTCTTGGTTCTTCTTAGATCTCCTTTCTTGACCTTGAGCAGAGGCAGATGCAGCTGCATCTCCTCCTTCTTCATCATCATCCTCATTCCTCTCCTCTGTCCTCCTCTTCTTCAATCCCTTCATCATCATCAGTCTCATCATCATCGTCCTCATCATCATCCTCATCATCATCATCACCATCATCTCCATCTCCCTCTTTAATCTTTAGTGGCTCATCTTTAGATCCCTTAAGCTTAAGCATGATGGTCTTCTTAGCCTCCTCCTCCACCCTCAATCTTCTTAGCAGATGTGACTCTGTTGTCTTGGAGTTGGGCGATCTCGTGGCTTTGAGCAGCCATTTGCTGGGCCTGCTCCTCGATCAGCCGACCCTGCTCTGAGATCTGGTGTGACTGAGCAGCAGTGAGATCTGCCAGGTGACGGATCTGTGCTGTCTTCTCCTCATCAGCAGCTAACAAACGCATCACCATCCGGTTCAGCGCTGAAAGCTGTTCCTCTACCCTAATTGGAGGTAGAGGTGATCCGTATACATGTGAGGGATGTGATGAGGGTCCTGCTTGGTGGCTAGTGGTGGTGGTGGTGGCTGTGGTGAAGATGGGGTTTGGTCTGGATGATAGTGGAGGTGATGTAGGAGTGAATGATATGGTGGTGGTTGGCATATGTATAGTGGTGGGAGGTGTGGTGGTGGTAGTGGTAGCTGTGGTGGCTATGGTGGTGGATGGTGTGGCTGTAGAGGTGGTAGTGGTGGTGGCTGTGGCTGTAGAGGTGGTAGCTGAGGTGGTAATGAATGTGAGTCTTCTCTTCTTCTTCCTCATGCCGTGGGGCTGAGCCATCCTTTTCTTCCTCGATCCAATCGAGGAGGATGCTCCCCTTAGAACATGGCTAGAAGGCTCTGGGGCATAGTTAGGATCGGCAGCAGTCTCTCCCGAATCCCTGGGGCGTTCACCAACCGCCCGGAGTCCATGCTCTGTGGGAACAACCTTGCTTCCCACAGTCCTCGTCAAAGGCTCCTCATCAGACTCGTCTTCCTCCTCACCAGGAATAAAGTCCTGGTGGAAACCCGCCGACTCAGCTATGTCTCCTGTGGGGGCAGATACTGGAGGTATAACGTCTGAAGCTATGCCCCTCGGTGGAATAGGCATGTCATCTCCAGCATCCCCACTGTCATCATCATCTGAATCATGTGTGGGTAGAGCAATCTGCTCCATATCAGAATCACTGTCGTCGTGGCGCCACTTCCTCCTGGCTGGCACCACATAGTCCTCCCGGGCTAGATGCCCAAACAATCTCCTGACAGGGGGTTTCACCTGCTTCCCCCTGTATACCTTCATCCTCCCCAAGGTGGTATCATCCATCACCTCAAGAACAACAGCATCATCCTTCTCCTTAAGCAGGGAGGGAAGCTTCTGGTCTATGATCATCTGTATAAATCTGGGGTACATACAGAAGCCCTCCTTCCCTTTCCCCTCAATGTTCTCCACCAAGTAGGTGAAGATCATTTTGGAGAAGCTGAACGGGTGGTTCAGCACCAACGCAACATAGGCGTTCTGGATCTGGTCGGATAACTCATCAAAACCTCCCTTCCTGGAAGCTATACACTTTAGCAGCACGTGCGCAAGATACTTGAACTGGGGACAGAGGTTGCTCTTGTTGAGCACCCCAGCATTGATGTCCCCAGAGTACTTGGCTCGAAGAAAGCATCCTATGACAGTGAGGGGGTGTAATCTAGTCGGACAATAAGCATCGTCCCCAACTGTAACACTATCCTTAGATCCTCCTCTGTGACGGCTATAGCCTCTCCAAAGATGGTACTTTTGACTGTGCATGAGGCTCAGAGGATCGATCAACTGTCGCACCTTCCCAGAAGGCCTGCTGAATGGAACGATAAGGAGTACAGGGAGCAGATATGGCGTGTGCAATCCTCGATCTCCTTAAGAAGGTGATAATGCCCGAGAAATCAGCAGCATTTCTGGATGTCAGATCCAGATGAGCACAGATATTGTGCTTCGTACTCATAGTCCATCGACTCTCCATCTGTTACACAAACAAAGTAAACATTAGTACCATTGGCTAAAAATGTCATGAAACACTTGGACTTGAAGAAAATTCTTTCTGTCATGCGAATGAGGTTGTGCGACTGAGATCAGTCGTGCAAATGAGAAGTGCGACTGGGATTCAGTCGTGCGAATGACCCCATGCGTACGACTGAGTGTGCGACTGAATTCATGCGTATGTAACCTCATGCGGTTACACCAGTCGTGCGACTGAACTCATACGCATGGTTCAGTCGTGCGGTTAAGCTGTTCCCACCCTTCAGTCGTGCGACTAAAGTTCATCAACCTGTCCATTCGCATGATGTACTGACTGTTCAATTCAAATTCAATTTTTCACCAATTTTGAGTTTTAGACTTCGTGTTCTGGTTCATTAGACTCGCAATCCATTCGTATAACACCTAACATCTTTAATTTCATTTGTTTGAGTCGTTTAGTTAGGTTATTTTGTCACACAAGTCTTGGTTGTTTAACGGGTCTGATTTTCCAGATTCAGTGTCAAATTGAATGTTATTGTAGTGTTTCTTCACCGCAAGTTACCTGTAGAATCGATGTCAATGGTCAGTATGCAAGAAACGTGGGTTTATAGAGATCAGACGAAATTTGGGCAGAGTGACTTTAGTCGTGCGAGTTAGGGTTAATTTGAGAGTGGTGAGTCTTTGCGACCGACTCTCCCTCTATTTATACTAACCCTAAATTCAATCGTGCGACTGGGCTCAAACGCACCTTTCAGTCGTGCGAGTGGGCCTCAGTCGTGCGATTGGTTCAGTCGCCCTTCTCAGTCGTCCGACTAGAGCTCAGTCGTGCGACTAACTCATTCCTTCTCCCTTGTTTTTTTAATGTTACTGGCTGACCTATTCTCCCCCTAAAATTCTAAAATCATAATGGATTTAATTATTTTAGGATTTTAATAGACAGCTAGATAACATGAATTTAATTTAAACAAAAAATAAAATAAATAACGAAGATGAAAAGAAAAATTTAACTATACTGCATCAGACTACACATGATCATCATCAGGGATAACATCACTTTTCTTTTTAACGCCGTTGACCTCTAACAGATATAGAAAACGTGGTTTATCAAAGGCTTTTGTGTAGAGGTCAGCGCGTTGAAAATCAGTATTAATTTTTACCACATCGATTAAGTTTCTTTTCAAAACAGTCTCTTATAAAATGGTATTTAATACCGATGTGTTTGGTCTTTGGATGTTGGACTGGATTTTTAGTAACTGCAATTGGAGCAGAGTTATCAACAAAGATAGGAGTAGAAGAGAACTTTAAACCATAATCCCGCATTTGCTGTTGAATCCAGATGATTTGTGAACAGCAACTTGCAGCAGCAACGTATTCGGCTTCACAGGTTGACAATGCAACCGAGGTCTGCTTCTTACACTGCCAGGTAACAATCTCCTCCCAAGAATTGACTTGACACCCTGCTGATGTAGACTTGTAGTTCATCTTGCAGCCCCCGTAATCCGAGTCACTATACGCCGTGAGCTCAAAGTCATCATCATGAGGATACCACAACCCAAGTGTGGGTGTACCCTTCAGATAACGAAATATCCTCTTGACCCGATCAGATGGTTAACCTTAGGCTTAGCCTGATATCTAGAACATAGACATGTAGCATACATGATATCAGGTCTTGAGGCAGTGAGGTACATGAGGGATCCAATCATTCCTCGGTACATTGTGGCATCTACCAGATCTCCATTTTCGTCAGGTGCTATATCATGATTTGTAGCAAGTGGAGTCCCAGCTGCAGAAGCATTCTCCATGTCAAACCGACTGAGAATGTCTCCAACATACTTGGTCTGATGTAGAAAGATCCTATTTGGTGTCTGATCCACCTGTAACCCGAGAAAGAATTTCATCTCCCCCATAGCACTCATCTCAAACTCTTTCTTCATAACTGCTTCAAACTCTTTGCATAATTCTTCGTTCTTTGAACCGAAGATTATGTCATCGACATAGATCTGTACGAGCAGTAGGTCTCCATCTTTTTCTTTGATGAACAGTGTGCAGTCAATGACTCCCCTGCGAAAGCCATGTTTCACAAGATGAATCGAGAGTTTCTCATACCAGGCCCTTGGAGCTTGATGAAGCCCGTATAAGGCCTTGTCGAGTTTGTAAACTCTGTCCCGATGATAAGGATCTTCAAATCCCTCGGTTGACTGACATAACTGTCTCTCGAATTTCCCATGAAGGAATGCACTCTTCACATCTAATTGATAGACTTTAATCTTCATATATGATGCATAGGCAAGGAAGATACGGATGGCTTCCATCCTTGCCACGGGTGCAAACACTTCATTGTAGTCAATCCCCTCAACTTGGCGAAATCCCTGAACCACCAGTCGAGCCTTGTTCCTGATAATGACCCCTTGGTCATCCTTCTTGCATTTCAAGACCCATTTGGTGCCAATGACCTTAGCACCTTTAGGTCTATCTACCAGAGTCCATACACCTAACTTCTTCTTGCATGGCACTCACCCACGCCCCTCATCGTTTAGTGCTTCACTGACGTATTTTGGCTCAAACTGCGAGACAAAACACCGATAAGCACCATCATGAATGTATCCCTTTTCCATAACAGAGGCATAATCAGCTGAGTACAGCTGATTTCTGGTTTGTACTCCTGATCTGACATCCCCAATGACATTGTCTAGGGATGATAGACGTTTAGACGTGATCCTGGAGTAGTAGGAACAGCTACCTCAGAGCCAAGATTATGAACATTTGGTTCTGCATCTGAGGTAGATGGAGTTTGAGGTTCCGAAGTCGAAGGAGCATCACTGTTAGATGCTTGTGGACTTTCAGGAACTGGAACCTGTTCCTCCTGACTGTTCTGGTCATCTTCTTCAGCTTCATCATCTTCTAAGGAGGAGTCACTGTCGTCGACTACTCCCCCTGACTGAGTAGATGATTCTCCCTGTGAGCTCGATGATGTTGAATCAGAGATGGTGTATTCAAGATGTCATACATCATCCGTGTAGCTAACTCGTCATCCGAAGGAGAGATAGGGATGTTGAAGGACTTGAAGAATCCATCATAGTCGAAAAAGTAGGCGGGTCCTTTGCCCAGTAGGTGGTGTGGTATATCTCTGAACATCAACATTACACCACACTTCTACTAACCCGTTGAGTTGTTGTAAACTCTCTTGTTCGGTATGTTGTATCCTAGGAAGATTCCTTCATCATCCTTCTCGCTGAATTTACCTTCTTGAGTCTTCTTCAGAAGTGTGCACGGCGCGCCAAATGGTTCGAGATACTCCAGATTAGGTTTACGTCGTTGTAGTAGCTCGTAACATGTCTTTCCGTGGCGCTTGACTATCAGAACTCGATTCAATGTATAACATGCATTTGCCACTGCCTCATTCCAGAATTGGAAGGCAGTTTCGAGTCTGCCAGCATTGTCCGTGCTGTCTCTATCAAGCTTCTATTCTTTCTCTCAGCAACACCATTCATCTGAGGCGTGTAGGCAGAAGTGAATTGATGCACAATTCCCTTTTCCTTGCAGTAAGCCTCCATCCACTGATTCTTGAATTCAGTCCCGTTGTCTGAGCGTACTTGTCTCACCAGCTTGTAGAGAGATTCCAGTGTGGTTACTAACTCCTTGAATGACTCAAATGTTTCTGATTTGGACTTCAGAAACATTACCCAAGAGAATCTTGAGTAGTCATCAGTAACCACAAAACAGTACAAGTCACCTGCAATGCTCTTTGTACTGACTGGACCAAACAGATCCATGTGAAGAAGTTCAAGAGGAAGTTCTATTGCATGAACTTTCTTTTCCTTATGAGACTTCTTCGTCTGTTTGCCTTTCTTGCAAGCGACACCAAAATCAGGAAGTTGGAAATTCTTGACGTTAACTCCTCTCACAAGATCCTTCTGAATCAAGTGATTCATCTTCCGTTGATTAATGTGTCCCATTCTCCTATGCCAGGAGATGGAGTCCTTCTCAGTAGCTTTGGATAGAAAGCACTGAACTTCATGATCCGTTGTAGAAGCTGTTGAGAGATCCAAAACATAAAGGTCTTTATATCTTGAAGCTGTCATCAGAACTTGGTCCTCCGGAATCACGTAGTCTTTCTTTAGGACGTAACACTTCTTGTTGTCGAATATGACTTTAAATCCTTTATCACAGATTTGGGAAACAGAAAGTAAGTTATTTTGAAGTTGTTGAACGTAGTTCACTTTATCAAACTTAACTTTCTGATTTCCAACTTCTCCCTGAGCTATGATATAGCCTCCTTTGTTTCCAGCAAATGAAACATGCCCTCCTTTTATTTGTTTGACGTTTGATAAAAGAGCCCTGTTTCCTGTCATGTGCCTGGATGCTCCGCTGTCTACAATCCACGTGTTGGTTTCAGCACTGTAGCGAACACCCTGCACATACAATGTAAAACATTAGTTTAGGTTAGGAACCCAAGCCTTTACTGGCTTGGGTTTCCCAGAGGCATCACACATCATGAATTCAACCCATTGACCCTTAGAGGGTGAGGGTAGCTCAGGTGCCTTCTTGTCATCATTATCAGACACAGAGGATGACTTTTCTTTCCATAAGCCAGATTTGTGTAAGGCCTGTTTGTGATAAACAGTCGACTGGCTAATGGGTTGAACTTTAGGTTCACTAGTTCTTCTAGGTGGAGTTAAAGAACTCCTCTTAGAAGACCTAGGTTTTGAATCCTGAAGTTCAATCTTCTTCCTAGGTGTCTGATAGTAAGGACAATAGGAAGCAATGTGTCCACACTCTCCACAGTTGTAGCATGACCTGCTATCAACTTTATGATTAAACTTTCTTTGTGGAGATGTGTGTGACACTCTAGTAACATCACTTAGTTTGGGTTTTGACTCTGTTTCTTTTGATGTTTTCTCTTGTTTAACAAAATTAATTGTTTTAACATTTTTAACATCTTTTTCTTTTTGGTTAACTGGTTTTTGACTTGAAGCATGTGAAAAATTAACATTAACAGTCTTTTTAGGTTCTGATTTGATTCTGTTTGACCCTGACTTTAAGTTAACTTTTTCAAATTCCTTTTCCAGATTAACACAAGGCATTTTACCCTTTGCCTTTGAAGTGGCCTCCTTTTGTTTTGTTCCAGATTCAATTGATGAACATGAGGAATCTGGATCACTAACAAGAGGAGTAGACACCACATGATCCTTGATGGGGTGTTTATTTATTGGTCTACTCTTAGTGTTCATCAAGGTCTCAGGTGGTGGTGGAACCACTTTATAACCCAAACCCTCCCCGTTGTTACGTTCTCTCACTAAGTGTTGGACAATATGTGATGAACTTGTCCAACTGTGCAGTTTTTGCTTTAAAGAGTTTACTTCTACTTCTAAAACTGCCTTTTGCTTCTTAGTGTCTTCTAGGGAGTTAAGATAGTACCTAATGTCATTAGCTTGGTTAAATGCAACTACTTCTTCAGTTCCCTAAGCTGTTTAGTTCAAAAGTCTATCTTTTCTTTGTAACTATGCTCATTTTGTTTTAAAACTCTATTAGCCTCAGTGCACAGTTGCAAATCCTTTACTAAGTTATCATTATGATCTAATAACCTAGCAAATTTCTGATCTATGCTATCTCTAAATGTATTACAATCAGAACAAGCATGATTTTGAAACAGTTGGTTAGTGGTACTTACCTGAGGAGATTTAGAAGAATTAGCCATCAACGCAGCATCAGATGTCTCTGGTTTTGGTGATTCTATCTTTGCTGTGGACGTCCCTTCTTCAGGCTTGTAGCTGACCTCAGTTGCAGTTGTCTCTTCACTATTAGACATCGCTATCTCAACTGCAATATCTCCTTCACTCGCAGAATCATCATCTAAGTCTTCTACGCTTGCAATATTAGATTCCCCCGGAGAGACAAACCGAAAGCTCCAGTCCTGTCCTTCATCATCATGAGCAGTCACGGCTTTTGGATCCTTGCTTGATGAAGTAGAACTGCTAGCTTGCTTGTCATGACGAGTGAAGGACGAGAATGGGTTCCCGTTCCCAGTCTTCTTTGGCTTCACACATTCTCTCTTGAAGTGCCCCTTTTCTCCACAGTTGAAGCAGGTCACCTTACTCTTGTCAAAGCCAAATGTGGTATCCTTAGTAGCAACCAAGTTATGTCCGGTCTTTTTCACAAACTTCTTCGCCCTCCGGACAGCACTTGCTAAGGCCCACATAATGTCCATCCTCTCCAGTTCCATTTCATCTACTTGCTCGTAGTCGTCATCTGCCAGATGGCAGTTTCCAATCTTCCCAGCAACAAGTCCATCATAGGAATGAACCACTGCTGCCAAGAGATCCATGTGCTCTCGAGCTACTTCCACGGTCACGTTACCGAGATTCTCAGTCTTCAGTCTAGTAGCATTAGCTTCAGATCCAATGTAGTGGGTAGTAGAAGACCCTGACGTTTCTGATCCTGAAGGAGAGACATGTGAGGGACCAGATGAGCTAGATACAAATGCAGTCTGAAGAGGTGCTCCAGATGTCTTAGCTTGAGGAGTGGCATTGTACAAAGCTGGATTCTGAGTGTATGAAGACTTCTGAGCTCGGTACTTCATCCTAAGTGCTTCTTCTCGCAGCTTTAGAATGAAGTCATTGATATCCAACTTTGCCAGTATCTCATTCTGTCTCAGATTTGACACAAAAGAAGCCCACTTTTCTGGCAATCCGTCTGCAAAATTTGACACTTTTTCTTCCATGGTAGTAGCAACCCCATGTGTGTGCAGTTCACTCATCAGATGGTAGAATCTATCAATAACATCGTCCAAACTCTCATTTCCATCGATGAGAAGTTGTCAAATTCTTTCTTCAGCTCCTTAGCTTTAATTGCCTTCAGCGAAGCATTCCCGTCATATCTCTTTTCCAGCTCATCCCATAATTTCTTGGCTTGCCTGTTCTCAGAGTACTGGTGGAAAATATCTTTAGGAATAGACTGTGTGATCAATGCATAGACTCTCTTCTCTGCATTATACTTAACTTTCTGAGCATCAGTCATCCCTCCCAAAGTAAGCTTTACCCCATCGGCTCCCACCGGCATATTGTACCCTATCTCGATAGCTTCCCACAAATTTGGATCCACTCCATTGAGGTAGATCTCAAAACGTTGTTTCCAGTGGGGAAACACATCTAACGTTAAGAGCTTTGGTGGTTTATTATGATTCCCCACCTCACTCTCAAGTAACAGTAGGTTCTGGATTCTTGAGTCCTTCCCGGCAGTAAACACTGACATCTGATCTTCCATCTCGATTAACATTAAGTGTACTAAACAATCTGTCAAACTGGTGCGACTAGGTGATGCGAATGGGCTATCCGTGCGAATGAACTGTGCGACTGGTTCAATCGTGCGTCTGAACTGAGCGATTGGTCCAGTCGTACGAATGAAACTGATGCGTATGAACACTGCGAACGGATGGTTTAGTCGTATGACTGAAGATGCGACTAGGTCCAATCGTGCATTTGGAAGATGCGAATGAAGTCCAGTCGTGCGAATGGCTCACTCGTGCAACTGAAGCTGCTGTTTTGCGAAAATTTCTAGGTTAAACGTGTTTTGGCCGTAAAAATTCGAATTTTCGCCAACCCTAATCGCCTAATGCCGTAGAAACCGAAACTTGATGAGCAGGGGACGTCCAAGACAACTTTTGACATAAAACGATTGCGTTTTTAGTGTAAAAACACAAACTTTGTATCAAACTTGATTGAATCACACGTAATCAAGAGCCAAGGCTCTGATACTACCAATTGTTAAGTCGGCTGGATCGGTAGACATCCGAGCATGTTCTTGACGGAAGGATAAACAACAACAAAAACCAAGAGACAATCAATAACACGAACTATAATATTATGGTTTCATTGATAAAACCTAACGATTACAAGCTCGTTACAACATAAGAATCAAGACTCTTGGCAAGGGGAGATCGAGCATGACCTCCCCTCTCATCCGGCAGCTCTAGGCCCCGGGCAGACTCCCTCCCCAAACCCTTAATCTCTCTACACATTGAAACTGGTATATATAGGCCTCGGCCCATATTGGATGCGACTGGGCCCATTCATGCGATTGGACCATGCGATTGGTTCAATCGTACGACTGGACCATGCGTATGGTTCAATCGTACGACTGGACCATACTTATGGTTCAGTCTTATGAATGACCCAATCGCATCTCTCAGTCGCACGACTGGTCCATTAGTAAGGCTCAGTCGCACGACTGAGTCTCATTCGCATATGCTCCTGCGAATGACCCAGTTTCATGTGTTTACGACATATCAGGTGTATTACATTAAGCCTAGACTATTCGACAAGCGACGGACACACTATATATGACTATATATGCTCCAACAAAGATGTCACCCCTGCTTAAGCACTCATGGCTGGAACTGACGACAACAAGGTATACGAACACCCTTGTACTCCAGCTTGTATTGCTAAAGTCAAAATATATCAGGACTATAACATGGAAATTAAATCTAATATTGAGTCCTTAAACATTCTAAAATCTGATTTTCAAAGGGTAGACTCTGACTACAAAATGAAAATAAGAGAGTTAGAGAAAGCTATTTCTTCTTTAAAACATGAGCATTCAAACTACAGGGCTCAAAATTAGAGATTTAATCTCCAAGTTAACTGAGGCTCAAGCCCAACTAGTAATAGCTGAGGCTAAAGCAAGGAAGTATGCTATTGAAGAGCATAACTTCAAAACCATTATTGCATCATCCTCCCAATCAAAGGTATGCTATTAAAACAAAAATGGGTTGGGAACGAATCAAATTGCTCCACCACATTCTTATATGTCTGTAAGATAGCCAAGATGTAGTACAGATGATCAAGAGGTTCCAACTGCAGACTCACTACCTCACGAGAAGAAGATTGATGCAACTATGGAGATCATCACAGGGAAGGACCAGGTAGAAAAACCCATCCCTATTAGTGATGATCAACCTCTGATCACCAAATCCAGAAGAAATAAAGCTAAAGCAGCCAGAAAACTGCCATGAAAGTGGCTGAGTCCAAGCTGAAGATAGACCCAAAACAAAAGGGTGTGTTCATCTCAGCTGGATTCTAAGTGGTTGGAAGTTTTGATCCAGGACAAGAGTGTAATACCAACACTCCTATCCAGCTGAAGGATCAGAAGCTGAAGGGAAAGACTGTTGATGATGAAAAAAAGTGCAAGAAACAACCTTCCTCACACCACATGAAGAGTAACATTGAGTGCATAATGTGTGGTCTGCACAACCACATGGCTAAAGATTTTTATTACAATCCTACTAGCACACATTATGCAAACAATCCTAAGAAAGAAGGAGTCAAGGAGGGTTTCACATTTGGACCTTATCACATGGTTCAAGTGTTAAGAAAAGGAAAGCTTGTTTTCGAAGCCAAGTTTCTTTTGGAAGAAACTTATGAATAATTTGGTTAAAAATAACCTGGTACATGGTGTGCCTAAAAAGGTATCTCATAAATCCAAAGAAGTTAACTCTATCACCACTCCATTACACTTATTGCACAAGGATCTATTTGGTCCCACAGGTATAATAAGTATTGGAAGGAAATCATACTGCCTTGTGATTGTTGAAGATTTCACTAGATTTACATGGTTATTCTTTTTAAGAACTAAAGATTAAACTGCTGAAACTTTAAAATCTTTTATTATTAAAATAGAAAATCAAATTGATCACAAGGTTAAAATAATTAGAAGTTGTAAGGCCCCGTTCCCGGGACGCCTACAGTTGGTCATTCATCGCACATAGAACACAGCGGAAACATTTAAAAGGACATCTCATTTCATTATATAAAAACTTTTGCCAAATAATACAGCATCAATCGGTTACAAAATACATTGTTGCATTACATCACAAAAGTATTAAATGAATGGATGCCATCCCAAAAGAGCTGAGTTGCCACCTCGTGCCATCCTCAGCAATCATTACCTGCCAACTGGAAAACATAAAAAGTCAGCGTTGCTGAGTGAGTTCTAGTTTTATAATAAAACATACTTTACTTTCATTTGAAACCGTTCGTTACTTTTGCATGATCACACATCATACGTACACATAGATAATATCTTTATTATCTTCTTCATTTATCCATTCATTCGTTCAGTATAACTTTACTTGCGCATCGGATATCTTCCGTACCAATACCATATGCTACACCCCGAACTATTTAGCTACTGGGCCGAAGTCAATAATTGAACAGCTGAGCGTATGCCGCAGTACTAGAGGTAAGCGATAGAGGTTCTATAATAATGGTCGATCACAAAGAAGGACCCCGATATCCAATACTTGCAAGACTTTTCCTTCCTTTCCACTTTACGTTACATAATACTTCATTTCATTCATTATCATAACACGTAAAGCCACAGGAAAGATAAACATACATCATAATAAGGTACATTAACATGCACCGACATCACGTCATACAGGACAACATCATACATACATAACATGCATCATGCATAAACATGCAACATCATCATCATTATGCCCTACCTGCTCTCTAAGGCCATAACAGTTATCTTACATGCTCTTACGGGAACCTTTACGTCAAAACTTACATCTGCACTTTCCCCCGAAAGTCAAAAGTCGAACTACACTTTCCTTCGGGTGCAACAGCTCTATTCGTGCGTATGGACACCCTTCAGTCGCATGGCCTCCATGCGACTGAACATCATGCGATTGGACTCATGCGGATGAACATCTATGCGAATGGACATCCATTCATGCGTATGGACCTCATGTGGATGGAACTAATGCAAATGAGCACCTATGCGACTGACCTCGTGCGAATGGACTCATGCGACTAAGCACCTATGCGACTGGACCCTCAGTCGTATGACTCCCCATACGACTGGACTCCCAATCGTGCGAATGAAACCTTAGTCGTGCGATTTAACCCTCAATCGTGCGAATAAATCCCAATCGTGCGAATGAACCTCAATCGCCTCTCAATCGGCCGTATGGCCTCCATTCGGTCGCCTAGCCCTAGCTGATGCAGAATGGTGTTCATCCCGAACCCAATCTGCCATTTTCGGCCTCCAAGCTCATCCAAACCCATTCTAAGCCTCAATCAACCATCTTAGACCTTAGGAATGCATACCACAACACCATACAAGCACGCACAAGCCCGGAAACATACTCTAAACGCATCACACGCAACACACCCAAATGGGTCAAACACATACACATACAAAAAGGGTTTTTGATGCTTTCCAGCCCCAAAATCGGTTGAAAACAAGTAAAAGTGGGGTCCTAGAACTCACACAAGCGAGCACAATGACAAGGGCTTCGATTTGGCTTGCTACACGACGATTTTGGCCACTCGAACCAACTCGAACCGACACTTTTCCTCTTTTCTTCTTCTTTCTC
Organism: Flaveria ramosissima; assembly: GCA_025215565.1. Classification (NCBI taxonomy): domain Eukaryota; kingdom Viridiplantae; phylum Streptophyta; class Magnoliopsida; order Asterales; family Asteraceae; genus Flaveria; species Flaveria ramosissima. The sequence goes on along the minus strand of CM046042.1, from coordinate 11,456,114 downwards.
TCTTCTTCTCTCTTTGATAGCTGAAATGTGAGTGTGAGGGAGAGGGTAAGGGCTGCCCTCTCCCTTATATACTCCCACTCACCCGACTTTCTTTCGTTGGCGAGTTTGGTCCCTCGACTTTGGACTTTATTCCTTTTTCTTCCTTCGTCGACTTCAAAATAATAAATAACCGGGTGTTACAAGTCCACCCCCCTTAAAAGGTTTCGTCCCCGAAACCTGTTATTCTTCGAACAAACGTGGATAGTGCTGTCTCATTTTTCCTCAGTCTCCCACGTTGACTCGGATCCCTTCCTGTGCTTCCACTGTACACGCACAAGTAGAACCACTTTATTTCTCAGTCTTTTCTCTATTCCATCAATGATTGCCACTGGTTGCTCCACGTAATTGAGCCTTTCATCTACTTCGATATCTTCCAATGGAACAATCATATCTTCATCTGCCAAGCACTTCCTTGGATGAGATGCATGGAATGTCGGGTGAATTCCACTTAACTCATCTGGTAACTCTAGTCTATAGGCCACCTCTCCTACTTGAGCGATGATTCGGAAAGGGCCTATATACCTTGGGCTCAACTTACCCGCTTTCGAAAGCGGATGATACCCTTCCAAGGTGAGACCTTCAATATAACCCGGTCACCCACCTGGAACTCAATCGGCCTGCGTCGTTTATCAGCATACTGTTGGGTTTGTTGTACCAAAACAATGTCGTTTAACCATTTTAAACAAGAAAACGCTGCGGAATATGAACTTAATATCCTATTCAATAATCTGAAAATTAAAGTTCATAATATTATTTTAACAAACCCAAAGACATAGGATCATATGTATGTGAATAAACTAGTTATCAACAAGCTAAAACAACCAAAACAACATCAACAAACTACCTTTATGGGCGATTTGAAGAACCAACATTAGAGCTGCTGGAAATCACGTTTGGTTGAAGAAGTTGCTGTCCTTGGATGGCCAAAACACCAAGGATAGGTGTCCTCAAGTGTACATACCCACAAGCCTTCAAAAAAACACCATATTTGCTAGGATTTGACACCAAAAATCGCATCAAAAACCTTGCTGAAAATCTTTTCAGCCGTGAAACATCAAGAAGATGTCAAAGGCTTTGTTCCAGCCGTATGACTTCTCTTCCATAAGAGAAATACGAGTTCTTGTGCGATTTCATGTGAGAAAGAGGAGGAGATCAGATGTGTGTGTATGTTCATCAAGAGATTCATGTTTCAAAACAAAAAAAAAAGAGGAGAGGGGGAAGGCCCTTGCGGCCGAAAATCTCTTAACCCTCATTAGGGTTTTCCCCTTTTAAAACTCCTTTAATTTGACTAAACTTATAAATTACATAATTAACCTTTAATTATATAAAATATGCACACACACTTTTATTATTTGATGTTGCTTGATTAATTTAAACAACATAACAAATAATATCCATGAACAAAATATCCTCATAATTTGTTCATTCTCACATATAATTTATTTAGAAAACCCATTTTCTAAATTGGTGTAATTAGTTAATTGCATGATCATATCATCAATTAAATATTAATTGGTGTTTGCTAAGCTTGTTATTGGGTATGACCCGACTTGGATCACAACGTACTAACCACATCAATGTTCTATGTGTCTTGGCATACAGAATCCAACAATCTCCCACTTGCACAAGATACATAGAAGATTGATGCAAGCAGTAAATACCGCCTAACAACGGTTTACTACCCTTAATACGCGTGACTTAAAGCCATTCAATAACATCATCCCCTTCAAGTATCCAACTTGAAATGATTTAGGTGAATCAATCATCTATCCTTTTGTTACAGATGTCATGTTAAATCCAGGGACACAGAATGATCATTCCTTGTTGATTTAACTTAATCAGGCCTTAGACATCATGCTCTCAACGAATAAGAGGAACAAATTCCATCTTGACTACATACGTTTCTCACAATCACCTTATGTTGTACCCAAACATAGCCTTATGTACTGACCATTATTTCAGAGCATCGAAGAACTAGCTCAAGGTATAACACTTGGTGAAATCAAACCCAATATGTATCTCAGGTCAGAGGATACCAAATGATATTCGCCTTTACTCAAATTTACTTATGATCAATCTAAAGATTCCATGTAGTAAAATTGAGACGCGGGTCAGTCCAATATTTGTATCCCACAAATATCTATGAACCTTGGTAGCAACCAATTGCTCTATATTCATACCATATAAATATCTACCAATCCATGTTCATAATAGTCTTACATTCATATCTGTTCCCACAAATATGACCGACTACGGACATTTAGAATAATAAACATATTCATGGATGTAAACATGCTAAAAAGGAACACGACTCAAAAGGTCAAAATTACAATTGTTCCATACATAAATACTAAATAGATCAATTCCAATCGCTAGAATATCGAAGTCCTAAGGCATAAGTATGACCCTCATACTTTGCCTTCGCAAGGAGCTTCGTGAGTGGATTCGTAACGTTTTGATCTTAATGAACTTTACGAATACATATCTTTACCCCTTTTCAACTTCATCCCTTATGATGTTGAATCTCCGCTCAAGGTGCTTAGTCTTTGATGAGTACGGGGTTCCTTGATTTGAGCAATCCCACCCACGTATTTACCAAAGATCTTTAGGGAGTCTTGAATGGTAGAGACCACCCCTAGATAAGCAATGGACAAGCTTATCCATGCAGCTTCCAAGCTGCCAATGAAGCGGCTATGTATTTGGATTTTAGACTGAATAATGCTACCGTGTCCTGCTTTGAACACTTCAAGGATACCACACCTCCATTCATAATGGAAGTACACCTGATTATGATCGAGAGTTGTATCGATCTGTTTTGGAAGTCCTCATCTGTGCAACCCTTTACACAGATTTTCACTTCAACAGATCCGTATATTAGAAACATATCCTTAGTCTTACTAAGGTGCATCAACATACTTTTAACAACCATTCAATGGTTATTTCTATTGGTATCTACTTTGTCATACCTGATAAGCATGACTCGTCCGGTTTAGTGCATATCATGAGACAAATGACGGATCCTATAGCAGATGCGTATGGGATATCCTTCATTTGATTTTGCTCATCCTATGAGCTTGGACATTGAGACGTAGTCAACATGGTCTCTCTTTGAAAGGGTATCATACCTTTCTAAGAGATTTCCATCTTAACCTTTTCAAGATTTTATATATGCACTTTGGTTTTGACCCTATGCATCACCTCGATCTATCCTTATAGATCCTTCTTCCAAATATAAGGTGATTTCGAAGAGATCCTTTTATGAAAAACATCTTCCAAGCAAGGTTTTAACACCTTCCAAGGTTGGAATATATTTTTTAAATAGCAGTGTGTCATCAGCATACAACACTGAGAGTATACTTCTGCTCCCACTAGCTTTCATATATACACACCCTTTTGATGCTTGTTTCAATCCATAGATCTATCACTTTAACTTGTATACTTTATTGGGATGTCACGGATCGACAAAACCTTCATGCTGAACTATGTGGACAGTCTCTACGAGATGTCCATTAAGGAAAGCGGTTTTGACATCCATTAGCCAAAACTCATATTCAAAATATGCAGTTATGGCACTTAACATCCTAATCGACCTTAGCATTGCCACGGGCGTAAGACTTTCATCATAATCAACCAATTGAGTTTGATGAAAACCTTATGCTATAAGTCTTGACTTATAAGTATTCAAGTGTCCATGTATATTTGTTCTCATCCTGAGAACCCACTTGTATCCAACCGGTTTGGAGTTAAGTGGAGGTTCAACCAATTGCCAAACTTGGTTGTTATACATGAATTGCATCCTTACGTTCATGGCCTCTAGCCATTTGTCCCAATCCAAATTGGACATAACATCTTGGTGTATGGTTAGCCTACAGGGTATAACCACATAGCATCCATTCATGAAATATCCTTATCTTTCAGATGGAATACTAACTCTACCAGATTTGTGAACGTTTTGTGTGTGTTGATCAACCTCTTGACCTTTATCAACAACCTCCTGCTGATTGCTAGTGTCAATCAAATGTGTATCGCCTTGTGGATTTTGATCCTTATCAAGTTCCACAGTTCTATACGTCATTCCTTCCATAAAGGACTTGGTTTCAAGAACCATAGACTTTGGAGCAATAAATATTTCTGATTCGTTGAGTCAAAGAAACGGTATCTTATACAGTATCTTTGGATTCTAAATGAATACACACTTTCTTTGTCCGGGTCATATTCATAATATGAGCCTTAGAGAGCGATGCGAAAACCCAAAATGATAAAGGTGGTAAGCTCATAGCCATAATAAATTGAACCATATCCAAATAGGGTTCAGTTTCTCCTTTATCAGAATGAAGAGCATTGATAATTATGAGGAGTTGATTTTCTACTTCATTATTGAAGATTTTGAACATTTCAAAAGCTTCATACTTATGTGTCATCAAGTGCACACAATAATAGCGACTGCAATCGTCGGTAACATTAATGAAGTATCTTTCACCAGTCTTAGACATTGTCTTAAAAGGATCATATGCATCCAAATGCATCATTCCTAATTAGTCTTTGGTTCATACTTATCAAATGAAACATTTTCATTTGTTTCCAAAAGACCATTCTTTTGAAGTGTTTGAATCTAATTCTGGTTAATGTGACCAAGGCGACAATGTCAAAGATAGTAATAACTTAAACCCATTTTAAGTTTCTTTATGCTAAATGTGTATCAACGAGTTATAATAGGATGATCTATCATGAACCAATTCATGGATGTCATTAAAAGGCATATCCTTAAAATGATATACATCATTCAAAACTCAATACCATTATTTACAAATTTTGAATCATGATCATATTGTTTTAAAAGGAAACATTAATCATGTTCCTAGTCAAACTAGGTGCATACAAAAATGTTTTGAGAACAACTTCCAAACCATTTGAAGGTCTCAAAATAGAGTTTCCCTTCTTGAAGCGGACATTTCTTTTGAACCCTTTTGCAACAATTGCAAGTATGAGTCTCACATCCGGTATCTAATACCCATGTGATTGAAGAAATGCTTTTAAAACAGCGTATGAATCATGGAATTGTATTTGAGGTTTGCCCAAAACCCTTCTTGTGTTTCAACTCCTTGAGATAGAAGGGACAATACCCTTTTTATAGTCCTATCTCTCCATACTCAAAGCATGGATCGTTCTCCGTTACCTTAGGCTTCATAAGCTTAGGTTTTGAGGTTTCGCTATAACCTTTGCTTTGACGTATTCCTTTCCTTTAGCAATAATTGCTTTAGGATCGGGATTGGCCACTTCTTATAGCCTCCGTTATTGATTGAGAGAATAGGTAGAACCTCTCTACTTATTCCCGCCTCGGTTGCTTTGAGCATTGCATGAGGTTCACCGATGCTCTTGTCCCATCCGTTCATATTACAGTTTATTATGAATGTCTCAAACCTTTAGTTAGGCAATCAAGGATCAAATCCTTGGCCAACTACTTTGAGACAGGACAGCAAAGCATCTTGAGGCTATCAATATGGCTTTTATCTTAAGGATATATAAGATGATATTGATTGGGTCTTTTCATGTGACATGTATAAAGTGCTTGAACCGTTTCAAAGCAATCTTATTAAAGTTTGTGGAAGGAACATTTCCCTTTTAGATTAACATGTCATGTGCCCCATGAGGCTCCAAACCCTTTTGGAGTCTGGGAATCATATTCCCAACATGAGATCGGATGCTTGCACAGAATCCTAAGTGTGCTTAACTCAATCGTCAAAAGGCCATAACATCAACAGCGTGGGTTGGTGAGGTATGGGATCGTCAAGGACATAGACCTTTACTCATTCTTGAGAACGATTCTCAAGTTTCAAAATGAGTCCATAAGATAATTATGGTTAGGACTATCCCTCTCGAGAATAGGTCTCAGTGATAGGGAAGGGACGATCGGGGTGGTAGCATTATAGTTAGAGGTCATTATAACAAAATTGACAAAGTTCATATTAGTATTTCTCATAAATTTATTTTAATCGTTAATACCCTTAAATGTCTCATAGACAATTAACAATTAAAATCTAGAATCCAACGTTACATTTAAATGATGGTTAGGTGACCTTTATCCCATTATTTAAATTAACAAGGTAGTCAACAGTTGACAATTGCAACCTATTGCAACTTCTAGTCTTATGGGATCGGTTAAACATCATATGTTTAGTCGGCATGTTTAATCCCATCAACACCATTGTACGCCATGCTTCGGTGACCCTAAGCACATGGTTTCCAATTCAAGTCGTCCTACTTACACACACGTGTGAGTTTTTACATATAAGCGGTTAGGTGACCTTTATCCCACAAGTATGTTAGACTCACCTCAAGGACACAAGTTCCCTACAAGTGGTTAGGTGACCTTTATCCCACAAGTAGTTCCCAAGTGATTCGAGTGTCGTGTAAAAGGATGGTGTTAGACTTGTTACCAAAGGGTTTTAAGTTTCCATTAATTTTAGACTGAAAAACCTATGTACCTTGTAATTGCATGCTTTCAAATACATGGTACCCTATGGTTCTCTTTTAATAAAACCTCTTTTATTTTGAAATCATTAATCCTCTTAATAACCTTTTATTAATTACTTAATGATTTAGAACCATAAAATTCAGCTTGTTATCATAATTTATTTAGATTGTTAAGCATATTCATATATCAAACAATCAACATAAAACAAACAAGCATAATCATACAAACATATGTGCATAACCATAGCCACTAAGTTGACTACACTTGTTTGCCATCACAAGTGTTGTCATAAGGTCTTTTCCTAAGGGTTCAACACAACACAAATGATGAGATCTCCAAAGACCCCCACTTGAACTTGCATCCAAATGCTTCAAGTCCATCCTTTGTGTCTTCCTTTTGTGCTTCCTTCCCGAGCATCTCCTTTTACAAAATATATACATCCTAATACATATTTTCTAGTAAAGGAAAAAAAAATGCTCCTAATCTATTTATTACATTGCCAAATGAATAAATAAATTACAAACCAAATGGAAACACAAAAGAAATTACTACAACCCATAAAGAAAGAATACAATCAACACGACAATTCCATAATCAACCAAACCCAAAACAACCATGGTCAAGCTATGTTATGCACTAAAATTATGTATCCATATACATCATACTAAGAACCAAAATGAACCCCATTGACCCTAAATTTTCAGCCAACATAAACCAAAAATCTAGGGTCTTTTGTCCAAACAAAACACAATCAACCAAATTGATATCTTTCCTTTCAAGGTTTAATCACTAGCATGTTTGATATAACCTTGAAAGATTGGGGTATCATCAAATCAATACAAAACAGCCCTTTAATTGGTTGTTAACCCTTATATAACCAATTATACAAGAACACATGAAACTAATCATCCACATAACCGGCTCTTGATGCCAATGTTGGGTTTGTTGTACCAAAACAATGTCGTTTAACCATTTTAAACAAGAAAACGCAGCGGAATATGAACTTAATATCCTATTCAATAATCTGAAAATTAAAGTTCATAATATTATTTTAACAAACCCAAAGACATAGGATCATATGTATGTGAATAAACTAGTTATCAACAAGCTAAAACAACCAAAACAACATCAACAAACTACCTTTATGGGCGATTTGAAGAACCAACATTAGAGCTGCTGGAAATCACGTTTGGTTGAAGAAGTTGCTGTCCTTGGATGGCCAAAACACCAAGGATAGGTGTCCTCAAGTGTACATACCCACAAGCCTTCAAGAAACACCATATTTGCTAGGATTTGACACCAAAAATCGCATCAAAAACCTTGCTGAAAATCTTTTCAGCCGTGAAACATCAAGAAGATGTCAAAGGCTTTGTTCCAGCCGTATGACTTCTCTTCCATAAGAGAAATACGAGTTCTTGTGCGATTTCATGTGAGAAAGAGGAGGAGATCAGATGTGTGTGTATGTTCATCAAGAGATTCATGTTTCAAAACAAGAAAAAAAAGAGGAGAGGGGGAAGGCCCTTGCGGCCGAAAATCTCTTAACCCTCATTAGGGTTTTCCCCTTTTAAAACTCCTTTAATTTGACTAAACTTATAAATTACATAATTAACCTTTAATTATATAAAATATGCACACACACACTTTTATTATTTGATGTTGCTTGATTAATTTAAACAACATAACAAATAATATCCATGAACAAAATATCCTCATAATTTGTTCATTCTCACATATAATTTATTTAGAAAACCCATTTTCTAAATTGGTGTAATTATTTAATTGCATGATCATATCATCAATTAAATATTAATTGGTGTTTGCTAAGCTTGTTATTGGGTATGACCCGACTTGGATCACAACGTACTAACCACATCAATGTTCTATGTGTCTTGGGCATACAGAATCCAACACATACGACTTCTGTCTGTCTTTGGCTACCTTCATGAAGGCTTTAATCTTCTCAAGCTTCTCAGTCGTAGCCTCGATTACCTCGACGCTCCCCAATTTCTTCTGACCAATATCACTCCAACAAACGGGTGTTCTGCATCTCCTAACGTATAGCATCTCATATGGTGGCATACCAATGCTGGCATGATAGCTGTTGTTGTATGAGAATTCGGCTAACGGTAGGTGGTCATCCCAACTTCCACCAAAATCAATTACACATGCCCGAAGCATGTCTTCCAGTGTCTGAATGGTCCTTTTTGACTGACCATCAGTCTGGGGATGATAAGCCGTGCAAATATGTAACCTCGTCCCCATAGCGTCGTGGAATTTCTTCCAAAATTTAGATGTAAACCGGGTGTCACGGTCAGACACAATAGACACCGACACACCATGACGAGTTACAATTTCCTTGAAGAACAAATCAGCCAACCTCTCTGATGAATATGTCTCGCGGATCGGTAGGAAGTGAGTACTCTTCGTCATCGTACCCTTTCGGGGTACGCGGCAGCTTCATAATGAAATCCATGGTGATGTGCTCCCACTTCCATTCCGGTATATCCAAAGGTTGGATCTTCCCATATGGCTTTTGATGCTCGGCCTTCACCTGTAAGCAAGTAAGGCACTTACTCACATACTCCACCACATCGCGCTTCATACCTGGCCACCAATAATCCTTCTTCAAGTCTTGGTACATTTTCGTGGCACCTGGGTGAATGGAGTATCGAGTCTTGTGAGCTTCATCCATGATCCTCTCACGTAAATCCCCAAAACGAGGAATCCACACACGTCCAAATCGGGTTCTAACACCGAGTATGTTTTCACCCAATTCCCCAACCAGACCTCTCATCCTTTTAGAGTTAAGATGATCTTCTTTCATTGCCTCATCTTGAGACTTCTTAACTTGCTTCATTACATCGGAGGTCATGATCAATTGATAAGCTTTCACCCGAATCGGCTCGGGTCTCTCTTTTCGGCTAAGGGCATCCGCCACCACGTTGGCTTTGCCCAGATGGTAATGGATCTCGCAATCATAATCCCGTCAGGATTCACCACATGACCCAAGAACTGAACTTTGCGCAACCAGAACGCGCACTTGGAGAATTTAGCATACAACTTCTCCCTCCTTAGCGTCTCCAGAACCTCCCGAATGTGACCGGCATGCTCAAACCAAAAGCAGCTGGCGCGTTGGTCAAACCAAAAGACATGACAAGAAACTCGTAGTGACCATAGCGCGTGCGGAAAGCTGTTTTAGGGATATCTTGTTCCTTCACCTTCTACTGATGATAGCCAGATCAAAGATCTATCCTTAAAAACCAACTGGCACCCTGAAGCTGATCGAACAAATCATCTATCCTCGGTAAGGGGTATTGGTTCTTCACCATCAACTTGTTCAGCTCGCGGTAGTCAATGCACATCCTCATACTACAGTCCTTCTTCTTTACAAACAGGACCGGAGCACCCCAAGGAGAGATACTCGATCTAATGAACCCCTTATCAAGCAGCTCTTGCAACTGCTCCATCAATTCCTTCATCTCCGTCGGAGCCAACCGATACGGTGCCTTGGCGACAGGTTGGGCACCCGGTATCAGATCAATCTGAAACTCGATCTCTCAGTCAGGTGGCACTCCTGATAAGTCTTCTGGGAACACGTCTGGAAAGTCACACACAACCGGTACATCGGCTAGTTGTGGTGTTGGCGTATCCACATCCTTTACATAGGCCAAGTAAGCGCTACATCCACGCCTCATACACTTTCCCGCCATCACCATCGAGATCACTTTCGGAATCGTAGTAACCCGATCACCATAAACCGTCACTGAACTACCGTCAGGTGCTGCCAAACGAATCATCTTCTTGCGACACACAATGTTCGCCTCGAATTCCGCCAACCAATCCATCCCAAGAACCAAATCGAAACCACCTAAGGTCATCACGAACGGTCTAACAGGAAACTTATGACCCTCAAGTTCCACATCACAGCCCTCTATCATTTCAGAGATCCGTGTAGACTTACCTATGGCAGTTTCTACTTCAAAGGGCGCATCGACACGTCTACTACTAACAGGCAGCTTAGCACAGAAAGCAGCAGAAATAAAACTTTTACTAGCACCAGAATCAAATAACACGGAAGCTAAAGGTTGGTTTACTAGAAACGTACCGGACACAACATCAGGGTCCGTCCTAGCTTCCTCATGTGTCATGGTGAATGCCCTGGCGCTCGCCCTCGGTCCTTCACCTCCCGTCCTCTTCGCCCCGGAACCCTCAGCCCTCGGCTTCTTACAATCCTTGCTCATATGACCAATTTCCCCACAGTTAAAACATTTGCCCGCCAGGCAATCCTTTGCCATATGCCCTGCCTTCCCACACTTGAAGCACACATTCAAACCCAGCCTACATTCTCCCGCATGCTCCTTTCCACACTTACCACACCTCCTCGATCCCGCTCCCGGTGTGGCCACACGACGGTCATCCACCCATGCCTTTTTGTTACCCGTCGAGGCATCAACCCGACCAAACCTTCTCCCATTCCAGTTCCGATTACCACCACCCTTCTTATTCGCTTCAGTCACCACCACCTCCCGCTCATCATATAACCTCCCGGCCAAATCGACCGCCGACCTAAACGTGCTTGGCCGGGCGGCGATCATATGCCTGCGAACATCCACCGGTAAGCCCTGAATGTACCTCTTGATCTTCCGAGACAGAGGCGTCACCTGATCCGGCACCAACCGTGCCATTTCATTGAATTTGGTGGTGTACTGCTGGTGTGTCATGGTTCCCGCCTCCAGCTGCAGAAACTCCCTTTCTATCTTATCCATTTCCCTGTGAGGATAGAACTCCTCAATCACCATCTTCTTCAGTTCGGGCCATCTCATTCTCCCGATTGCCCGATTACCCTCTGCTTGGACAATGTTGTCCCACCAGCATAGAGCTGAGTCCACAAATGAATGAGTGGCAAACTTCACCTTCTGATCTTCCCGACACTCGCTGATGTCGAGAACAGCCTCCATTTCCCTCACCCAACGGTGAGTAGCAGCAGCAGTGCCGTTTCCATCGAAAGTAGGGGGCTTGCATCTCATAAACGCCCCGTAGTTACAGCCTCGTGCCACCTCTTGCACAGGCTCATCTTCCTCTTCCTCATCTTCATTATTAGAGAAAATTGTTTCAGGCTCCGGTTGCTCCCGCTCCCCCGAGGCCCCGTTTCTCTCCTTTCTTTCTCCTTCCTTCACAGCCTTGATGACTTCGGTCACCACAGACGGTAAGATTGTCTGCATGACCTGATGTACTTCTTCAACAACAGCCTCGTTTACCGAGGCCCTCAAGTTTGCACTCTCATCCCCAGCCTCGGATGAGGGGTCTCTGGTTCTTCAGGAACCACCTTTTCAACCCTTGGCCTTCCTCTTTTGGGTCTTGGCTCAACATCAGGCCCGCCACAGCCTCCACCCCTAGAAGCTTTAGAAGATCTACCTCTAGCCATTCTCTAAATCACACTGAAAGATTCAAACACCAACACGGTCATTCAAGGAAACAGCTCAGTTTATGTCAAGTATAGTAAGTCCCTAATTACAGTGGCCAGTTGTGATTAGCCACTTACTTTACTCTTCATGCCCCAAGCATTACCTGTCCTGACTACATCAGTATTTAAATCTACATACAACACATAACCACATACCATGCGCACATAAAACCGGTTAACTTTACGAAAATACCTGATGGCACGCAGCTACTCAGATTGGCATCCCATTCCCTTTCCATCCCATTTTCAGTTTAAGTTAAGGTTTATTTTGAAAATTTACTCATTTCACTTAAACTTTGGCTCTGATACCAACTTGTAAGGCCCCGTTCCCGGGACGCCTACAGTTGGTCATTCATCGCACATAGAACATATAATTACATTTGCCTTAGGAAAATATTGCGGCGGAAACATTTAAAAGGACATCTCATTTCATTATAAAAACTTTTGCCAAATAATACAGCGTCAATCGGTTACAAAATACATTGTTGCATTACATTACAAAAGTATTAAATGAATGGATGCCATCCCAAAAGAGCTGAGTTGCCACCTCATGCCATCCTCAACAATCATTACCTGCCAACTGGAAAACATAAAAAGTCAGCGTTGCTGAGTGAGTTCTAGTTTTATAATAAAACATACTTTACTTTCATTTGAAACCGTTCGTTACTTTTGCATGATCACACATCATACGTACACAGAGATAATATCTTTATTATCTTCTTCATTTATCCATTCATTCGTTCATTATAACTTTACTTGCGCATCGGATATCTTCCGTACCAATACCATATGCTACACCCCGAACTATTTAGCTACTGGGCTGAAGTCAATAATTGAACAGCTGAGCGTATGCCGCAGTACTAGAGGTAAGCGGTAGAGGTTCTATAATAATGGTCGATCACAAAGAAGGTCCCCGATATCCAATACTTGCAAGACTTTTCATTCCTTTCCACTTTACGTTACATAATACTTCATTTCATTCATTATCATAACACGTAAAGCCACATGAAAGATAAACATACATCATAATAAGGTACATTAACATGCACCGACATCACATCATATAGGGCAACATCATACATACATAACATGCATCATGCATAAACATGCAACATCATCATCATTATGCCCTACCTGCTCTCTAAGGCCATAACATTTATCTTACATGCTCTTATGGGAACCTTTACGTCAAAACTTACATCTGCACTTTTCCCCCGAAAGTCAGAAGTCGAACTACACTTTCCTTCGGGTGCAACAGCCCTATTCGTACGTATGGATACCCTTCAGTCGCATGGCCTCCATGCGACTGAACATCATGCGATTGGACTCATGCGGATGAACATCTATGCGAATGGACATCCAGTCGTGCGTATGGACCTCATGCGGATGGAACTAATGCGAATGAGCACTTATGCGACTAACCTCTTGCGAATGGACTCATGTGACTAAGCACCTATGCGACTGGACCCTCAGTCGTATGACTCCCCATGCGACTGGACTCCCAATCGTGCGAATGAAACCTTAGTTGTGCGATTTAACCCTCAATCGTGTGATTAAACCCTCAATCGTGCGAATGAATCCCAATCGTGCGAATGAACTTCAATCGCCTCTCAATCGGCCGTATGGCCTCCATTCTGTCGCCTAGCCCTAGCTGATGCAGAATGGAGTTCATCTCGAACCCAATCTGCCATTTTTGGCCTCCAAGCTCATCCAAACCCATTCTAAGCCTAAATCAACCATCCCAAAGAAAAAAAGTAAATTTTTTTTATTTTTTCGGACGGCCAGCCCGGTAGGAAAGTGAGATAAATCTCCCCCTCCCCACAACACCATACAAGCACGCACAAGCCCGGAAACATACTCTAAACGCATCACACGCAACACACCCAAATGAGTCAAACACATACACATACAAAAACGGGTTTTTGATGCTTTCCAGCCCCAAAATCGGTTGAAAACAAGTAAAAGTGGGGTCCTAGAACTCACACAAGCGAGCACAATGACAAGGGCTTCGATTTGGCTTGCTACACGACGATTTTGGCCACTCGAACCAACCCGAACCGACACTTTTCCTCTTTTCTTCTTCTTTCTCTTTTCTTCTCTCTTTGATAGCTGAAATGTGAGTGTGGGGGAGAGGGTAAGGGCTGCCCTCTCCCTTATATACTCCCATTCACCTGACTTTCTTTCGTTGGCGAGTTTGGTCCCTCGACTTTGGACTTTATTCCTTTTTCTTCCTTCGTCGGCTTCAAAATAATAAATAACCGGGTGTTATAGAAGTGATCAAGGGATTGAGTTTAATATTCAAATTTCTTGACTCATTCTGTAACTCAAAAGGAATTGTCAGACAATATAGTTCTCCTAGAACTCCTCAACAAAATAGTGTTGCTGAGAGGAAAAATAGGACACTTATTGATTCTAGGTAGCGGTCGTCAGCACGACATGCTATGTGTAGAACATAGTTCATATAGTTAAGCCATATGGAAAAACCCCTTATGAGCTATGGAATAAGAGACCACTATTCATTGGGTTTCTTAGGGTCCTTTGGCAGCAGGTGTATCATTCTTAACACAAAGGACAAACTGGCAAAATTTGCAGAAAAATCGGATGATGCTATCTTTGTTGGATATTCCTCAAACTCTATTGCCTATAGAGTTTATAACATCAAAAATCAATAATTTGAGGAATCTTCCAACATTGTCGTTAATGAACACACCTTGTGTTAGGGGGAATGGTCCTGACAACATCTTTGATTTAGAATTGTTTCCAAACTATTCTAAACCTTCTTGTGAGAATTTGTCAGCTAGAACAGGAGCTCAAAGTGACTCGAATGATGATTAACTGTTTGAGTTACCCTGACCTATTCCAAGTTCTCCAAGAATTGCTAAAGATCAAGCTCCTATAAATAGAATACATGAAAGCATGACTATCTCAGGAACCAGTGGAGCTTCTGTTGGTCCATATGATCGATGAACAGTACAATTGATTGAATAGTTTGATCAATATCACTTATATAAGCACAATAACAAACAATTAAGAGAAGAATAAGAAGAATCAAGACATATTTGAAATGCAAATGAACTAACTCACTCAATATCAATAAGCACAATGTATTTCAATGAAGTAACTGCTTGAGAATGATAGTTTGCAACAGAATTCCACGTTTTGGGTTTTGCAAACTTATCATGCAAAATGAAATAACAAAACTATATATAGCAGTCATAGTTTCGCTGACAGTTTCGCTACAAGCGAAACTGTTATGCCGAAACTATAGTTTCGCCCGGCAGAACATAAGTTTCTCCTGCAGCAATGTCTTATGCCGAAACTGTTATGCCGAAACTACAAGCGAAACTGTTATGCCGAAACTGCTAATAACTATCAAAATACAAACTGAAACTAACACAAGTCCTATTACATTGAAAAGTAAACATCTATACTAAAGTGAGTCCAACCTATCATGATCTTCAATACTCCCCCTAGGTTGGACCTCACTGTCTTCACTGCTCTTCGTTCGGCTCTTCAGCTCCCGTTTCCTCAGCTGCTGTTGATCTGTCTTCAGTTTCTCCTGCAGCAATGTCTTGAGAAGCTTCAGCCACTGATTCTCCAAGATTAGTTCCTGCCTCATCAGCTTCATGTGAATGACCACTAGCTCTAGCAAACTGTCTAGTTAAGTCTTGAACATCCATAGCCAAATCATCTTGTGCTTTCACCTTTTCAGCCAAACTTTTCACCTCTGCCCGAACTCCCCTTATTTTGTTCGCCACATTCATGAACAAGCTTGCCTCCTTCCTTGTTTCCTCACCTGCCCCCGCCTTTATATGATTTTCACAGAGGATCAAAAGATCTTCATCACAAAAGCTGAATAACTCCATTGGGTCAAACACCCTAAATTCTCTTCCTTGTTTAACTCTAATCACAGCCTCCCCGGTGTTATTATCATAGAACCACTTCTCAAAGTCCTGTAAACGAGGAGGAAGAGGATCAACCAGTCTTACTCTGTTCACAGTCTTGGGCGGTTTAACTCTCAGCACAATTCTCCCTTTCCCTGTCTCCCAGTCTTTGTCTTTCTTGGATCTCTTTCGTTCAGCCTTCATAAAACCAAATGATTCAAAATTATCATTTAGACCATTTTTAATCTCCTTCTCCAGAAATTCCGCCCTTTCACTTAAATTAGCATTAATCAAAGGCAATGTAGCTAATCGTCTCAGATCCCACTTAGGCAAGGTCTTAAACGCCTTCCTCTTGAGCATGTAACTGATATTGCCTCCTCGTCTTTTAATCAAGAACATCTTTAAGAAAGGATTATAACACCAGCTGATTATCTTCTTGTCTGCTTCCTTTCTTGTCAAACCCTCTAAATTTTGAAACAGAGGGGTGAGTTCTTCAGCCTCCTTCTCTTTTATCAACCAATCACTTTTATCCATTTCAAACACATCATTCTCATCCTCTCCCTTCTTAGCCACATACACTAGAGGTCTTTCATCTACTTCGTAGAATTCCGGCTCAGAATCATAATCAATCAACTGCTCATCCTCCTCTTCTTCTTCATCAATCAAACTTTTACCTTTATCTGATGTCTCCTCATGAGTAGCTTTAACAATCACTTCTTCTCCCAAAATATCTTTATCAAAGTCAAACTGTAGATTAACAAACTCAGCTTCAACAATCTCATCTTCATCATTTCTACCAGCCTCTTCATTCTCTTCTCTTGGAATCTCTTGTTCTCTTGTTTCAGGGTCAGCTGCTCCAGAGGTGCCCTCTCCTACCTTTGATGAGGTACCAACATTCAAGAATGGGTACTTAGATAAATCAGTCATATCATCTAACTCAGATTGAGTTAGTTGACTGGGTAGGCCAGCAGCAGCCTTCATCTGTGAGATCTCTTCAAATAACTTCTTAATCAAGCTGTTCTGATCAATCAACATCTTCTTCATTCCATCCATGATCTCATCTTTCTGTTGTTCCCGAATCTCTTGATTCACCAGTTTGGTCTTTATCATACTTAACTCATTAGCCAATGAAGTATTTAGACCACGAATCATATCCTCATCAAGACCAGCACTTGCTTCTTTCCCAGCTGTGTAACCCTCATGTCTATGTTTTGATCTCCGTTCAGGTTCTACAAAGTCAGTCCTCTTTTTAGACCTTCGTTCCTTCTCCACCCTTATCTCTTCAGCTTGTGTATCAATGTCTTCTTCAAAATCATAATCTTTCTCCTTTGCATATCTCTTTCGTTTCTTAGCTGCATCAGCTTGTTTCACCCGTGTTTCCTCAGCTCTTTTATTTTCAGACTCATCCACTCGTCTGATATAATTCCATCGCTCTGGTGGATACATGTTCTCCCAGAGATGGGTTATTTTACCGCTGAAATCATGGCGTATAGCACAGCAATCTGCAAATATCCGAGGGTTCATCTGAACCAATCTCTTAACTTCACCGTGTTTAGGAACATCAGGAATCAAATCATCAATCATCATCTGAATAAAACGAGGATATAACAACCATTTATCCTTTTTCACTGCCATCACGTTTTCTGCCATACAAGCGAAGATCAATCTAGCAATATTTGCCTTCTCTCCTTTGCAACATATCACCATTGCTTTGGCCCAGTCAAGATTAAGTCCATCTGATCCACCTTTACGGTGATCTAAGCACATAATAAACACGTGAGCTATATATCTCCATTCTTTAGATAGAAATGACTTTTTAATCTCTTTCCTCGACCCAAAAACTGGTCCCTCATATCCCATTTGCCGGAAAGATTGGAATACTTCAGATTCTGTCATATCAACCTCATCACCAGTATCATCGTCCAGTCTAAGAATCCTCGACACATCTTCAGCAGTAATAGATATATCATGAGCAAGTACCCTAGCTGTGATCCTCTGAACGTCTCCTCCGGGTTGTATTCCGCTGACCTCCAAAATCTCTAATGTGAAGATCATATATAGTGGGAGAATGAGAAATAGCATATGCAATGGGTGATCGTTGGAGCCATCGAATACAATCTCGAAATCCGGCGCTTTAGGCAAAGTATCATCTAATATCGGCAGTAATGTTATTCCTCTCGTCAAACTTTAGATTCGCCATAATAATCTGAAAAGAACAACAAATAAATTTGAATAAGTAATACTGAAAATAGAAAAATAAGATACAAACAAAAAAAATTAATTTCGGCAAGCGAAACAACAGTTTCGCTCACTAAGACATGATTGATTCGCTGAATTAAAAACAATTTCGTCAAGAAATCAAACAGTTTCGACAAGCGAAACTATAGTTTCGCTCATAGAAACTTGTTAATTTCGCAGAACAAAGGTATTTTTGACAAGATTAGAATGATTCAAAGTAGTTTCGCAATTATTTCACCAGAAATTAATTTAGATTCGCTGTTACAAATTAGTTTCGCTGACTTGAGAAATTATAGACGAAACTGTGAAATAAGGATTAGTCTTTGCGAAATTAGATAAGATGTGCCGAAACTGTTAAGTTCGCTCGGACAGCATAACTCTACAGTTTCGCTGAAAACAGTGAACTTTCGTTCAATTTCGCTGAAACTTCGGTAGTTTCGCTGAACGAACAGCGAAACCACCGAAGCGACAAATCCAAATCGCTTCACAAACAGAGATAATCCAGATTAAATGCTCAATTCATGTTCGAAACTCACATCTGAAGAGATATCAATCAAAATCGGTCTAAACTAATTTTAAATCATATCGCCGTGACAAATGCCTAAAAACCCTAACAGTCACTTTAAACCAGATTTGCGAAGTTATGAAGAAAATTTCGCAAAATGACTTATTAGTCAATAGTTTCGCTGGCAGCGACAGTTCGCTCAGTGAAACTGTAATTTTCGCTAAAGATAACTGGTTTAACACTTATAAGCTAATCTAGCGAAATTGCAGTTTCGCTTAGCGAAACAGTCAGCGAAAGAACATTTCGCACCCCAAATTTT
>CM046042.1:10704326-11139105 GCA_025215565.1 Flaveria ramosissima | reverse complement strand
ATTTTCAAGAGGGGTTTGATCTGGGTGCTTCACAGCTACCTAAAAAGTTAGGTGTTTGCGAAAGCTTGGTGGGTATACAAGCTTGAGGTCTTCTCTTTTGAAGGCTAGACATTCAAGAACATCATTTTCTTCATCTCTTCCATCTTCAACATCTTGTGCAAGAAAGGTTGTTTCTTGTACACCCTATGGTTGTTTGTTTGTTTGATAGCATACTATTTCACATATATTATTGATCCTTATTCTTTGTAACACCCCGAAAAGTCGAAACGAGTCATTAAGGATAATGGGCTTAATTATTGGGTATTTTAATAAGGTAAAGAAATGGTCATGGGCTAAAATTAGGCTTATTGGGTAGTGGCCTATGGGATTGAAAGGCCCATAATCACCCTTAAGCACCCAAAACCAGCTTCATCTCCTCACATTACAACCCTAGCCACCAAAATTCGTAAGAGAGAGAAAGTGAAGAAAACTCAAGATTTGAAGCTTCCAAGGTGAAGAGATTGAAGATCTGGGTGTTGGAGCATCAAGATCTAAGAAAGAACAACAAATCCAGGTAAGAATCGACCTCTAAACCCTTCTGTAGATCCAACCCCGGATTCTAGGGTTTGGGTTTTGAAAAGTGCAAAGAATGCATAAATGTCACATTTTTACGTATGAAAACATGTATCAAGCTTAGATTTAGCCTCATGGATGATAAACTAAGAGATTGGACGTAAAAGTTATGATTTTGGGTAAAAACGGACTGGTTCGGTATTTTTATGCGATCTGCGAAACTGGGATATTCATCCAGCGAATTTGCATATTCAATCAGTGAAACGGTGGATCTTCCTGCGAAAACTATAGTTTCGCAGGCATGGTTTTCCAACGAAAGTTGGGCAAACTGGCAGCAAAACTGGCAGCAATGATGCCAGCGAAACTGCCAGCGAAGGTGCTAGCGAAACGAGCAGCGAAGGTGCTAGCAAAAACTAGCAGCGAAAGTGTTGGGCGAATCTAGCTGCGAAATTGCTGATCTTGCAGCGAAATTAGCAGCGAATTTAGCAGAAAATTAACCCCTTAGAGTGTTAACTTGTCTGCAGTATTCGTGGTAGCCAAGTGAGTTTCTAGATCCCCATATTTATCAGTTTTCCAGGTTTTTGGGGCTATTATGCATACTAAATTTACATTTTTAAATGACCAGATTTTAAGGGGTTTTTCGCGCTGACCTTGCAGCCCGGACCCCAGCCAGGGGCGTTGCCCCTTGGACCCACTAGGGCTAACTGCCCCTAGGACCCTGCTGTCAGGGGCTGCGCCCCGCCGAACCCCCGCTGTCCCGGCGGCGGTCGGTTTATGTTTTATAATGATTAGTACTTGGTATGGTTGTGTACTTAATAAATTAAGTATTATATATTAAAATGGAAGATGATTTAATGAAAAAGTGAAACTTAATGAATTACCCCCGGGCTCGTTTGATGATGTAAAGTCTTGCAAGCACTATGATAGACTTCACTTATGTGAGTCTGATGTATGATGATGGAATCTGTATTCATGAGCGGGCTATGTGCCTTGCAGTGTGGATCAAACTGTCGGGGGGTAGCTACCGTATTCATGTGTACCGACAGGGATTGGCATTTGTTGTCAATCAACATGGAGCTCTTGCTTTGTGCAATCTCGTTTATGATGAAAGTGAAAATAGAATGAAAGAATGAAAGATAATGAACATGCTTATATGATGGCAAGTTATGTTAATGTACTATGTTGTATGCATGGTTATTATATGAAGGATAAGAGTTGATATTTTCTGATATTATTTAAAACTAGAACTCACTCAGCGAAGCTGACTTTTATGCATAATAGTTGGCAGGTAAACGCTGATGCTGAGGATGGCACACGAGCTACTTGGGGAGCTATGGATGGCATTATTGTTTATGAAAATCTATTGTAATTTAAGAACAAGTAACATGTTTTTTGTTTGAAATTAAAGGACAAATGTATGAGTACAATATGGTTCTATGGTTTTGATGTCTAATTATTTCCGCCGCAATTTTATTATTAAACTGATTTTATGCTATGATTAACCAACTGGGAGGCTTCCCGGGAACGGGGTCTTACAAGTTGGTATCAGAGCCAAAGTTAAGAGAATTGGGTAACTATTTTCAAAACCTAAAAAACTAAAACTGAAAATGGGACCGAATGAAGGATGCCAATCCAAGTAGCTACGTGCCATCAGGTAAAGTTTCAAGTAAAACCGGAATTATGTGCGTGTGCTATTTGTTTTATGTGCTTGTAGATTTGAATACTGATATGTGTTAGGATAGTGATTGCTTGGGACAGGAGGGTAAGGTAAGTGGGTTAATCACACTTGGCCACTGTAATTAAGGACTTACCATACTTATAATGATCTGAGCAATTATCTTGAATAACCACTTTGGTGTTTGAATCTTATAGGAATTAGTTATGGCTGGTAGAAAATCTGGGAAAGGCACCCGAGGCGGTGCTCGTGGTGGGCGTACTACTGAGCCACGTGTCACCGGAGCAAAGCTAAGGCTCCCGAGACTGTTCATGAGGAGTCAGACCTCCATAGTCACCCGGAGGGGGAGGGATCAGCCACCCTCAAACCCACTGTGAAGGAGGCTATCGCTGATGAGGTCTACAATGTCATGCAAAATGTCTTACCCTCGGTAGTGACCGAGGTGATCAAAGCAGTCAAGGATGGAAGAAAGCTGAGAAGAAGGGAAGGAAAGTGAGAAGAATTCAGGAAAGTCCACTGGGAGGACTGAGGAGTCTGAAGAGGAGCCATCAAACCCTAAGGTGGTAGTCCATGATGACGATAGTGATGAGGAGTCCGAGAGGAGACTACTAGAGGGTGCAACTATGGGGCATTTCAAAGGTGCAAGCCCCCAACCTTTGACGTAACGGCACCGCTACTGCCGCTCATCGTTGGTCAGAGAGATGGAAGCGGTACTGGAAATTAGTGAGTGCCGAGAGGATCAAAAAGTTAAGTTTGCCACTCCATTCCTTCGTTGACTCAGCGTTATGCTGGTGGGACAATATTGTCCAGGCTGAAGGGAAGCGATCGATAGCCAAATGAAGTGGTCTGAGTTGAAGGAGTTAGTGCTGGAGGAGTATTGTCCCCATCGGGAATTAGACAAGATTGAAAAGGAGTTCTTGTATTTGAAGGCTGGGAACATGACTCATCAAGAGTATACCTCCAAGTTCAATGACTTGCAAGACTTGGTGCCGACATGGTGACACCTGCGTCCAGGAAGATCAAAAGATACATACAGGGTTTTCCTGTGGACATCAGGAGGCACATGATTGCAGCCAGACCGGTAACGTTTAGGTCTGTGGTGGACTTAGCTGGGAGGTTGTACGATGAGAGAGACCCAGTGCCTGTACAGAAGAAGGTGGAGAAATGGAATGGAACAAAAATGGAAATGGGAAAGAGGTTCGGAGGTGATAACTTCCGGAGTGGAGAGAAGAGGATGAGGTTTGAGGATCAGTCTGGGAGACAGGGAAATACTAGGGAAGAGGTGCTTGTAGAAAATGTGAAAAGGTCATTCAGGGGAGTGCAGAATTGGGACGGGAAAATGTTTCAAATGTGGAAGGCGAGAGCCACTATGCTAGGGATTTCAAGGTGGGGGAGAGTGTTACCTGTTGGCGAGAGATGGGTCATGGGGAAGAGACTGTAAGAAAGGAAAACCAGAAGGATCAGGACGGTTAAAGCTGGAGATAAGGGAAGAATGGACGGTCAAAGGCGAAGGCGAGGGCATTCAACATAACTCGCGAGGAGGCAGGGCAGACCCAGAAGTAGTTTCAGGTATGTTTCTGGTAGACCATGAATATGCTTCTGTGCTCTTTGATTCTGGTGCTAGTAGGAGTTTTGTGTCTGCTGCCTTTTTTCGTTTGTTGCATGATAAGAGTAGAAAGTTAGATGAGCCTTTCTATGTAAAACAGCCATTGGTAAGTCCACTAAGGTAACTGAGGTGGTTGAGGATTGCCTGATTGAGTTAGAAGATTGTAAGTTCCCTGCTAGGTTGCATGTTATGGCCTTAGGAGGTTTCGATGTGGTGTTAGGCATGGATTGGTTAGCTACCATGAAGCCAATATTGTATGTAGTAAGAAGATAATTCGTCTAACAGCGCCCAGGACGGTAGTTCTGTTACGGTTCGTGGAGATAAGTGTGCTGTGTACCGAAGGTCGTGTCGATGATCACAAGCTGAAAAGTACTTGAGACGTGGGTGCAGCGCTTACTGGCCTATGTAAAAGATGTGGATGCGCCAGAGCACAATTATCAGACGTCCAGTAGTGCGCGAGTTTCCTGACGTCTTTCCTGAAGACCTGACCGGTGTGCCGCCTGACCGCGAAATCGAATTCCAAGATTGATTTGCTACCGGAGCTCAACCTGTCGCTAAGCACCGTATCGATTAGCTCCTTCGAGATGGTAGAACTGAGGGACCAGTTGCAAGATTTATTGGATAAAGGCTTCATCCGACCGAGTATCTCTCCATGGGGTGCTCCGGTTTTATTCGTCAAGAAGAAAGATGGTAGCTGCGGATGTGCATTGACTATCGCGAGCTCAATAAGCTGACATAAAGAATCGGTATCCGTTACCAGGATCGACGACCTGTTCGATCAACTTCAGGGTGCCAGCTGGTTTTCAAGGATAGACCTGCGGTCTGGTTACCACCAACTGAAGGTGAAAGAACAAGACATTCCTAAGACAGCGTTCCGTACGCGTTATGGACACTACGAATTTCTCGTCATGTCCTTTGGGTTTAACCAACGCGCCAGCTGCTTTCATGGACCTCATGAATAGGGTATGTCGGCCGATGTTGGATAAATCGGTGATAGTGTTCATCGACGATCTTTGATTTATTCAAAAAGTGAAGAGGAACATGCCGATCATATTCGAGAAGTATTGGAGACGCTCAGAATGAGAAGTTATATGCTAAGTTCTCTAAATGCGCATTTGGCTACGAGAAGTTCAATTTCTGGGTCATGTGGTTAATCCCGAGGGGATCAGGGTGGACCCGGCGAAGGTTGAAGCGGTGATGCAATGGGAACCTCCAAAGACGCCATCCGAGATTCGCAGTTTCTTAGGTCTGGCAGGCTACTATAGGAGGTTTATCCAGGATTTCTCCAAGATAAGCTTCTCCTTTGACAAAGTTGACCCGAAAGGACGTGAAGTATGAATGGGGTACTGATCAGGAGAACGCCTTCCTAGAACTGAAGATGAGGTTAACTCAAGCCCCTGTCTGAACGTTACCTGAAGGAACGAGGATCTGGTGGTCACTCGGATGCCTCGTATGCAGGATTGGGTTGCGTGTTGATGCAAAGAGGGAAAGTGATAGCCTATGCTTCTAGACAATTAAAGGTTCACGAGGCCAATTATCCCACCCATGATTTGGAGTTGGCCGCGGTGGTGTTTGCATTGAAGATTTGGAGGCATTACCTGTATGGGGTGAAGTGCACCATCTTCACTGATCATAAAAGTCTGAAGTATTTCTTCGAACCAAAGTAACTCAACATGAGGCAGAGGAGGTGGTTGGAACTATCAAGATTATGACTGCGAAATTCATTATCATCCAGGCAAAGCCAATGTGGTTGCTGACGCCCTTAGCCGAAAAGGACGACCCGAACCAATTCGGGTGAGGGCCTGACCAGATAATCATGACCCTGATTGTTATTAAACAAGTGAGGGAGTTCCAGGATGAGGCATTAAGAGAGGATAGAGTCAACTCTGAAAGGATGAAAGGACAAGTTTCAGATTTGGGGGAAAACACCTTGGGTGTTAGAACCCGATCTGGGAGAATGTGGATCCCTCTCTATGGGGATCTAAGGGAGAAAATCATGGATGAGGCTCACAAAACTCGATATTCCATACACCCCCGGTGCCACAAAAATGTATCAGGAATCTGAAGAAAGATTACTGGTGGCCGGGAATGAAGCGAGACGTGGCTAAGTACGTGAGCAAGTGTTCTGACTTGCCTGCAAGTGAAGGCAGAGCACCAAAGCCATATGGGAAGATCCAACCTTTGGATATCCCTGAATGGAAATGGGAACATATCACAATGGACTTCATCACGAAGCTACCTCGCACGGCGAGGGGAGCGACGCAATCTGGGTGATTGTTGACCGTCTAACAAGAGCGCCCATTTCCTACCAATTCGTGAGACGTATTCCTCTGAGAGGTTGGCAGAGCTATTTATCAAGGAGATCGTGGCTCGTCACGGCGTGCCAGTGTCTATCGTTTCGGATAGGGACACGCGGTTAACGTCCAATTCTGGAAGAGGTTTCACTACTCAATGGGGACTAGACTGCATATTAGTACGGCTTACCACCCCCAGACGGATGGTTAGTCGGAAAGGACGATCCAGACTTTAGAAGACATGCTACGAGCCTGTGTAATCGACTTTGGAGGAAGCTGGGATGAGCACTTACCGTTGGCGGAATTCTCATATAATAATAGTTACCATGCCAGCATTGGTATGCCACCTTACAAAATGTTGTACGGTAGGAAGTGCAGAACGCCTGTGTGTTGGGGTGACATCGGGCACAAGGAATTGGGGAGTCTTGAAGTGATTGAGGTCACAACTTAGAAGTTAGATAAGATTAAGGCGTTCATGAAAGCTGCAAAGGACCGCCAGAAGTCTTATGCTGATAAGAGGCGTAGGCCGATAGAATTTGAGGTTGGTGACAAAGTTATGCTCAAGGTATCGCCCTGGAAAGGGATCATCAGGTTTCGAAAAAGGGGAAAGTTGAGCCCAAGATTTATAAGGCCATTCCGTATTATCGCAAGGGTAGGAGAAGTGGCCTACAGATTAGAACTACCTGAAGAGTTGAGTGGAATTCACCCTACGTTCCACGTATCTCATCTCAGGAAATGTCTGGCAGATAATGATGCATTTGTACCATTAGAAGACATTGAAGTCGATGAACGGCTAAATTATGTAGAGCAGCCGGTGGCCATCCTTGATTGGAAAGAGAAGCACTTACAGAATAAAGTGGTTCCACTAGTACGGGTACAGTGGAGACACAGAAAAAGGTTAGAATCTACGTGGGAGACTGAGGAGGAGATGAGGAATTTTACCCTCAATTGTTTGATGACTGACAGGTTTCGAGGACGAAACCTAAATAAGTGGGGGAGACTTGTAACACCCGAAAAGTCGAAACGAGTCATTAAGGATAATGGGCTTAATTATTGGGTATTTTAATAAGGTAAAGAAATGGTCATGGGCTAAAATTAGGCTTATTGGGTAGTGGCCTATGGGATTAAAGGCCCATAATCAGCCCTTAAGCACCCAAAACCAGCTTCATCTTCCTCATTACAACCCTAGCCACCAAAATTCGTAGAGAGAGAAAGTAGAGAGAGAAAGCGAAGAAAACTCAAGATTTGAAGCTTCCAAGGTGAATAGATTGAAGATCTGGGTGTTGGAGCATCAAGATCTAAGAAAGAAACAACAAATCCAGGTAAGAATCGACCTCTAAACCCTTCTGTAGATCAAACCCGGATTCAAGGGTTTTGGGTTTTGAAAAGTTGCAAAGAATTGCATAAAGGTCAGATTTTTACGTATGAAAACATGTATAAAGCTTAAATTTAGCCTCATGGATGATAAACTAAGAGATTGGAAGTAAAAAGTTATGATTTTAGGTTAAAAACGGACTGGTTCGTAATTTTTATGCGATCTGCGAAACTGTATATTCATCCAGCGAATTTGCATATTCAATCAGCGAAACTGTGGATCTTCCTGCGAAACTATAGTTTCGCAGGTAGTTTCGCAGGCATGGTTTTCCAACGAAAGTTGGGCGAAACTGGCAGCAAAACTGGCAGCGAAGATGCCAGCGAAACTGCCAGCGAAGGTGCTAGCGAAACTAGCAGCAAAACTGCAGGTGAAATTAGCAGCGAAAGTGTTGGCGAATCTAGCTGCGAAATTGCTGGTCTTGCAGCGAAATTAGCAGCGAATTTAGGCAGAAAATTAACCCCTCAAAGTGTTAACTTGTCTGCAGGTTGTGTAGTGGGATCCTAGCCTAGAAAGCTTAGTCTAGAGGTTATTTGTGGTATCCAAGTGAGTTCTAGATCCCCTATTTATAAGTTTTCCATGTTTTTGGGGCTATTATGCATACTAAATTTACGTTTTTAAATGACCAAGATTTTAAGGGGTTTTATCAGAAAGAACGATTTTTCTATAAGTAAATGTGCTATATAAATGTTTAAATATAAAAATTTTCCGCGCTGACCTGGCAGCCCGGCCCCAGCCAGGGCCGTTGCCCCTTGGACCCCACTAGGGGCTGCTGCCCCTAGGACCCCGCTGTCAGGGGCTGCCGCCCCCGAACCCCCGCTGTCCCGCGGCGGGTCGGTTTATGTTTTATAATGATTAGTACTTGGTATGTTGTGTACTTAATAAATTAAGTATTATATATTAAAGTGGAAGATGATATTAATGAAAAGTGAAACTTAATGAATGTTACCCCCGGGCCCGTTTGATGATGTAAAGTCTTGCAAGCACTATGATAGACTTCACTTATGTGAGTCTGATGTATGATGATGGATCTGTATTCATGAGCGGGCTATGCGCCTTGCAGTGTGGATCAACTGTCGGGGGTTAGCTACCGTATTCATGTGTACCGACAGGGATTGGCATTTGTTGTCAATCAACATGGAGCTCTTGCTTTGTGCAATCTCGTTTATGATGAAAGTGAAAGATAATGAAAGAATGAAAGATAATGAACATGCTTATTATGATGCAAGTTATGTTATGTACTATGTTGTATGCATGGTTATTATATGAAGGATAAAGTTTATATTTTCTTATATTATTTAAAACTAGAACTCACTCAGCGAAGCTGACTTTTATGCATAATAGTTGGCAGGTAAACGCTGATGCTGAGGATGGCACACGGAGCTACTTGGGGAGCTATGGATGGCATTATTGTTTATGAAATCTTTATTGTAATTTAAGAACAAGTAACATGTTTTGTTTGAAATTAAAGGACAAATGTATGAGTACAATATTGTTTCTACGTTTTAAATGAATGTCTAATTATTTCCGCTGCAATGTTTTATTATTAAACTGATTTTATGCTATGATTAACCAACTGTGAGGCTTCCCAGGAACGGGGTCTTACATTCTTGGGTTTTGTTTGTGGTTTAAAATGGTGAAAATTTCAGATTACAAACAAAATGTTAAAACTTAATTTCCGCTGCGTTTTTTTATAGTTTAAATGGTTAAACTAGTTTTTGTTTTACATGTTACAAAACCCAACAATGGCATCTAGAGCCGGATATGTGGAATATGTGCTTCAAAAGGTCTTGAAAAGTTAGTTTTCATGGAATTTTTCAACCCATTAGGGGCTGTTTTGTTGTGGATGTATGAATCCCTTATGTTTCAAGGTTTAATCTTGCATGCTTTAGTATAAACCTTGAAAGATTTACATCAAATGGTTGATTGTGTTGTTTGGACAAACCTTAAAGTTTTGGTTCATGTTGGCTGAAACTTTAGGGCTGAAATAAGGGGTTCATTGTTGTTCTTGGATGTTGAATTTGTTTCTCATTTTGGTGCATAACATAGCCTTGGCCTTATGTGTTTTGGATTTGGTTGATTGTGGTTTGTCATGTTGGTTTTGATTCATGAAAGGGTTGTAATATTTGTGTTCTGTATTTTGGGTTGTAATTTATTTATTCATTTGGTTATGTAATAAATAGATTAGGTGCATTTCTTTTATTAGAAAAATTGTATTCGGATATGATTTTTGTAAAAGAAGATGCACAAGATGAAGACTCAAAAAGGACACAAAAGACATAGACACTTGAAGCATTTGGATGTGGATTCAAGTGGAAATTCGTGGACATATTTTGATGTGTCATCTCAACCCTTAGGAAAGATCTTATGACAACACTTGTGATGGCAAACAAGTGTGGTCAACACAGTGGCTATGGTTATGCACTTATGTTTGTATGATTATGCTTGTTTGAATGGTTGTTGTATGATTGTTGGTTGATATTTGGATATGCATAACAAACTCATTAACAAACTTAACAGGCTGAAAATTGATGGTTCTTTATCATTAAGTGATTAATAAAAGGTTATTAAAAGGATTAATGATATAAATAAAAGGGGTTTTATTAAAAGGTGAACCACAGGGTACCTTGTATTTGAAAGCATGCAAATATAAGGTACATAGAGTTTTCTAAACTAAGATTATGAAAACTTAAAATTTCTTTTATAAACAAGTTTAACACCGTCCTTTTGCACAACACTTGAGTCACTTGGAAACTCTTAATGGGATAAAGGTCACCTAATCATTTTGAGGGAACTTGTGGTTTGAGGTGGGGATACCATATTTGTGGGATAAAGGTCACCTAACCACTTATGTTGGAAAACTCACATGTGTGTGCAAGTAGGGTAACTTGATTTGCAAATCATGTTTAATGGATCACCTACAATGTGGTTTACATAGGTGTTGATGGGATAACATGCCGACTATACATATGATGTTTTAAAGTCGATCCCATACCTCTAGAAGTTGCAAAGGCTTGCAATTGTCAAATCGTTGACTACCTTGTTAATTTAAATAATGGGATGAAGGTCACCTAACCACTATTTAAATAACGTTGGATTCTAGATTTTAAAATTGTGTAAGACACTTAAAAGGGGTTTTAATTATTAAAATATGAACAATATCGAAAATACTAAAATTGAACTTTGTTATATTTTGTAGATGGCCACCAACAACAATGAAAACAATGAAATCCCGTCCGCTCACTCACTATCTCTAAGGACCATTCTCCAAAAGGAGCGTCTAAACCATAATAACTTTATTGATTGGTTTCGAAACTTGAGAATTGTTCTCAAGCAAGAGAAACAGTCGTATATTTTAGACGATCCGATTCCCGATCAACCTAATGAGGAGGATGAGGAGGCCTTTAATAATTGGGTGAAATACACTGAGGACTCGGTCCAAGTGTCTTGCCTCATGTTGGCAAGTATGACTCCAGATCTCCAAAAGAGTATGAACATCATGGAGCATACGACATGATTACCCAGTTAAAGGAAACGCTCCAACAACAAGCAAGGGTAGAGCGCTTCGAAACGGTTCGAGCACTCCATGCGTGTCGTATGGATGACACCCAATCTGTTTCATCTTATGTACTTAAGATGAAAAGCCACATTGACCGCCTCGAAAAGCTGAATTGTCCCGTCTCGAAAGAGTTGGCTACGGATTTGATCCTCAACTCTTTGTCAAAAAGGTTTGATAACTTTATCATGAATTATAACATGAACGGATGGGACAAGAACATAAGTGAGCTTCACTCTATGCTCAAAACTGCCGAGGCGGCCATGGAAAAAAAGGTTTTACCCGTTCTCACCATCAATGAAGGTGGGAACAAGAAGAGGCCTCACCCCCACCCAAGGCAAATGTTGCCAAGGGTAAAGGGCACGTTAGGGGAAAGGGAAAGGGAGTGGTAAGAGCGCCTCCACCAAAACCAATGGAGAAGAAGCAAAAGGTTGCTTCAAATGACCTATGCTTTAAGTGTGGGGAGATTGGACATTGGGCAAGAAATTGCCCAGTCCATCTCAAAGAGTTGCAAGCTAAGAGGGATGCCGGGCAAACCTCAGGTACAATTTACATGATTTATATTGATCTAAATTTAATATCCTCTAACACATGGGTATTGGATACCGGATGTGGAACTCATATTTGCAACTTATTGCAGGGGTTCAAAAGAAGTAAGGACTTTAAAAAGGGGATGTTAGCCTCTACATGGGGAATGGGGCTAAAGTTCAAGTTGAAGGCCGAGGGGACTACATCTTGAAGCTTCCAAATGTTTGGAAGCAATTTTGAACAATATTTTGTATGCTCCTAGTTTGACTAGGAACATTATTTATGTTGCCCAATTAAGACAATGTGGTTATGTTTTGAAATTTATTGAAAATGAAATTCATGTTTCTTTAAATGGTATATATTATTTTAAAGCTATTTCTATTAATGGTATTTATGAATTGGTTCGTGAAAACACATTATATGATAGATCATTGTACCAAACCACCTCTAAGAAACTCAAATTGGATTTTAGTGATACCTACCTTTTGCATTGCCATCTTGGTCATATAAACAAGAAGCGCATACAATCACTTCAAAAGAGCGTGTTTTAAAAGCAAGTGAATATGATTCATTTGATGTATGTGAATCTTGTTTACAAGGTAAAATGACTAAGTCACCTTTTAGTGGCAAATCTGAAAGGGCAAAAGATTTATTAGGCATCATACATTCGGATGTATGTGGTCCTTTTAAACCAATGACTAGGTACCATGAAAGATACTTCATTACCTTTATCGACGACTATAGTCGATACGGTTATGTGTACTTGTTAAGACACAAAGATGAAGCTTTTGAAATGTTCAAAATCTTCCAAAATGAAGTAGAAAACCAACTCAACAAGAAAATAAAAATTCTCCGCACCGATAGAGGAGGTAAATACCTAAGTGATGCTTTTAGAGATCATCTTAGAAGTTGTGGTATTGTCTCACAACTATCACCACCTGGAACGCCAGAACATAATGGCGTGTCCGAGAGGAGAAATCGAACTCTATTTGATATGGTTTGATCTATGATGGCTAGAAGCTCACTGCCTCTATCATTTTGGGATTTCGCTTTGCTCTCTGCGGCCCGTATTTTGAATATGGACCCAACCAAGAAAGTGGAAACAACACCTTTTGAAATATGGCATGGAAGAGTTCCATCACTGTCATATTTAAAGGTATGGGGTTGTGAGGCTTATGTTAATACTCCCACCTCAAACAAACTAGAAAGCCGTTCCACTAAGTGTATCTTCATTGGATATCCTAGAGATTCTATGGGATATTATTTCTATGATCCATTGGAACAAAAGGAGTTTGTTTCCAAGAAGGTTGAGTTCTTAGAAGCTAAGTTCCTTACGGAAGGAACTAGCAGTAGAACTGTGGATCTTGAGGAGGATCAAGAACCACAAAACGATACACGTTTGGTTGACACTAGCACTCAACACGAGGATGTTGAGAATGATCAAGTGGTTGATCAATATACACAAAACGTTCGGAGATCTGGTAGAATTAGTAATCCACCTGAAAGATATGGATTTTTCGTGGATGGATGCTATGTGGTAGATTTCGATGAACCAACCACCTATCGTGATGCAATGTCCAATTTGGATTGTGACAAATGGCTTGAAGCCATGAACGTTGAGATGCAATCCATGTATGACAACCAAGTATGGGACTTGGTTGAACCACCTCTTAACTCCAAGATAGTTGGAAGTAAGTGGGTTTTCAAGAAAAAAACCGATATGCATGGAAACTTGGATACTTATAAAGCTAGACTTGTAGCAAAAGGTTTCACTCAAACTCAATGGGTTGATTATGATGAGACTTTCTCACCGGTTGCAATGCTAAAGTCTATTAGGATATTATTTGCCATAGCTGCTCATTATGATTATGAGATTTGGAAATGGATGTCAAAACCGCTTTTCTAAATGGATATCTTGAGGAAGATGTCTATATGGTTCAGCCCGAAGGTTTTGTCGATCCAAAACATCCTAACAAAGTATGCAAGTTAAAGAAATCAATCTATGGATTGAAACAAGCATCAAGAAGTTGGAATCACCGTTTTGATGAAGAAATTATCAAATTTGGGTTCATCAAAAACGCTGATGAAGCATGTGTATATAAGAAGGCTAGTGGGAGCATCACCACTTTCCTAGTATTGTATGTCGATGACATCCTACTATTTGGGAATGACATTCCAACCATGGAGGGTGTAAAAGCCTGGCTTGGAAGCTGTTTCTCCATTAAGGATCTTAGTGAAGCCGCCTATATTTTAGGGATAAAGATCTATAGGGATAGATCAAGGCGGTTGATAGGTTTGACTCAAAGTGCGTACATTGATAAGATCTTGAAAAGGTTCAAGATGGAAAACTCTAAGAAAGGTACCATACCTATTCAAAGAGGAACAATATTGAGTAAGACTCAATGTCCAAGCTCAAAGGATGAGCAAGACAAAATGAAGGGAATCCCATATGTCTGCTATAGGATCCATCATGTATGCAATGATATGCACTAGACCGGACGTGTCATGCGCTTTGAGCATGACAAGACGATACCAACAAAATCCTGGAAACAGTCATTGGATGGTTGTTAAGAACATACTTAAGTACCTAAGGAGGACTAAAGATATGTTCCTAATCTATGTATCTGGTGAGGAGGAACTCGTAGTAAAGGGTTACACGGATGCGAGTTTCCAAACTGATCGGGATGATTCACGATCACAATCGGGGTACATTTTCATCTTGAATGGAGGAGCAATCTCTTGGAAGAACTCTAAGCAAGATGTGGTGGCGTTCATTGTCGATCTAGGGGTGGTCCCTTCCATTCAGGACCCCCTAGAAATTCTTTGTGATAACGAGGGTGCGATTGCTCAAATCAAGGAACCCCGTGCACATCAGAAGACTAGGCACATTGAACGAAGGTTCAACTACATAAGGGATGAAGATGAAAAAGGAAAGATATGTATTCGCAAAGTTCACACAGATCAAAACATTGCGGATCCACTCACAAAGCTCCTTGAAAAGGCAAAGCATGAAAGTCATGCTTGTGCCATGGGACTTCAATATTCTAGTGACTGGATTTGATCTTTAATTTCTGTATTGAGATATTGTTACCCTTTATTGCTTGAATGAATTATTTGGTTATAATGATTCAACTAATATTCCTATTTTGCATGTTTAAAATCCATGAGTAAATTATTTACTCAGAATGTCTGTAGTTGTTCATGCTTGTGGGAACAAGTATGAAGGTAATACTATTATGAACTTGGATTGGTAGATATTCATATGGATGAATATAGAGCAAAAGGTTGCTGCCAAAGTTCATAGATATTTGTGGGACACAAATATTGGACTGACCTGCATCTCAAATATTACTACATGGAATCTTCCTGATTGATCATAAGTAATTTTGAGTAAAGGCGAACATCATTTGGTATCCTCTGACCTGAGATACATATTGGGTCTTGATATTTACTGAATATTATACTTTGACTTAGTTCTTCGATGTTCTGAAACATGGGTGTACATAAGTCTAAGTTCAGGTATGATATAAGGTAATTGTGAGAGACGTATGTAGTCAAGATGGGATTTGTCCCTCTTATTCGTTGAGAGTAAGATGTCTAAGGCCTGATAAAGTTAAATCAACAGAGAATGATCACTCTGTGTCTCTAGGATTTAACATGACATCTGTGACAAAAGGATAGATGATTGATTCACCTAAAACATTTCGAGTATGGTACTTGAAGAGGATGATGTTATTGATTGGCACTTAGTCATACGTATTAAGGGTAGTAAACCGTTGTTAGGCGGTATTTACTGCTTGCATCAATCTTCTTTGAATCTTGTGCAAGTGGGAGATTGTTGGATCTTATATGTCCAAGACACATACAAGATTGATGTGGTTAGTACGTTATGATCCAAGTCGGGTCATACCCAATAACAAGCTATGCAAACACCAATTAATATTCATTTTTTGATGAGATCAAACAAATAACTATTGACACCAATTTAGAAAATTGGTTTTCTAAAATTTTGCTTTTGTAAAAGAACAACATTATATGGATAATTTGTTCATGAGAAATTATTTGTTTCATTATTTAAGTTGGTTAAATAATAACAAATAAAAGTGTGTTATTGTTATAAAATTAAAAGAGGTTTTAATTTTATAAAATTAAGGGCTAAGAGTGTAACATTTTTAGAAAACTAAAACGGGGGGAAACCCATTTTGGGTGGTGTATTTCGGCCGCCCAAAGGGGCCCTTTTGGTCCAGGTTTTTGTGTTAAGTCTCTTGGAAGACTTAGAGTCTCTGATGCACTCTTCTCTCAAAAACACTTTTCTCTACACACACTAAAGCAAAAACTCTCTCTAGTAGCTGAAATTTCGAATTCTACAAGGCAAAAGTGAGCTGAAATTATCGGTTTTTGGCTGCACTTCAAAGATTTCTTGGCAGGAATTTTGGATTGTTCAAGAGGGGTTTGATCTTGGTGCTTCACTACCTAACAAGTTAGGTGTTTGCTAAAGCTTGTGGGTATACAAGCTTGAGGTCTTCTCTTTTGAAGGCTAGACATTCAAGAACATCATTTTCTTCATCTCTTCCATCTTCAACATCTTGTGCAAGAAAGGTTGTTTCCTTGTACACCCTATGGTTGTTTGTTTTGTTTGATAGCATACTATTTCACATATATTATTGATCCTTATTCTTGGGTTTTGTTTGTGGTTTAAAATGGTGAAAATTTCAGCTTACAAACAACATGTTAAAACTTAATTGCCGCTGCGTTTTTTTATAGTTTAAATGGTTAAACTAGTTTTGTTTTACATGTTACACAACCCAACATGGATATACCCAAGTGGAAGTTGTAACATATCACCATGGACTTCATTACAAAGCTACCTCATACCGTGAGGGGGTACGATTCCATATGGGTGATTTTTGACCGTCTGACAAAGAGTGCCCACTTCCTACCGATCCGTGAAACGTATTCCTCTGAAAGATTAGCGGATTTGTTCATCAAGGAAATTGTAACTCGTCATGATGTACCGGTGTCTATTGTGTCTGACCGTGACACTCGGTTTACATCCAAGTTTTGGAAGAAATTCCACGATGCGATGGGGACGAGGTTACACATTAGCACGGCTTATCATCCTCAGACGGATGGTCAATCAGAGAGTACCATTCAGACGCTTGAGGATATGCTCCAAGTGTGCATCATTTACTTCGGAGGAGGTTGGGACAACCACTTACTATTAGCTGAAGTCTCATACAATAACAGCTATCATGCCAGCATTGGTGTAAGGATTCCTGAAGTCTGATGCAACCCAAAAACAGCTTAAGTGTCTCAGCAAACATGCACTAAGTACTGAAGTGAAGAATGCTTCGGAAGTTTTACACAAAGCATTAGAAAATACTCTAAGTGTAAAATCTTCCGAAGCCAAGACCAATATCTTCCGAAGCCAAACATGAAGTCTTCCGAAGCTTCAGAGACAAAGTCTTCCGAAGCCTCATCCTATGAAGACAGATTTCTTCCGAAGACTTTTAGTACACATGCTTTATCTGATGTACTGTTCCATAAAGCACCTTTTCCGCTGCATCTCTGTAAAGTCACCAACTTACATGAGTTGGTGAAAAGGGTCATGCTTTTGGTAACTGTACATTGAGGTCTTGAGTCTGTAACTTTCCACTTTATGTACTTTATCCTTTTTGTATTGTAAAAGGATGTGAGCTATGGCATGTCATAGTCACAAGGTCAAAAGCCAGATATGCCTTTTGATCCTACAATTGATTTTGTTAGTGTCTAGTCAATTGTATCCAGCTGGCCTTCAAAGTATGGCCGGCTGTAGGTTGTAGTATAAGTATTTCAAGTTCTTATATCTTTTCTTAATGCTTTGTAACACTTGTAAGAGAACTTGAGAAAGCAATATACTGCCTCCTTGAAACCCAACTCTCTTGTTCTGTCTCATTACTTTACTTGTGTTCTTAGCTTCACCTTGGTTATCCAGTCCACTGTTTGATTAGAGCTTAGTTATTCTCCTCATTGTGTGGTTGTGTTGTAATTGTGGTTAAGCCCTTAAACGGTCCTGCAATTGGTATCAGAGCTTTCCAGGCTCTTGATATAAGATCTAACCATCTTAAGATCCCTCACACACACAAAAGCTAAACTCTTCAAATGGCTGCCATCTCTAAGACTGATATGGAGACTGGAACCATGAACAAATCCCCACTGATCACTCTTGATGATTTTGACACCTGGTGCATGAGGATGGAAGGCTTCATCAGGTCTCTTGATTCAAGAATGTGGGAATCTGTTGAGAATGGACCTTTCATACCCAGCACCCCCTCTGCTACTGGTGCTGGTATGATTCCTAAAGATGTGGCCAACTACTCAGATGAAGATAGAAAAAGAGTAGAATTGATAGGAAGGCCATGACTGCTCTTCAGACTGCTCTCCCAAACTCTGTATACAGAGGCTTCAAGAAGTGCAAGACAGCCAAACAGCTGTGGGATGCACTGAAGCTGATGTATGAAGGCTCCTCTGAAGCCAAGGAGAACAAGAAAGATCTTCTGAAGCAGCAGTTTGAAAATTTCACCTTCAAAGCAGGTGAGACCATGACTCAACAATACTTCAGGTATGTTGAGATTGTGGATACCCTAGTGGATGGAGGAGTTCCTCTTGAGAACAGGGACATTGTAAGGAAGTTCATGTCCTCACTTCCTAGGCAATGGACACACTATTGTGTGGTGATCAAGAGGACTGAGAACCTTAAGACTCTTACTCTTACAGAGTTGTATGGGATTCTCAGTGGATACCAGATGGAGATGAACATGCAAGGTTCATCTGGCAACTCCAACAATCAAATGGGTTCAGCCCTTCATGTGGTTGAAAGGGACAGCATAGAACCTCAGCATCATCTCTTATGCTACCCTGACAACTCACAAAAGGGTCCTTTCATCACCTTCCCGGAGACACCAAGGGAGAACTTTACTCAAGGAAGCCCATTCCAAGAGACAAGTTCTTCTCAAGCCTTTGTGTCTGCAGATGAAAGCTGTGGGAATTATCTCTTCACTCTTGAAGACCTGGACTGTATCCATCCAGATGACCTGGAATACATGGAGATAGTTCAGCAGATGGCTCTCCTCACTCACAGAGCCAAGAAGTTCTACAAGAGGACAGGAAGAAGATTTCCAAGCAATGCTACCAGCAGCAAGTTTGGGCTGGATAAAAGCAAAGTTAAGTGTTACAACTGTAACCTTATGGGTCACTTTGCCAGGGAGTGTAAGGCACCTAAAACAAATGGGGGCCAAACACAACCCAGACCAAACTTTGCTGACAAAGCTCCTCAAGCTGAGAAGACAAAGCAACATGCTGCTGTTGCTGTTGAAGAAGGAGGCTTTGACTGGAGTTTTCAGGTGGAGGATGCTTCTCCAAACCAAGCACTGATGGCTGACCATGATGAAGCCAAGGTATTGGAACATCTCTGCTCCCCTGAATGCATTGCTAAAGTAAATAGATACAGGTCCTATAACCTAGAGATGAGATCTGATCTTGAGTCATTAAACATATTAAAATCTGATTTTAGAAAGTCTGAAAATGATTACAAGTTAAAGATAGAAGACTTGGAGAAAACCATTTCAGTACTAAAACATGAACATACAGATTTCAGAACTCAGATCCAAGATCTCATCACTAAGTTAACTGAGTGCCAGGCTGAGCTTGTGATCAGCAAAGCCAAGGCAGAGAAAAGTGTTCTTGAAGAAGAGACCTTCAAGAACATGATATCCTCATCCCTGCACAACAAGGTTTGTTATCAAAATAGACAGGGACTAGGATCAAATGAGATAGCTCCTCCACACACAATCTTGTCTGTAAGATCTCCTAGGTGTGGAACTTGTGAAGATGAGCTTCCTCTCATAGATCCTGTAAGTGAGGATGATGAAGAAGTGATAGTGAAGAATTCCTCTGAGAAGAGTGAAGAAGAGGATTCTCCAAGGGCCACTATCCTTCTGAGGAGAAGAAATCAACTGTGATGACCAAGTCCAAAAGAAAGAACTTGATCAGAAAGAGCAAAAGAAAAGCAAAGAAGGCTCAAGAAATCAAGGCTACTTTTGATGCTAAGCAGAAACAAGTTTTTATCTCTGCAGGTTTCAAAGTAGTAAGGACTGAAGACATCAACCAAGACTCCTTAGCTAAGAGTCATGGTTCTTGTTCAAATCATCTCAGTGCCAAGAAGAAGACTGATTTGCTGTGTACCACTGCTGCACAGCCTGGACCATCAAACTCCAAGAACAGTTCACAGCCCAAGGGAACTGTCTCAGCATCTACCAAGATGAAGATGGAGAAGGGATGTGACCAAAGTCAGTCTTGCTCTCAAAGGGAGACTTCTTTGAAGAAGAAATGTTATGTGTCATGTGTGAAAGTACTTCTCACATTGCTAAGGATTGCCCATACAATCCTAAAAGTACTGTCCACATGACTAAAACAAAGACTTCAAAGAGTCTCAAGAAATCTCAAGCTTCGGAAGGAAAGTCTGTTTCCTTCGGAAGCTCCAAATCAAAGAAGAAGGTAAGTGGAAAATTACCTTCGGAAGCAAAGTTGGTCTCGGAAGAAAGGAATTCTTCCGAAGCACTAAAGTCTGCTGCAGTGACTGTAGACTCTTCCGAAGGATCAGTCATCAAAACTTGTGAAGTTCTAAAAGCTTCTAAGGTTTTGAAGGTCAAGTCCAAGACTCCAAAGGTGGTGTGGAAGTCTAAGAAAGACCAAATGACTGAGGTTTCTCCATCAACAACAGCTGAAGATCCCTATAGTACAACCATAGGATCTATTACTGTTGCATTACCTTCTTTTACTGTTAATGAGCCCAAGACAAGTAAGGCTTGGGTTTCCAAATGTAACTAATCATCTTCTCTGTGCAGGAACAGCTCAAGACCAACAGGAATGTCTGGATAATTGACAGTGGCTGTTCCAGGCACATGACAGGCAATAGGTCTCTACTCCATAATTTTGAGAGAATTGATGGAGGACCAGTTGCTTTTGGAGGAGATGAAGGTGGTTACATTTCTGGAAGGGGCAAGGTCACAAATGGTAAGCTCAGCATTGAGAAGGTAAACTTTGTTAAGGAGCTTGGGTACAATCTTCTGAGTGTATCCCAATTTTGTGATCAGAGTCATAACATGCTCTTTACTGAGCATGAGTGCATTGTTCTCAAACCTGGTGTGGTCATTCCTCATGAGCATATCCTGCTCAGAGCCCCCAGGAAAGGGAACATGTACAAGATGGATTTGCAAGAAACATCTCCCTCAGGAGAAGTTTCATGCTTTCTATCTAAAGCAAATAGTGATGAGTCTTTCCTATGGCATAAAAGAATGTGCCATGTAAACTTTAAGAACATGAATAAATTAATTAAACATGATCTGGTAACTGGAATGCCAAAGAAAGAGTTTACTAGTGATGATCATTGTGTGGCATGCCTGAAAGGGAAGCAACACAAAGTATCTCACAAGCCTAAGGAAAAGAACTCCATCACTACTCCCCTACACTTGTTACATATGGATCTCTTTGGCCCCACCAGTGTAATGAGTTTAGGAAGGACCTCTTACTGTCTGGTGATCACAGATGATTTTACAAGATTCACTTGGGTCTTCTTCCTTAGAACTAAGGATGAAACCCCTGAGATTCTGAAGAATTTCATCTTAAAAGTTGAGAATCAATGTGATCACAAGGTCAAAACCATAAGATGTGATCAAGGAACTGAATTCAAGAACCAAATCCTTGATGCATTTTGTGATGAAAAAGGTATTACAAGACAATATAGTGCTCCCAGGACTCCTCAGCAAAATGGAGTTGCTGAGAAAGGAGAAACAGGACACTTATTGAAGCTGCAAGAACTATGTTGTCTGACTCTAAACTGCCTATCACCTTCTGGGCAGAGGCAGTCAATACTGCTTGCTATGTGCAAAACAGAGTTTTAGTAGTTAAGACACATGGTAAGACTCCTTATGAACTTTGGCACAAGAGGAAACCTTTCATTGGTTTTCTCAGGTCATTTGGATGTCCCTGCACCATCTTGAATACCAAAGATCAAATTGCCAAGTTTGCTGAGAAATCAGATGATGGACATTTCATTGGATACTCTTCTCAAGCTAAAGCTTATAGAGTATACAATCTCAGAACTAGAATTGTTGAGGAGTCAGCCAATGTGACTTTCAATGAGCACACTCCCTGTGTGGCTGGTTCTGGTCCGGATTGGCTGTTTGATCTTGATTTAGTTACCAACTGTTTTAACAAATCTTGTGAGCATGTTTCAGGATCTGCAGAAAATCTAAATACAGGTGATCCTGATCCAAGATTTGAGCTAGGAAGACCTTCAACTCATACATCTTCAGCTCCAGTTGGAACTACTTCAGCAAATGAGGTTTCTATCAGCACAACAATGACAAATTCAGCTGATACATCTGGCATGCCTTCAAATTCCAGCTCAGAGGCCTCTCAACCAGATAAAGATACCTCACTTGTAGAAGACAACAATGGTGATGGTGATAGTGATCAGGAATTCCTTGATGCTAATAACCACACCATAGATGACAACATCAATGATGTCTCACACTCATTGGATCAAGTTAATCTTGATAAGTGTGATAATGTGGAGGGTGAATCTTCAGGACCAGATTTAAATTTCTCAAATTTAGATCTTTCCCAGCAACTTGCTGTGATCCCTCAGCTAAGGATCCACAAGTCTCACCCCACCACAAACATCATTGGAGATGTTGTCACAGGGGTAAGAACAAGAGGACAAACCCATGAAGCAAATGTTTGTCTTCACTCTTGTTTCTTATCTCAGATAGAGCCCAAGAAAGTTGATGAAGCTCTAAAGGATGGAAGTTGGGTTGAAGCTATGCAACAAGAGCTGCTTCAATTCAAAAGGCAGAAAGTTTGGAACCTTTGTCCTCTTCCTCATGGGAAGACTACCATTGGAACCAAATGGGTTTTTAGAAACAAGAAGGATGATAGGGGAATCATCATCAAGAACAAGGCAAGACTAGTTGTTCAAGGATACACACAAGAAGAAGGGA
This sequence comes from Flaveria ramosissima, assembly GCA_025215565.1. NCBI lineage: Eukaryota > Viridiplantae > Streptophyta > Magnoliopsida > Asterales > Asteraceae > Flaveria > Flaveria ramosissima. Next base: position 11,116,480 of record CM046042.1, on the reverse strand, counting down.
TTGACTACACTGATGTCTTTGCTCCTGTAGCAAGACTAGAAGCTGTTAGGATATTCCTGGCATTTGCTGCATCCAAGAACTTCAAGGTCTACCAACTTGATGTAAAGTGTGCTTTCTTATATGGAGTGATTGATGAGGAGGTTTATGTCAAACAGCCACCTGGTTTTGTAGACCCTGATCATCCTGATTATGTCTGCAAGCTTGACAAAGCTCTTTATGGGCTGCATCAGGCACCCAGGAAGTGGTATGAGACACTATCTAAGTATCTCTGCAAGCATGGATACAGAAGAGGTACTATAGATGGAACCCTCTTCATCAAAGGACAGGGAAATGACTTATTGCTGGTTCAAGTATATGTTGATGACATCATCTTTGGTTCAACTAATCCAAAGCTCTGCAAAGACTTTGAGAAGCTGATGAAAGACAGATTTGAGATGAGTTCAATGGGAGAACTCAACTTCTTTCTGGGAATTCAAGTGAAGCAGGTTGAAGATGGCATCTTCATAAGTCAGTCAAAGTATGTTCAAGACATACTCAAGAGGTTCAATATGACTGATTGTAAGATTGCTAAGACACCCATAGCCAGAAACCACTCCCTTGGTCCAGATCTTGAGGGGGAGTGTGTAGATGAGCACTTATACAGGGCTATGATTGGGTCTCTTATGTATCTTACAGCTAGCAGGCCTGATATCATGTTTGCTACATGTATTTGTGCAAGATATCAAGCCAACCCTAAGATGTCTCACTTAATCACTGTGAAAAGGATTTTAAGATACCTCAAAGGTGCTTCAACACTTGGTCTATGGTATCCAAAGAATCCAAATTTCAATCTGTATGCCTATACAGATAGTGATTATGGTGGTTGCAATATGACTGCAAAGTCTACATCTGGGGGATGTCAATTCCTTGGTGGAAGGGTGGTCTCATGGCAATGCAAGAAACAATCCTGTGTGTCTGCATCAACTGCTGAGGCTGAATACATTGCTGCTGCAAGCTGCTGTGCTCAAGTGCTTTGGATTCAAAATCAGATGCTGGACTATGGATTTAACTTCAAGAGACTCCTATCCACATAGACAACAATAGTGCTATCTCTATCACTGAGAACCCTGTGCAGCACTCAAGGACCAAACACATCAACATCAGGTATCATTTAATAAGAGATAACTATGAAAAAGGATTAATTAAACTAGTCAAAGTTCATACAGATGAACAATATGCTGATCTGTTCACCAAAGCTTTTGATGAACAGAGATTTAAGTATCTGATATCAGCTATTGGGATGATTAACTTTGAGTAGACTTTTTATTAAAACTAATTCTAATTATTTCTTCTTAAAATATGTGTGTCCTAAGTTGTCTAGTTCATCACTTTCATAAGCTCATGTTTTCTTTGGATGTAAAATTCTTTTTGAAGACTTTCCTTAGATTCTTGAAAATTTCTGATACTTCGGAAGATAAAGATTTTATCTTCGGAAGAAAAACATGTCTTTAAAATAAATAACTGTCTAAGAGATTTTACCTTCGGAAGAAGTAAAGTTCATCTTCCGAAGCTTAAAATTCTTATCTCAGACACTTATCTATTTTCAAGAACCTTTTCCTTCCGAAGCAAAATTAACCTTCGGAAGCTTTGTTTATTTTCATACAAAGCATTCAAAGGTTTATTTCTCTTCCGAAGCATAAATTATCAAGACTCTCAGGAAAATCTTCCGAAGCCATTTTAGCTTCGGAAGCTTTTTAAATCAAAACTTCCGAAGACAAATAAACTTCGGAAGCTTTTCGAATTCCAAGAAAACTACTTTTTGAGCAAAAGTAAACTACTTTTTCAGAGGTGGGACCGACTTTCGGATTTCAAAGTTTATCCTCTTTCATTAACTTTGGTTCAAATCCCTTTTCATATAAATACCCAACGGTTCCCCCTCTTTCCCACTATCTTCCTCAATTCTACTGTTTCTCTAACCTAATTCTCTAAACCGCCTTTGCTTTCTACCTTTCTTCACCCTTAAGCTTCTAAAATGGCCAACCTTAACCGCAGAAACAACCCTGATTTCTCCATGCAACTACACAGGCAACATAATCAAGTTGCTCTGTTAAGCTCTGAGAAAGATGCAAGTTTCTCAGAGATTTGCCAATTCTTGACTCTATCTAACTACTTCACCTCCCTGACCATTGATCCTCCTCTATATGAGGATCAGTTGCTTGAATCGGGAAGACCTGCAAGAGGTCATTATGGATGGGGAGAAGGCACTGTCTGCCACAGTGCAAGGAAGGACAGTCTTCATCACTCCGGCCATCATTAACCAACATCTACAGCTGGATGATGAAGAAGGTGAGGTGTCCTTCCCAAAAGAAGCTGTAAATCATTCTTTTGAGCAGATGGGCTATGAAGGAGATTTCTCTGTAAAGACCTTTAGGAAAGGGAAGGTCTCATCCCAATGGAAATTCCTGCTCCATGTGGTTATCCACAGCTTGTCAAACAAGCATGGTGGATGGGACCAGATTCCTGAGGATCTCTCCTTCATAGTTCATGGAATGGTTCAAGGGGTCAAGTTCAGGTATTCACAATTTGTATATACTAATTTACTTGCAAACTTAGACTCCTTAGAGTATTACATGTTTCCTAGATATGTTCAACACATTCTCAACTGTGAACTGGGCTCACAGTTGAGGGAAACAGGTAATATTCTTAAATTGGGACAGATGAAGCCCGGCATCTTTAAAATAATGAAGAAGCCAACTGTAGGCTTCTCTGGGGTAGAAACAGCCCTAGTCCCAAAAATGTTAGAGCTCATTGCTCAAGGTGACAACCTAGCAACACAAGCTAGTGTTGAACCCACACCTCTTTTGTCCCTACCATTAAAAAGACCAGAAATCACCCTCACCTACCAAAGAAAATCCAAACGAACCCCTGCTCAGACTATTGAGTCTGTGCAGGCCCCCAATACTCAACCTTACAGGAAGAAGTGGACACTAGAGCTCCCACTTCTCCTGAGGAGCAAACCACTCCCATTCTTCACCTATCAGGGCTGAGGTTCCTCAAGCTCACCCTGATGAGCTCAATAGCCCAACAACCTTAAGCCTTCACTCTGAGTCTCAACACTCAAGTGGACAACCTTCAGGGGACAGCTACCATCCCCAGCCTTTGGATCTCAACCAACCAATTCCCAACCTATCCTTTTACACTGATGAAGACTTAGGATTCAGTGAGTACCATGAGTCTCTCTTCTCCTCCCCTACTCAAAGAGAGATGAGTACCTCTGACTCTCCTCAGTCTATCCCCCATCAGTCACCTGTTACTGAGGTGGACACTTCTGAACCTGTTCAGGATGTCCATATGGAAGAGGCTCTCACTTTTGAAAGTGATTACATCATTAAGACCTCAACCATGGCAACTCAGCCCATTGGCATCTCAACTGAGGCTGCCAGTGAGCAGAGGAAAACCACAGCCAAGAAACTCAAGCTGGTGGTGAGAGAGAGGACTTTGGTCCAATCATCTCATCCCCCAATGAATCTTCTGATGAAGATGAGGGGAATTTGAGGCTAAAGGTGCAAAAACTGTCAAAAACATGCACCTATTTAGTCTCTAAGGTTAGTCACTTGGAATCTCAGGTGACTACCTTACAAAACAGGGTCAATGATCAGCAACTCCAGATTTCATATCTGCAGGAAAAACTAGCTGGGAGACCTTTAAGGAGAGCTCAACCAGGAACACAAGAACCTGTGGAAGTGATTGACTTATCCTCCAGCTCACCTATGCAAGTGGGTGATGCTACCAAAAAGGGGGAGAAAGTTGTTACAACCACAGAACCTGGGAGTTCTTCAGAGAGAATGGACATAGAGGACTCACCATCCTCACTTGCTGTTGGCATTCTCAGCACTCAACACACACAATGTGGTGACATATACATCATCATCACTTCCTCAAGTTCACATTAAGGACTCTATAGACTCTCTCATCAGGAGTCTTTTGGGAAGGCATACCAAGGGCTGTCTCATCTCCACTGGGAACTAACAATCAAATCATAAGGTGGAGGTATGATGATGACAGAAGAGCCCTCATACTTCAAAGAGTTCAAGGCCAACAAGTTTTCAATTCCAAAGCCTGAGCTTTTATGAAAGATGGATTTAGTCAACCTACCACTTGTCAATCCAAGCAATTCAAGACAAGCTGATAGGCTGGCTCAAAGAATCCAAGACAGGATCATGGCAGAGTTTCTCTAAGAAGGAGACTTAGGGAATCAGGCAATGTCATCGGTCAACTGGATGTTGAGGTGGACCCTAAGATTAGTTTCATAGGGGAAACCTTGACTGAAGGCCCAGTGACAGAACCTGAGACCCCTGTCTCATCATCAACAACTGCTGCTGAGGTCCAAACTCCAACAGAGACACCTGCTGGTGAAGGTGTTTCTCAGCCTCTCTCTGGCCAGAGCATGGAAGCTACTCCAAGCAATGAAGGCCAAGCCTCAATCCTCCCTGAGTCACAAAGGTCTGTTGGTGACAAAGGGAAAAGGATAATGACTCCTGAGGAAATTGAGGAGGAAGAGAGAGAGAGGAAAAGGAGACTAAGGGGAGAAAGTTCCACTGGGTCATCTAGCTTCATGCAAGCTGCAATCAGGGCTGCCCCCAGACCAAATACTCAAGATGATGAGTTAAGGGCAGTCAGGATTACTTACTTACAGACCAGGAACTATGATTTGATGAGATCATCTCCCTCCCCTTAGAAGAACTGAATGAACTGGCTGACAGAGAAGTGTCAAGAGAGTTGAAGGAGAAAGAGGATGCAGGATGCAATGATACTTCTCCAACTCAAAGAGGAGAAGAGACAGAAAAGACTCTACAAGCATGCTCCTACTCTCTCACCAGTTCAAGAAAGTCCTGCACAGAAGATGTGGCTCCACAAGAACCTCAGGTAGATAAAGAGGAAGATAGGATCAAATGATCAACTACCTGAGTGCCACAGGCTTCTATCAGGCAGATGCACTTCTCCCTTGTCCTATGACTTCATTGAGTTCGAGTATTAAAGCAACTTGAACTTGAGCTAGTCAAGGAAAGAAAGACAACCAAAAGGAAACTAAGGGAAGAAGCTGCAAAGTCAAGGGCCACCATTCAAAAGAATGCAAAGAAGTCTGCTGACAGACAAAGAATGGTGAGCTTCTTGAAGCTGTATGGATTCTCCGGAAGGAGACTTGGCCCCATGGCTCTATCCACTATGGATGAGCATATTAGGGTGATCAAGCAGAAGATTAAGAGTGGAGAACTTATTGACTTGCACTCTCTTCCAAGTCAAGTCCCACCTGAAGTGGAGGTCAAGTTTGAGCAACCAGAGACACCTCAACCAGCACCTCCAGCTGAGCCCCAGCAAGCTTCATCTTCTGATCCTAGGCAGGGTCAAACTCCCTCTCCTTCTGAACCTGTGAGGGAGGAACACCCAACTGAGAAAGACACTGATGATCAACATGGTGCTGCAGACCAGTCTTCTCAGTTAAAGACAACCAAGAGGAAGAAGAGGATGGCTTCTAAACCAAAGACAAAGAAGAAGAAGCCAAAGTCATCTACCTCTGCACCTCAGGCTGAATCAGATCAACCTGAGGAAGTGCATGATGAGGCAGCCCAATCAACTCCTATTCAAGTGGCTCCTCTAACTAGTGAGACACCCATCTTATCCTGGACATACTCTACCAATCCAGAGAGATGGACTGTTATAAGAGATCAAGGTGTTGAGAATGTCTACTCATGGCAAGACATAATCAACTTACCTCTGCATGATCTCTTTGAGATGAGAAGATACTATGAAAGTCTTGATGATCCTGACCATCTCATGAAGAAAGGAATGGTCCTGATTGTACTGAAGACTACCAACATTTGAAGATCTTCTAAGTGTTTTGGTAGCATCAGCCTAGGGGGAGTTTGTAAGGATTCCTGAAGTCTGATGCAACCCAAAACAGCTTAAGTGTCTCAGCAAACATGCACTAAGTACTGAAGTGAAGAATGCTTCGGAAGTTTTACACAAAGCATTAGAAAATACTCTAAGTGTAAAATCTTCCGAAGCCAAGACCAATATCTTCCGAAGCCAAACATGAAGTCTTCCGAAGCTTCAGAGACAAAGTCTTCCGAAGCCTCATCCTATGAAGACAGATTTCTTCCGAAGACTTTTAGTACACATGCTTTATCTGATGTACTGTTCCATAAAGCACCTTTCCGCTGCATCTCTGTAAAGTCACCAACTTACATGAGTTGGTGAAAAGGGTCATGCTTTTGGTAACTGTACATTGAGGTCTTGAGTCTGTAACTTTCCACTTTATGTACTTTATCCTTTTTGTATTGTAAAAGGATGTGAGCTATGGCATGTCATAGTCACAAGGTCAAAAGGCAGATATGCCTTTTGATCCTACAATTGATTTTGTTAGTGTCTAGTCAATTGTATCCAGCTGGCCTTCAAAGTATGGCCGGCTGTAGGTTGTAGTATAAGTATTTCAAGTTCTTATGTTCTTTTCTTATGCTTTGTAACACTTGTAAGAGAACTTGAGAAAGCAATATACTGCCTCCTTGAAACCCAACTCTCTTGTTCTGTCTCATACTTTACTTGTGTTCTTAGCTTCACCTTGGTTATCCAGTCCACTGTTTGATTAGAGCTTAGTTATTCTCCTCATTGTGTGGTTGTGTGTTGTAATTGTGGTTAAGCCCTTAAACGGTCCTGCAATTGGTATGTCACCTATGAGGTATACGGTAGGAGGTGTAGGACGCCCGTATGTTGGAGTGATATTGGTCAGGAGGAGTTAGGGAGCATCGAAGTGATTGAAGCTACTACTGAGAAATTGGAGAAGATCAAGGCCTTTATGAAGGCATCCAAAGATAGGCAAAAGTCATATGCTGACAAAAGACGAAGACCGATTGAGTTCAAGGTGGGTGATAAAGTCATTCTGAAGGTCTCACCTTGGAAGGGAATCATTCGGTTTAGGAAGCGGGCCAAGTTGAGCCTGAGGTACATAGGGCCTTTCCGAATCATCACTCGTGTACGAGAGGTGGCCTATAGGTTGGAGCTACCGAATGAGTTAAGTGGAATTCATCCGACATTCATGAGAAAGTGCTTAGCTGATGAAGATATGGTTGTACCACTGGGGACATTGAGGTAGACGAGCGGCTCAATTTTGTGGAGCAACCAGTGGCGATCATTGATCGAAAAGAGAAGAGGCTAAGGAATAAAGAGGTTCCCTTGGTGCGAGTACAATGGAAACATAGAAAGGGATCCGAGTCTACGTGGGAGGCTAAAGATGAGATGAGACAGCATTACCCAAATCTCCATTTAAGGGGGGTGGACTTGTAACACCCGGAAATTTTAAAAGTGTGAAGAAAAGAAAGAAAAACAATAAAACCCAAGTTGAGGGGTTAATATTGTAAAAGGGGCAAAGATTATTATTATGTTGTTCAAAAAGGTGGTATGGCCGCCCACTTTTGTACCATCACCTTTTACCATTGGTTCTTAGAGAGAAAAAAAGCAGAATTCTATCGGATTCTAGAGAGAGAAAGAATAAGAATTCGGATTTGAGGTTAGTTCTTAGAGTTTTGACTTGTTCTTGGCTGGTTTCAGCCTCGGGTATATGTTTAGGTGTGTTTTTTGTGTTGGTTTGTGTGTTTTAGTGGGTTTTTAGGTGTTTGAACTCATAGTGCATTCGTGTTTGAAGAAGTCTTACACAAAAGTTGCAAGAGGTGAGTTCTAGATCCCCGTTTTTACATGTTTTCACTTGTTTTGGGGCTGAAAATACATTTTGTACCATTTTTATATAGTTGGGTGTGTGTACCCGTATGTATATGTGTGTGTAATATGGGTGGGTGTATGTTGGGTATGATTTATGGTTATGTTCATGTTTGTAAGTATGTTTATGTTTCTTAGTATGTTAGAACTAGGCTTGAACATGTTCGGATAGATATGGGGACTGAATTACGATGTTAGTTGCAAGTTAGTTGGCCATGCGCCTAAGTCCCCATGCGCCTAAAGTTCATGCGCCCAAATAGTACCCATGCGCCTAGGATATGCCCAGAATGTCTAAGTGTTCCCATGCGCCCAAACTGCCCATACGCCCAAGTGCCCATGCGCCTAAGTTAGGCTCATGCGCCTGCATAGTGTTCATGCGCCTAGAATATTGCCCAGATGACTAAGTGTTGCCCATGCGCCCAACTTTTCCCATGCGTCTAAGTCTTCATGCGTCCACATAGTGCTCATGCGCTTGCATAGTGCTTATGCACCTACATAGTGCCCATGCGCCTAAGGACTTGGAATTTATTCTGAAATTTTAGGAAGGAAGGGGATTTTTAGGTTATGATTAGTGATGTTCCCGGGGGTGATGCATGATGATGTATAATGCCTTATGATGATGTTTGTGTTAATATGTATGTATATTATGTTTTCTTTATGTTCCTTATTATGTATTATTTTCGTGGCTTTGCGTGGTATGTTATTATCAATGAACGTAAAGTATTATGTAATGAAAGTGCAAATTAATGATGATGAAAAGAGGAACATAAGGAAGAAGGAATGGAAGAATGAATGAACTAATGAAAAGTCTTGCAAGCAAATGTAAGGGGTGCACACCCAATGAAGGTGTTAGCTCAACTGTGTGCGGTTTAGCTAACCCATAAGGATGCACACAGGGGTCTAGTCTTTATGACTGACCAGATGTATGGGACCTTTGTCGCTTGCCCTGGTACTGGTGCCCACCTATTGCATGATGTTTGAAGTTTATTTATAGACTTCGGCCCAATACCCATCTTGTGCATGATGTTTAGGGTATAGCACATGGCATTGGTCTGGATGAAAAGTGAAAGATAATGATGAAAGTACGGATTGTACGATATGAAGGAGAACGAATGAATGATAACGAATGACGTACGATGACGAATGATGATGAAAGATAATAATAAATATTATCTATGTGTACGTATGATGTGTGATCATGGACGGAAGTAAAGGAAAGGTTTTAAACGAAAGTAAAGTATTTTATTTTATAAAACTAGAACTCACTCAGGAACACTGATTTTTATGTATTTTCCAGTAGGCAGGTAATGGTTGCTGAGGATGGCACGGGTGAAGCTACTTGGCGAGTTTTGGATGGCATCCATTTTATGTTATAATGATGTTTTTGCGTCGTAATGCAAACAAATGATATTTTGTAACGATTAACAATGTTGTATTATTTTGCAAAAGAAATTATTGATATATGAAATGGCTGTTAAGTTATTCCGCTGTAATATTATAGTAAATGAAAATGTATGTTTTATATTTTATGTGCAATGAATGACCAACTGTAAGCATCTCAGGAATAGGGCCTTACATCTGATGAAAGCACAAGCAACTTTCTCTTCACCCTTGAAGATCTGGACTGTATCCATCAAGATGGCCTGGAATACATGGAGATTGTTCAACAAAGGGCTCTCCTCACTCACAGAGCCAAGAAGTTCTACAATAGTACAGGGAGGAAGTTTCCTAGCAATGCAGCCAATGGAAAGTTTGGGCTGGACAAAAGCAAAGTAAAGGGTTACAGTTGTAACCAAATGGGCCACTTTGCTCGAGAGTGTAAGGCACCAAGGACAAATGATGGCCAAACACAAGCCAGGCCAAACTACACTAATAAAGCCAACCAAAATGAGAATCCAAAGCAGCAAGCTGTAGTTGCTGTCGAAGAATGAGGCTATGACTGGAGCTTTCAGGTGGAAGATGCATCTCCAAATCAAGCACTAATGACTGACCATGATGACGCCAAGGTATTGGAACATTTCTGTACACCTGAATGCATTGCTAAAGTTAACAGATATAGGTCCTACAACTTAGAGATGAGATCTAATCTTGAGTCCTTAAATATCTTAAAATCTGATTTCAAAAGAGCTGAAAATGACTATAACCTTATACTAGAAGATTTAGAGAAATCCATTTCAACTCTTAAATATGAACATACTAACTACAGGACTCAAATCAAAGATCTCATAACTAAGTTGACTGAATGCCAGGCTGAGCTTGTGATCAGCAAAGCTAGGGCTGAAAAATGTGTTCTTGAAGAAGAGACCTTCAAGAACATAATATCATCATCCTTGCATGCAAAAGTTTGTTATCAAAATAAGCAGGGACTGGGATCTACAGAGATAGCTCCTCCACACACAATCTTGTCTGTAAGATCTCCTAGGTGTAAAACTTGTAAAGATGAGCTTCCCCTCATAGACCCCATGAATGAAGAGGATAAAAAGGAGATGGTGAAGGATATTTATGAGAAGAGTGAAGAAAAGCATCCTAAGAAGGGTCACTATTCTCCTGAGGAGAGAAAAGGAGTTGGGATGATCAAGTCATGAAGGAAGAACTTGATTAGAAAGGCCAAGAGGATGTTCAAGAAGGCTCAAGAGATCAAGGCCACCTTTAATTCTATGAAGAAACATGTTTTTATCTCTGCAGCTTTTAAGGTGGTTAAGGCTGAGGACTCAAACTTGAACTCTAGTACCAAAAGTTCTAGTTCATGTCCAAATCATCCCAGCACTATGAAGAAGGTTGATCAGTTATGTACCACTGCTACACAACCTGAACCATCCAGCTCTAAAGGTAGTTCTCACCCTAAATTAAGCAACGCAAGATATCTCAGAAGCCAAAGGAAAGAAACTCTATCACTACTCCCCTACACTTATTACATATGGATCTCTTTGGCTGCACCAATGTAATGAGTCGAGGAAGGACCTCATACTATTTGGTGATCATAGATATTTTACAAGATTCACTTGGGTTTTCTTTCTTAAAACTAAGGATGAGACTCCTGAGATCTTGAAGAAATACATCTTAAAGATTGAGAATCAATGTGATCACAAGGTCAAACCATAAGATATGATCAGGGAACTGAATTCAAGAACCAAATCCTTGATACATTTTGTGATGAAAAAGGTATTACATGACAATTTAGTGATCCCAAGACTCCTCAGTAAAATGATGTTGCTAAGAGGAGAAACAAGACACTAATTGAAGCTTTTTTTTGCAAGAACTATGTTGTTTGACTCTAAACTGCCCATCACCTTCTGGGCAGAGACAATGAACACTGCTTGCTATGTGCAAAACAGAGTTTTAGTAGTTAAGACACATGGTAAGACTCCTTATGAACTTTGGCACAAGAGGAAACCTTTCATTGGTTTTCTCAGGTCATTTGGATGTCCTTGCACCATCTTGAATACCAAGGATCAAATTGCCAAGTTTGATGAGAAATCTGATGAAGAACATTTTATTGGATACTCTTCTCAAGCTAAGGATTATAGAGTATACAATCTCAGAACTAGAGTAGTTGAGGAGTAAGCCAATGTGACTTTCAATGAGCACACTCCCAGTATGAAAGGTTCTAGTCCTGATTGGCTATTTGATCTTGATTTATTTACCAACTGTTTTAACAAATCTGGTGAGCATGTTTCAGGGTTCACAGATATCTTATCAACAGGTGATCCTGATCCAAGATTTAAGCTAAGAAGACCATCAAGTTATACTACTTCAGTTCCAGTTGTAACTCACCCTGCAGATGGAGTTCCTATCAGCACAACAATAACAAATACATCTGATATATCTGAGGTGCCTTCAAATTCCAGCTCAAAGGCACAAAACTTAAATGAAGGAGCTTCTATTGTAGGAGGACATGGTGGTGGTGGAAGTGATCAAATATTTCTTGATGCTGACAACCACTCCATTGAAGACAACATAAATGATGTCACACACTCATTGGATCAAGTCTCTCTTGATAAGTGTGCTAATATGGTGGGTGAATCTCCACTTCTAGATCTAAATTTCTCTAATTTAGATCTTTCCAAGCAACTTGCTGTGATTCCTCAACTAAGGATCCACAAGTCTCACCCCACCACAAACATCATTGGAAATGTTGATATAGGGGTAAGGACAAGAGGACAAACTCATGATGCAAATGTTTGTCTCCACTCTTGTTTCCTATCTTAGATAGAGCCAAAGAAAGTTGATGAGGCTTTAAAGGATAGAAGCTGGGTGGAAGCTATGTAAGAGGAGCTGCTTCAATTCAAAAGGAAAAAGGTTTGGAACCTATGTCCTATTCCTCAAGGGAAGACTACCATAGGAACCAAATGGGTGTTCAGGAAGAAGAAAGATGATAGAGTTCTTGTCATCAAAAACAAGGCAAGACTAGTTGTCCAAGGATACACACAAGAAGAAGGAATTGACTACACAGATGTCTTTGCTCCTGTGGCAAGACTTGTAGCTGTCAGGATATTCTTGGCTTTTGCTGCATCTAATGATTTCAAGGTCTACCAGCCTGATGTAAAGTGTGCTTTTCTTTATGGGGTGATAGATGAAGAGGTGTATGTCAAACAACCACTTGGCTTTCTAGATCCTGATCATCCTGATTATGTCTGCAGGCTTGATAAAGCTCTCTATGGGTTGCACCAAGTTCCAAGGAAGTGGTATGAGACTTTATCTCAGTATCTCTGTCAATATGGATATAAAAGTGGTACTATAGATGGAACTCTCTTCATCAAAGGAACAGGGAATGACTTAATGCTAGTTCAAGTGTATGTAGATAACATTATCTTCGGGTCAACTAATCCAAAGCTCTGCAAAGACTTTGAGAAATTGATGAAGAACAGATTTGAAATGAGTGCCATGGGGGAACTCAATTTATTTCTAGGAATTCAAGTGAAGCAAGTTGACAGTGGCATCTTCATAAGTCAATCAAAGTATATACAACACATACTTACAAGATTTAACATGACTAACTGTAAGGTTGTTAAGACACCCATAGCCAGAAACCACTCCCTTGGACCTGATCTTGAGGGGGAGTGTGTGGATGAACATCTTTACATGGCTATGATTGGGTCTCTTATGTACCTCACAGCTAGCAGGACTAATATCATGTTTGCCACATGTATTTGTGCAAGATATCAAGCAAAACCCAAGATGTCACACCTGGTCATAATCAAGAGGATTCTAAGATACCTTAAGGGTGCTCTAACACTTGGCCATTGGTATCCAAAGAATTCTGGCTTCAATCTGTATGCATATACTGATAGTGACTATGGTGGCCGCAATATGACCGCAAAGTCTACATCAGGGGGTTGTCAGTTCCTTGGTGGAAGGATTGTCTCATGGCAATGCAAGAAACAATCCTGTGTGTCTGCATCAACTGCTGAAGCTGAATACATTGCTGCTGCAAGCTGCTGTGCTCAAGTGCTTTAGATTCAGAATCAGATGTTGGACTATGGATTCAACTTCAAAAAGACTCCCATCCACATAGACAACAATAGTGTTATATCTATTACAGAGAATCCTATGCAACACACAAGGACAAAACACATCAATATTAGGTATCATTTGATTAGAGATAACTTTGAAAAAGGGATTAATCAAACTAGTCAAAGTTAACACAAATGAACAATATGCTGATCTGTTTACCAAAGCTTTTGATGAACAGAGATTTAAATATTATGTATCAGCTATTGGGATGATTAACTTTTAGTAGATTTTCTTAAAACTAACTCATATTATTTCTAAAACATGTGTGTCCTAAGTTGTCTATTTTATCACCATCATAAACTCTTGTTTACTCTGGAATAAAAATCTTTTAAAAGTTTATTCCTTAGACTTTTGAAAATTTTGATCATTTTACTCTTCGGGAGATATGTATTTACTTTCGGAAGAAACTTATGTCTTCAAAACAAATAACTATTTAAGTGGATTTACCTTCGGAAGAAATTTCCAACATATCTTCCAAAGCATAAAATCATTCTTGAGTACTTACTTGTTTTAAACAATTTTTTCCGAAAGCAATTAAGACTCGAAAGTTTTATTCTCCTTAGAATAAAATCACTAAGTTTTTAATCTCTTTCGAAGCAAAATTTTCTAAACTCTTTGAAATATCTTCTGAAGTCATCTTGGCTTTGGAAGCTTTTTATCAAAACTTCCAAAGTAAAATTAACCTTTGGAAGATTTTCGTCTTCCGAGAAAAACTACCTTTTTGGGTACTTTTTCAGAGGTGGGACCGACACCTCAATTTCAAAGTTTATCATCTTTCATTAACTTTGTTTCAGATCCAATTCATATAAATATACCCAATGGTTCCCCACTCTTTCACTATCTTCTTCATCTGAACTCACCAAAACCTAAATTCACCCACAACCAACATTGTTCTTATCTTCCTTCACCTTTAAGCTTTCTCAAATGGCCAACCTTAACCACAGAAACAACCCTGATTTCTCCATGCAACTCCACATGCAGCACAATCAAGTTCTAAGAAAGATTCAAGTTTCTCAGAGGTTTGTCAATTTCTTACTTTATCCAACTACTTCACCTCCCTAACCATTGACCCTCCACTCTATTAGGATCAGCTTTTGGAATTCTAGAAGACCTGTTAAGAGGTCATTATGAATGGGGAGAAGGCATTGTCTGCCACAATGCAGGGGAGGACAATCTTCATCACTCCAACCATCATCAATACCCACCTTCAGCTGGATGATGAAGAAGGTGAGTTGTCCTTCCCAAAAGAAGCTGTAAATCATTCCTTTGAGCAGATGGGCTATGAGAAAGATTTCTCTATAAAGACCTTTAGGAAAGGGAAGGTCTCATCCCAGTGGAAGTACCTACTTCATGTGGTCATCCAGTGCTTATTCAACAAGCATGGGGGATGGGACCAGATTCCTGAAGATCTCTCCTTTATAGTTCATGGAATGGTTCAGGCTGTCAAATTTAAGTACTCACAGTTTCTGTATACACATTTACTTGCAAATTTGGGCGCCTTAGAGTATTATATGTTCCCTAGATATGTTCAACACATTCTCAACTGTGAACTGGGCCCACAGTTGAGGGGAACAGGTAATACTCTAAAAGTGGGACGGATGAAGCCCAACATCTTTAAAACAATAAAGAAGCCAATTGTTGGCTTCGCTAGGGTAGAAACAGCCCTTGTCCCAAAAATGTTAGAGCTTATTTCTCAAGGTGACAACCTAGCAACACAAGCTAGTGTTAAACCCACACCTTCTACCATTCAACCACAGAGACAGCCACAAATTATTTTATCTACCAAAGAAAATGCAAACGAACCCCTACACAAGCTCTTCAGCTTGTGCAAGCTCCCATATCACTACCCATGCAGGAAAAAGTGGATACTGGAGCTCCCACTTCTCCTGAGGAGCAAACCACTCTCATCTCATCAAGAATCAGTGCTGAGGTTCCTCATGCTCAGCCTAATGAGCTCATTAGCCCATCAGCCTTAAGCCTTCACTCAGAGTCTCAAAACTCTAGTGAACAACCTTCAGGGGAAAGTTACCATCCCCGGCCTCTTGATCTAAACCAACCAATTCCCAACCTAGAATTCTATGATGATGAAGACATGGGATTCAATGAGTACGAAGAGTCTTTCTATTCCTCCCTACTCAAAGAGAGATGTGTACTCCTGCTTCTCCCTTGTCTAGCCCACATCATTCACCCATCACTGAGGTGGATCTCCCTGAACCTGTTCAGGAGGTCTATATGGAAAAGGCGTTCACTTCTGTAAGTGATTACATCATTAGGACCTCAACCACAGCAACCTAGCCCATTGACACTTCAACTGAAGCTGTCATTGAGAAGGGGAAATCCAGCAGCCAAGAACATTATGCTGGTGGTGAGAGAGAAGACTTTGGTCCAATTCTCTCATCCCCCCA
Organism: Flaveria ramosissima; assembly: GCA_025215565.1. Taxonomy (NCBI): domain Eukaryota; kingdom Viridiplantae; phylum Streptophyta; class Magnoliopsida; order Asterales; family Asteraceae; genus Flaveria; species Flaveria ramosissima. The sequence continues at coordinate 11,100,812 of CM046042.1, read as the reverse complement.
TGATTCTTCTGATGAAGATGAGAGGAACATAAGTCCAAAGGTGCAAAAACTTACACAAACCTGCACCTATTTTGTCTCAAAGGTCAGTCACTTAGAGTTTCAGGTGACTACCTTACAAAACAGAGTCAATGATCAGTAACTTGAGATATCTTATCTCAAGGAACAACTAGCTGAGAGACCTTTAAGAAGAGCTCATCTAGGAATACCATAACCTGTGGATGTGATTAACCTACCTCCCAACTCATCTATGCAAGTAGGTGATGCTACCAAAAAGGAGGAAAAAGTCATAGCAATCACAGAGCCTGGGAGTTCTTCACAGGGTATGGACATAGAGGATTCACCACCGTCACTTGCAGTTGTCCATACTTAGCAACCTCCTCAAGTTCATATTAATATGGACTCACTCATACAACAATTGTTTGAGGAGGGTATTCCAATGGCTATGTCATCCCCACCCCAAGGATCTTCAAATTGCATTTTAGGGTGGAGGTATGATGTTGATAGAAGAGACCTCATACTTCAAGGAGTTCAAGGGCAGCAAGAGGCCTTCAACTTTCAGACCTTGAACTACTATGAAGGTTTTGATTTGGTCAACATGCCACTTGCCAATCCAAGTCAATCCAGGCAAGCTGACAAGATGGCTCAAAGAATTCAAGACAGGATTGTTGAAGAATTCAGTCAAAGAAGAAGACAGATGCAATCAGGTAATGTCATTGGTCAACTAGATGTTGAGGTGGACCCTGAGACTAGTGCAGGATCGGGTTTTGTCACTTAACACTTGGTTTTCTCTCAAACTCACTTATACTACACTCGGATCAGATGAAGTAGAATCTCTTCTAAGAGTTAATAATAATATACTAAGTAGCAAAGAGCACAAAGAAATAATTTTCAAGGTACTTGTATATATTACTTCTCAACTCAAAGTGTTACAAGGCTCTTATAAGCATATTACATGAGTTACAATGAGAAACTATATATACTACTACCTACAGCCGGATATACTTTGATACCAGCTGGAAACCTAGGACTAAAGCATATACTACAATGCTAAAGTTAAGGTATCTTAGATAAAGTATTATCTAAGATAAGGTAGTCATGACATGTCCATAACTTTCCTTTTGTCAACAACTAAAGTTGGCAACTGTACTAACTGATAAAGGTAAACAGTGGAATAAAGTATGGTTAACTACATGGCTTTTGAGAAAACGCCATGTAGTATCTCAGAGGTTGCAGCGGAGTGTCAGAGAGACCATACTTATGTCCACTGGTTCATAGTAGTGTCTTCCGAAGGTTAGTTGGCTTCGGAAGAACAAGTTCTTCCGAAGCCACTTATACTTCAGAAAAAGCTACTATACTTCTGAGGCTTGAGGACTTCTTCATATCTTCATACTTCGGAAGTTGACTTCTTATCTTTTCTTCTAAGTCTTGAACTTCAGAAGTGAATACTTTGTCTTCGGAAGTTGGAGTTTTCCTTCAGAAGATGATCTTGCACTTTGTCTTTGGAAGAACTCCATCTCCTTCGAAAGTTCCACACTTAGCATCGGAAGTCGTTTATTAGTTGTACCCAAAAATAATCTAAGTAATTTGGTTTTGGTTACACCAGCCTTTCTAGATCCAACAAACTCCCCCTAGGCTAATGCTACCAAAACCTCACTTATTTCTACTTCTCAAAACCTTCAGCACCAGGGACAGAAGATGTTTGTTTGTTTCCTTGTTCTTCCCTGAAGTGGTGCTGAGAAGTTTGTACAAGTCATTGGTGGATAGGAGATCCAGTCTAACTATGGATTCAAGTTCGGGACCCTCAACCATTTGAAGAAAGGCTTTGCCTTTGGTTGCTGGTCTTTTTCTTTTCTCCTCCTCTCTCAGTTTCAACTCTTCTTCAATCTTGGTCCTAGCAGTTAGCTCGACGAGATGAAGACTGCTTAGGTGATTTCTGATGTGAGCAGCTACTTCAGAGTTGGAGGGGTTGGAGAGTGGCTTCTCTGCTAACTCAGTAATATCAAATTTGCTTAAGTGTAGCAGAGATGAGGCATTTAGCCTGTTTAGCTCTCCACTCTCTCTCTCAACAACAAAGTTGTGAGAAGAGTCTTCGAACCTCCACTGGATAATCTTCTTCCTATGCACAAGGGGTTGACTTGGTACCTTGTCTCCTTTCTTCGTATCCAGCAGAGTCACCAGCCTTCTCCTTAGCTTCTTTTCTTCCTCATTCAGAGTATCTGAGTTGAGGCCAAGGAGCTTTGCAGCTTGGTCCAATGTTCCTCTGGGCAGATCAAGAAATTGATCTATAGTGAGGGAACATGAGGATCCATCAGCATAAGTCGGTTTGAGAGAATCCTCCTCACAAGAGATGTCGCTCAGGGTTGTACAGTTGATGAGCTTTGTCTTGATTGCCTTGAACTCCTCTAAGGAGAGATGTTTGGAAGGCTGAGGGGATGGTTTGGTAGGTTGGTGGATAGGTTGTGGTGTTTGGGTTCTGGCAAGTGTTTTGGGTTGGAGGATGGGTAGTTTAGGTGGTTGAGGTGAGGAAGTTGGTAAGGTTGATGGTGTAGGTTCAGGAGTGTAAGGTTCAAAGGTTGGTTCAGTTTTGATGGGGAATGGAAAAGCAGTTGGTTCTGGTTGTGGTTGGGTTTGAGGTTGGGGTTGAGTGGTTGGTTTGAAGATCATCCCCTGTCCCCTTCTATACATCTCCTTCCTCTTCCCCAAGCGAATGTCAGCCTTTATGTCACTGACATGTCGCTGGAGGGTCTTCTCAGACATAGGACCCACCTGCCTGCCAGAGAAGCCATGAGCTCGGAGATAGTCTTTCATCCAAGCCTTTTCACCTATATTTCTGACAACAGCGAGTCCTACTTCCTCTTCCTTCTTCTTCTTCAACCTCAGCTTTTCCTTAGCAGCTTTCTTTCTCTCCTTCTCCATTTGATCTTGCTCTTTGTTGAAGAGCCATAAGATCATATCATCGTCATGTGGAGATAGTTCTTCTAGAGAGAAACCCCTGGAGGTTAGAAAAGTTATCCTTTCCCTCCTAAGCTGCTGATCAGCTTCTCTTTTCTTCTTCTCCCTTTCTTCCTCTAAGGCCAACCTTGCTACTTCTTCCTTTTGCTGTATTTGCAGCAAAGTTGCCTTTTCCAACTCAACTAACTCCTCTAATGGTAATAGGAGTACATCTTCATTTACATCTCCTAAATTGACAAGTCTGTCAATGATTTCCATTCTTCTTTGTTGTTGACAGCCTCCTGGTTGGATGCAGTTGCTTTGCTACTAGCAGCTAGCAACTTCCCAGTTGGAAGTCTACCTTTTCTTTTGAGCTTTTCTAACCTTGCTTCCTCCTGAAGCTATTCCTCAGTCATCTTCCTCTTTCCTTTGACATCTTCGGAAGTTCTAGACTTTGGGGGTTCTTGGATGGAAGGTTCAGGTTGAGTGGTGGAAATGGGAGCTGGAGTCAATGCTGATGTTTGAGCTAGGGGTTGGGTGAGAAACTCCTCCCTATTAACCTCAGATCCAAGTTCTAGGATTGCATCTGTGACTATTAGATCATCAGATAAAGAGAATAGTTCTTCTGCAGCTACAATCTCAGCTTGGAGATTGAAGTTGTTCTTCCGAGGCTTTGACTTGTGCTTCGAGAAGTCTGTGAGAATGCATTCTCTGTCTCAACTATCTCAATTGCTGGGCCATCAGTCCTTGTTTCCCCTTCAAAATTAATCTCAGGTTCCACTTGGACCTTAGGTTGACCAACTCCCTCGATATTAGTAGAAGGTGCATTCAGCCTCTGAAGCTCTTGAGCTCCAAAGTAAATCACAGACAAGTCAGGACTTGGCTGTTTAATGACAGATTTCATCAGGAACTTGTGGAAGAACCTGTTGAGATCTTGGAGCATCATTTGATCCACTTGAATCAAAACTGGAGGAGGCTCAGGAAAAACTAAAGCTTGTTGCTTGGGGTATCTTGAACTTAAAGAAGTGAGAGCTTGACTTTATGGTTCCTTTTGTCTTTGGCTTTGTCCCTGAACACTCTCCCCCTTTTTGGTAGCATCATCATGAGAGCTTGATGAGCTAGAGGAAGAGGTCAATGAGACCTGAATTGGTACATGCCTAACAGACCTCTCAATCTATTTCTCGGCTAGTTTGGCCTTGAGATTTTCAATCTCAAGTTGCTGAGTGGCAGACCTATCCTCTAAAGTCTTAATCTTATATTCAAGGTTTGAGACTTTAGAAAGTAGGTCTTCAATGGTGAGTTGCAGTCTTCCCTCATCTTCTTTTGAAGAATCATGGGGAGATGAGGTAACATACTTGGTATGTTCATCCTCACAACCAGATGTGGTTTCTTGGCACCCTGGTTTCTCTTGCTCAATGATGTCTCTTTTAGAGTCATCAAAGGGCATGGTTGTCGTAGATTCAGTCTCAGTGATGTTACCACTGTCCTGAAGGTCCATTGAGGTAGGCTCCTTCAGTAGTGGCAGCTAAATCTACATGAGTCCCCTCCACATCAGTGGGACTCATCTTAGTAAAGGCTTGCTGATAGGGGCTAGAGATAAGAGGTCTTTCTAGGCTATGTTGATCCTTGAGAGTGTGTTGTGGATCAACTTCATTTCCCTGAAGAGACATAATCTCTTCATCAGTTCCTATTATTAGGTTAGTAAAGGATATAGAGGTTAAGCCTAATGACCCTGGACCTTGGTCAATGTCTAATGGCATTGAGCCTATGGTGGGGTTGTCCCTTTTTGGCTGCTCAGGGGAGTATAAAGACTCACCCTGAGGGTTTTCAGCTTGGGTTTCGGGCTCATGGGTTTGAGACTGAGGAGACTCAATACCCATATTGAGTTCAATTGTGAAGGATGGTGAGACCTCAGACTGAGTGGGATCCCAGTTTTCCACTCTAGTTTTTCTGGATTGAAAGGAGGAGCTTGTTCAATCAGAGAAGATTGAACAAGGGTTCGTTTGGGATGTCTTTGATTGGTGATAGTGATGGGGTGAGAAGGTAAATTTAGTAATGTGAGGGTAGTTGCTGGTGTGGGTTCATCACCTGTGGGGTTAACAGGGATGTCACAAGGAGCCATTGGCTCAATCATACCTGGAAGAAGTGCAGTATGTCTTCCGGTGAAATTGGTGGACACTCTCTTCAAAGTCTTGAAGATGGTCAGCCTCATTTGAGGGACAGTCAGAGTAGCTGCACAGACAAGCTGACTCTGGTCCAGCTCAAAGTTGATTATGTGCTGAAGAAACCTGGGATACATGAAGAATGTGTCCTGCTGGAGGTTTCCCATAAGATTGTTCAGCATAAACCTTAATCCATGAACTAGTCACCTAGTTCATATGGGATTTGATCCCATCTCCCAGATTGGTTGGACAAGCAATGAAGAACAACATGCAGCAGGAACTTCCAGTTGTAAGAGAAGTTAAACTTGTAGATGGTAGACCTGCTTACATCTCCACCATATCCCATTTGGAAATAGGTGTTGTCTAAATCTGTCTTGGGGAACTCAGTAGGAGTGTCCTCATCATGAAGCTCGAGATGCTCCCTGATGAGTTGTTCGGAAATGACCAACTCCTGGCCACGAATGCTCGATCTTATTACCCGAACCCCATTTAGGGTTTCAATCTGACCATTGGCCCAAAATTCAGCCATATGATTTGAGTAAACGGTAGGGTTAACAGTCAGAGCAGTGTAATAAGATGATTGGGTAAGAAAGGAGATGATATCAGAGAAGTTGGCATCCCTTGAAAATCAAGGAGTAAGACTTGGTTGTGCTGAGGGTTAAGTGCCATTTGAGAAAGTTACAGGAAGATAAGTTCGGAATTGGGTGAATTGGGACGAAGAAAGCTTTTAGGGCAGTAAATTTGGTAAAAAGATGAAAGTGATTAGTCGGGGTTATTTAAATGGGTGAAATGGCGGTTTAAGGGGTTTGCATAAGATGATGGGATTTTTAAGTGGAGGATGTGATAGGGGCGGTAAGGTTTAGTCCATTAAATAATCTGACATCATTAACAAAATTTTTACTTTTTTTCATAGTGGGGCCCAAAAGATTTCCGTTGCACAGTAAAGTCTTTCTTCCGAATATAAAGCATTTCTGTAGGTAATATTCTTCCGGAGGCAATTTTACTTCCGAAGGTAAAGTTCTTACTTCCGAGAGTAAAAATTGCTTTCCAAATGGAGAGTGTTATAAGCTTCGGAAGTAGATCTGATATATAATCAATCGCTCCTTCTGTAAGGCCCCGTTCCCGGGACGCTTACAGTTGGATCCTCATCGCACATAAAACATGTAATTACATTTAAATTTCATAAACAATGCAGCGGAATCATCAAAATAAACATCTCATTTCATTACAAATGCTTTTGCAAGTTAATACAATCGTTCATTTCAAACCCTTGTTTGTTCGCATTACAATGCAAAAACATTAAACAAAAGAATGTCATCCAAAAGAGCTGAGTAGCCGCCCCGTGCCATCCTCAGCAATCATTACCTGCCAACTGGAAACACATAAAAGTCAGCGTTGCAGAGTGAGTTCTAGTTTTATAATAAAACATACTTTTCTTTCATTAAAACCGTTCTTTACTTTTGCATGTAATCATACAACATACGTACACATAGATAATATCATTATCATCTTCATCATTCATCCATTAACTTCCATCAATTCATACTTTCTTACTTTCATTCGTTAGATCATCATTACATCTTTTGTTTCCGTCACAAGCATGAACTTTTACCCTCTCGTCCGTTGGTAATGGGCCGAAGCCTATCATAGACCTTCATCACGGTGCACAGCATCTCATGGCCACAGTACCGAAGGTAAAAGTTCAGGCATACATTTGTCATGCGCTATGCCCTTCCGTCCGTTGGTACTGGACTGAAGCCTATCATAGGCCTTCCATCACGGTGCACAGCACCTCATGGCCACAGTACCGAAGGCAAGCAACAATGGTTCTATACAAATGGTCGATCACAAAGAAGGACCCCGATGTGCATCCTTCTGGGGTAGCTAACCCGCACACCGTTAGGCTAACACCTTACAATGGGGCGTGTCCCGACATCCAATGCTTGCAAGACTTTTGTTACATTCCATCGTTTATTAATAATGCATGCATTCATTCATCATGTTCCTCTTTTATTATCATCCACTTTACGTTACATAATACTTTCATTTCATTCATTAACATTCCACGTAAAGCCAAGGTAAAATAATCATACATAGTAATAAGGAACATCAACATACACAATCAACATCATCATATAGGGCATCATCAACCATACGTATCATACATCATGCTTTAACATACAACATCATACATCATCATCATCATGCCCAACATAACCTCTATGGTCTCAAAGTCAACTTACATGAACTACCGGGAACCTTCCACGTCAAGACTTACATCTGCACTTTCCCCCGAAAGTCAGTAAATAAACTATGTTCTTTCGGGCGTATGAGCCCTACTTGGGTGTATGGACACCCTCCAGTCGCATGGCCTTCCAGGCGACTGAACACTTAGGCGATTGGACATCAGGCGAACGGACCCTATGCGAATGGACCTATGCGGATGGACCTATGAGCGAATGGACACCTATGCGAATGGACCTATGCGGATGGACCTATGGGCGAATGGAAACCTATGCGTATGGACTCCCAGTCGCATGACCTCCATGCGTATGGCCTTCAGTCGCATGACTTCAGGCGCATGAACTTCAGTCGCATACCCTTCGTACGAATGGACCTCAGTCGCATGGCCTCCAAGCGCATGGACCTCAGTCGCATAACCTTCAATCGCATACCTTACAGGCGCATGAACTTCAGTCGTATGACTTCCATGCGTATGGACCTCAGTCGCATGGCAATCATGCGCATGGACCTCAGTCGCATGCCATTCGGCCGTATGGCCTCCAGTCGCACCCCATTCGGTCGCCTAGCCCTAGCTGATGCAGAATGCAGTTCAGCTGAACGCAAACTGCCATTTTTGGCCTCCAAGCTCACCAAAACTCGATCTAAGCTCAAATCAACCATCCTAAGCCTTAGAAACACCTACCGTAACATCATTCAAGCATACACAAGCCCGAAATCAAACCCCACCGCATCAAACACACACACATACACATACAAACGGGTTCAACACCCAACTTTTAAAAAAACAGGTTTTGATGTGTTCCAGCCCCAAAATCGTTCAAAAATGTGTAAAAGAGGGGTCCTAGAACTCACACAAACGACCCCGAAGAGAATAGCTTCGATTCAACCCGCTAAACTTCGATTTTCACGCTCGAATTCACCTGAACCAAATTTTTGCTTCCTTTTTCTCCCTTTTCTCCTTCTCTCCTTTCTTTGGCTGAATTTTGCAAGTGTGGGGAGGGTGTGGGCTGCCCTCCCCCTCTTATTCCACTACTCAACCAATCTTTCTCCCGTTTTGGCGAGTTTGGTCCCCGACTTTGGACTTTATTTCTTTTTCTTCATTCCTCGGCTTCAAAGAAAATATCCGGGTGTTACAAGTCCACCCCCCTTATATAGGTTTTGCCCGAAAACTGTTATTCCTCGAACAAACGTGGGTAATGATGCCTTATTTCTCCTTTAGTCTCCCACGTTGACTTGGATCCCTTCTTGTGCTTCCACCGTACACGCCACAAGAGGAACCGTTTTATTCCTCAGCGTCTTCTCTTTTAGATCGATGATTGCCACTGGTTGCTCCACATAATTGAGCCGTTCGTCTACTTCGATATCTTCCAGTGGAACAATCATATCTTCATCTGCCAAGCACTTCCTTAGATGAGATATATGGAATGTCGGGTGAATTCCACTTAGGTCATCTGGTAACTCCAATCTATAAGCCACCTCTCCTACTCGAGCAATGATTCGGAAAGGGCCTATGTACCTCGGGCTCAACTTGCCCCGCTTTCCGAAACGAATGATACCCCTCCAAGGTGAGACCTTCAACATAACCCGGTCACCCACCTGGAACTCAATCGGTCTGCGTCGTTTATCAACATACAACTTCTGTCTATCTTTGGCTGCCTTCATGAAGGCCTTGATCTTTTCAAGCTTCTCAGTCGTAGCCTCGGTTACCTTGACGCTCCCTAACTCCTTCTGACCAATATCACCCCAAAAAACGGGTGTTTTGCATCTCCTACCGTATAGCATCTCATAAGGGGGCATACCAATGCTGGCATGATAACTATTGTTGTATGAGAACTCAGCTAACTGACGTGGTCATCCCAACTTCCTCCAAAATCGATAACACAAGCATGAAGCATATCCTCCAACGTTTGAATGGTCCTTTCGGACTGACCATCTGTCTGGGGATGATAAGCCATGCTGATATGTAACCTCGTCCCCATTGCATCGTGGAATTTCTTCCAAAATTTAGATGTAAACCGGGTGTCACGATCAGACACAATAGACACCGGCATGTCACACCCCGGGCCCAGAGAGGCGGGACGTAACGGTTGGTAAACAACAACCAAAATACAGCGGAAACTAAATGGTTTAATACAATGCATCTCATAATATTTACATTAGGATATGGGTTTAGTTTCAGTTTACAAGGTGCCTCAAACTACAATCCATGGGTATCATGACCTACTCCTTTGTCAATATTTGGCTCGACCTTTTTCCTTCAACACCTACCCTCACTTCTTGCTTCGGATTTAGATATCTTCTATAGCTCAGCTAATTTACCTAGCTGTACCTGAAAGACATGCTCAAAAGATTTTGTGTCAACATAAAGTTGGTGAGTTCAAGTGCTTAAAGTTTAAAAACAAAAAGGACTTAACAAATCCTCATTTGATAAAAATGAATGAATCATAGTTTCAACATTGTGGGAGAAAAATCATAATCAACCCTGCACTCAGTCCCGGTTGGCCTCTTCTAAAGTTGTGTTTTACCGGATATTCCCAAAGGAAGAAACTGAGCCCCAAACCAGTGAACCCTACCTGCCCGGATGGTTCACCATAGTATCTTAACAAAACTTGTTACATGCCACAACGACCCCTTAGGATCTCAGTGGGGTAACCTTCCTGGAACGGAAGCCACTGTGTGTGGGGGATTCCCCAAATAGATCTATCCATATAAATCAAGCGGTTCACAAAAGAATTAATGATCATGATATAAGAATCAGCAGGTAACCACAATCCCACATAGAATCATCAATTAAAGCACAATTATAGTTCAAAAATAACAGAGCACGCTTCACCCCAAAACAGTAGTAAAAAGGGGGATCACTAGAACTCACCTGGTATCCTAATATAAATTTTGAACTCGGTAAAGAAATGTGAAGGTCACCAACAAAGCAATCCTAATTAGAACATAAGAGATTCATGTTTAGAATTAGCACGATGTCATTACATGCGTGCGGTTGAGCTCTTTAGTTAACTTAAAGTTAACAATTAGTATCATTGATGTAGATTAGCTTCTTGTGAAATTATCAATTGTTATGCACTCACTCGTGCATATTAGGTTAATTAATGCCTTTATCCGATAAATGATTCTTTGCATAAAGAGTGTAGCCATAAACGGTTGATATCAAGGATTCCAAATCTTTATAGATAGTTTTTAATGATGAAGTAAGAAATCCATAATGTTTCAAATGATGTTTATAATGCTTTCACTTATATCATAATCTTAAATTGATTGATGCTAAAATAATCCAAATATTGATAATAGTTGTCGATATATTTAATAAAAGGGGTGACACAAATAATATTTATTCCAATAATAATTAGATGATCGACTATGAATAGTAGTAATATGATGGATTATTATAGTATATTTTAGTCTTTTATCTTAAATAAAAACATGTAGATGTCGGTTAACCCATGTATTTATTGTATATGTATATGCACAATCGTATTTGTATGTATTTTACATCTCGAAGCCTTGTATGGATTTAGTGTGACATGGGATCAAATTGAGTTGTATCGTCATTAAAATGTTATAATCCTTCTTATATTGTAATGATACATATATTTCTATCTAGGTTGATTTCTGATAAATATCGTTGCTACTTAAGTCTCATGTTAGAACTATCCATTTAAATCAGATAATGATCTCAAGTGGCGTTTGCTTTCGTTTTATAACTTATGTACTTTATACAATTAGAGCTCAAGTAACACGCATATAAATTATAATTAAATTTCAAATGTGTTGCGTGTGCGATTATACCTTTCACTCGGTTCACGTTCGCTAACCCACTCATATTGCTCTTGATCTAGTCGCGTTCACGTTCCGTTGACTGCTCGTTGACCAAGTTTGACCAGTGGCTATCCAAAGCTTCACCTTGACTTTCTAACACAACCCCAACCATAATCGACAACAACAATCACGGTCAACACCACTACAACATCACTAAAGTACCATTTCAACCACGATTTTCACAATCATCCTAACCGAACTTTAGTCCATCATCATAGCAGCCCAAAACAATAACCAAACTAGAAAACCCACAACCGAGAACCACAATCACAACCATCTCCACCATCACCATGCACCGCCATTACAACCACCATCATCACCACCTAAACCCGACAACCATTACCACAATCACCATCACCATCGGCCCGTCACCTGCTGTGGCAGCCCTCCTTCGGCAACCACTAAACGACACCACCGCCGCGACCGGTAACATCCCCCGCCAATATCACAGCCACAATGACAACCGCCAACCTCAACCGGCTACCGCCATTAGCCCGACAACCATAGCGCACAGCCACAGCCAACCTCAACCGACAACCATAGCCCGACAACCACCGATCGACCACCGCTTCTGGCGTCACCTTCAAACGCCCGTAACTTTCAAACCGTCAAGAGTTAGACAACGCCGCTACCACCGTTGGAAAGATCTCGTCGAGACGAAGAAGAGCATGGGTGGCACTCGCCGCCAGTCGCCGGCGCCGGCGGCCTGAAAACTCGCCGGAACCCTAGCCGCCGCCGCCTTCTTTCTTCCATATCTTCCAAACCGTTGCGAATTAGAAGAAACCGTCACCACCATCGTGATCAGGAGGTCAAGATTAGGGCGGTAGGCCAAGACTTGGCCGGAAACCGCCGCGCCGCCGCCGTGCTCCGGCGAAGTCGGCCATGCAGCCTCTTGAGAGCATTTTTGCTGAGTTTTTAGGGTTTCAAATGAGAAATGAGGGGTTAGATAGCTTATATACCTAGGGTTTTTGAGTGGGCTTTATTTAAAAATCGCGTATACGTCCCGAAACTTCGTTATCGCGTATTGAACAGTCTTTTGGATAAAACCTCGTTTGAAAACCTATAATAGATTTATCTAATTACTTTAGCTTGAAATAAAACAATTCGGTATTTTTATGGTCAAACTCTCGGGTTTGACCTATTCCCAGGCCGGTCCACGCTTCAGTCGCGACTCGAACCATATTGCTCCTGGATAACCGTCTCACTCTCTAATTTAGAATATGATAATAAATATATAATAATTAGATAAATATTTATGACGTTATAGGGCTCGGTTGTCGTTTCAGATGTCCGTTAAATGCCGGAGTATCCGGTATTCGCGTTTTTCCGACGTATCGTAGCTGATTATACACGTTTGGTTAGGATCTTTTAGCAAGTACTGTTTACAGTATGCATCATGATTAACAATGATTTTTAAAGAATATAACCCATTATAAGTACGTTCCGATGTAAATTATACGTTAGTACGCGTTAGATTACCGGACTTTATACGGTATAGGTTTTGAATCTGTTTTTGGTTTGGATTCTTATCGTAGTTGCTTCGAATCACAAATTAATTTATTATCTTATGATCACTTATTTAATTAGATGGTAAATGGGTATTGGGCCTTAAATGGGCCTTGTTTATAAGTTTGGGCCCTTATTGGGCCTATTGGGCCTAAAAAAGCTAGTTTCTTTTCCAAGCTTTCTTTGGTAAGCCCAATTCAATCCGGATCTTTATTGGGTCCTATAATAGATTAAGTTTTCTAATTGGGCTAGATTTCAGAGGTGTTACATTCTCCCCTCTTTTAAGAAATTTCGTCCTCGAAATTTTAGTATCGTTAATATTGTTTCCGAGTGTCATGCACTCGTAGTATGAGTCTTGAGGATTTTAAAGTTATTCAGCTGAGCATTCCAAGACGAAAGTTGTCGATTAGGCATCAAACAACCGGGTTTTATTTAGATTCGAGTAATTATCCCAACGTTAGAACATGTTTGACAAAATCAGAGAGTCGATTCATGAATAGATTTTTGGCTTCACAATCAGGTCATTTAATATTTTGAACAAAATTAACAAGAAGAGATTCTCCACTGAGGTTCAATGCACAATCCTAGTAGGTAGATCTAGCAAGGAAACAAATACTAAAAATCCTGGCAATATCAACGTCCTCACGGAGAGTCTTATGAAAGGTTGTGAAGTATCAGATATTGATGTGAATCCTTCAATTAGACTTGTCAATGCGGTTGATATTACCGATTGATGATCACCCTATGGCGTTTGAACTAGTATTCTAATGGGTAGTCGGGAGACTAGTACAGCTAATGTATCCGAATGCATATTTTATTTTGTAAAGGTCGCGCCCCATAGTTCCAGTTTTCTGTATAATGTAACTCTTCACGTGTTTCTTAAATTGTCGGGCGGCTAGAAGCTTGTCTTGCATCATTGCACCAACACACATCTGAAGCCTTCTAATCCGTGTCCAAACGAATTTGGCATATTCCTGGGATTACGATGCCAGTTGTATAGCTGCACGAGTGAAGCTTTTATTGATCCTCCTTAAATTTTCGCTTAACCCTAAACGTTGACATAACTTAATGAGTTTTTACTACTTCTCGGACTTTGATAGCCCCAAATCTTAGCGAATTGTCCCGAATTTCATGCTTATTAGCAATTCGAGATAACTAGCATGCCTAAGTATGACTTACTGAATCCCATTCATCAGCCTCATGAATACCGTGGGTGTGTGAGCCAGCCCAAACAAGCTTGAATGTGATTTTCCTATTGACTCTAATGTATTTTAAATGCAATCCTTGGTAACGTCTTTTTCCACTTATATACCCGGCTGATAGCATTAGAAGTGTAGTCAGTATCTTACAACTGATTAAACAGGTTAACAATTCTGGAAAAGGGGTTATTACTTCTTCTAAGTAACTTTATTCAACTCTTGATAGTTTGTCCATATTAAGAGTATTCCATTCCACTTCCTACCAAGTGTATTAGGGTTCTTCAAGGTGACACACTATGTCTTATGAACCGTTTATCTAACCGTCGTCGGATCTCTCTTCCTTCTACGAGCTTCTTAATATCCTTTGAATTTCGTACCACCATACATCACTGCTTCTCTCCGATTCACTTTCCTTTAGGGCAACTCCAGCTGTCATCTTATCTACAGAATCGTTGTATATGCTTCCACTAGTTCCCTTATAGTGCTTCCCAATCGAGGTCAACCTTCTAGATGACTTCTTTCTCGCTCCCCTTTCTCCAAAGTAACCGTATCCTGTAGGGGGTCCATTCGTGCAACAAGTAACCTCATCTAAAACCTAGTTACTTATAGGCCTATCAATTGTTCCACTGAAATATGATAGTAAGCCTTCTGGCCCGGATTTCAACGTACGGAGTTTACTAGGGTATGCTATTGGTGAATTGCGCTGTAAAAGGTTTAAAATTTAGAGGGGAAAATATTTAATGCTTACGGTTGGTGATTGCTGTGCTGGTCTTTCTCGCCTACTATCTTCTGCATGTTCATTACTACATCATAGTTGGACCTCAAGTGATTTAACACATGAGATTTCTTGTAGCTGATCTTCTATGCTTCTTAATACATCTTTTGGAGCAACACATTCCTCTCAGCTCCAACTGAGAGTCTTCTCGCATGAATTATTTGTTACCACCGGCATCTTGACTTGATAGGGTTCTAAAACTTTGTTAAGGTGCTTATTAGTAGAGAGGGAACCATCTACCACTCTATTAACCCCTTATATAACATCAGGATTGTAATCTAACTTTGTGATTCTTTGCTCTCGCTTCACGAATTCATCACCCAATAGTAGAGCTCTTGAGGTAGAGATGACTCACGGATTCATCACCATTCATTAGTCCAAGAGTTTAATAAAGAATAAGTCTGGAACAAAATGTGTGAAAACAGGGAATTCACCAACATTGTGGACTCAGATTTTTGCTTCGAAAGCTCGAAGATCAAATTTTCTCGGCGAATAACTTTGGCACTTGGGCTATTTATCTTTGTGGAAATCGGGGCTATAGGATGAGGTTTCATTTTCTACTTATTCTGGCACTCGAAAGGTTACCAAGAACACGGCCAGTTAAAAGCATGGTCAAAATAGTTCAACTTATGTTACGATCGAAGTTTGTCACCGGGTGACTAACGGTTGAGGATGATGAAGGATTTCACAAGCATAGTACTATGAAAAACGATGGTTAATTACTATCGAAGCTGATATTAAGAATAGTGCTTGGGTTAAGGGGTTCTATTACCATGAATAGGCGTAGGGGAGTTATATTCATCAAGGACTTTGAGAAAAAGATCAGAGGTATTCTAGATTCCTGAATGTCCTATGAAGTGTGAGCTACTAGGGAGGAAAGAAGTGACAAGTCTTCTATGTCATTACTCACAAGAGGTGCTTCTCGTAAATCTGTTACTTCGGTATATTCTCGGCTGCAACCATTATGTTAGAGGGTCCCTTACTATGTTGAGGAAGTTTTGTCGAGTTCTATGTTAGGTAGGAAGAAATTTTCAGACATCGCGAAAAATAGCGCGGCTAAAGCACACAGACAACTTAGGTGAAGTGCCATACTTTCGGCACCAACTGGATGGGTTTGAAACAACATTTGATGTTCTCCTGGGTTGGATAGTTGTATCATTATACTTTCGATAGGAGAGCAGAACAAAGAAAGAGAGAGAAAGAAAAGGGATAATTACTACAATATCGTCCTTGGTAGCTCTTCAAGAGTTAAATGGTTTCTCTCAGCATGGAAGTTTTAAAGTTGTAATTGTTGAATATATATTGGATATTGGTGTTTAATCTGGTATGTACTAGTTCCTTGAGTGTTATACCTTGACATTAGTTTGCATGATAGGGCCCACCAGAATTCAAGGGTACCTGTAAATTCACCATTACGTGTGCACCCGTAATCGTCAATTTACCTTACACTATCACTCTAGTTGTTCCCATCATAAGTTTCAAGTTTTGTGTAATTAGGTCCTGAAGTTAAAATTTTTCATTTGGTCATCATCTGCAATTAAGCACATTTAGATTCTAGTTACGCTAACATTCTTGCTAACCCAACCATTTTCAAAGTACAGTTCAACAAACCAGGTAACGAGCAATCAGGTACAAGCTATAATAGGGAGCAGATCAAACAAAAAGGCATCATGGTTGCTATCCTATCACTGTATTCCAACAAGTATCATCATATGAACGAAGCATATAAGCAAGTATCACTAAAGCAGTTGTCTCATGTAACGACACAAGTCGTATCAAGTATTCAACTAATAGCAGTTGTTTCATATAACGTTAAAAGTCAGTTGTGCAATCAGATAAGTATCTCCCCAGAATTTAAGTCTTAATATACTTGCACATCTTTGATTCATAATATACCTAGTCCCAATGCTCAGGGGTCCTAGTAGTCAACTCCAGAAGATTCCAAATATTCTTTGTTTTACTCGGGTGCACCTATCATAGGTAGTACCCTAATGCAACAAGGTTTCTTATAGGGTAGGGAATTCTTAATAGTATCCATCCCACGAGGTATACAGATTAAAGATGAGTGTCCCTAATGGAATCTATTATGTTGTAAGCTTTAGATCACTAATTCATGGAAACAACCTACCAGACTGGTCCTATTTATGATTGTAGCTTAAGTGTCTCGAAGTAACCCACTTTCCTATAACCTTGGCTTAACTAAACTCGGAAAAGTCTTCTTACAAAGGTGGTCCTACAAGGTTCATATGGTTGTAGTTTAGGTCTCGCGAAGCATACCTACTTCTCAACAACCTTTGGCTCTGATACCAATCTGTCACACCCCGGGCCCAGAGAGGCGGGACGTAACGGTTGGTAAACAACAACCAAAATACAGCGGAAACTAAATGGTTTAATACAATGCATCTCACAATATTTACATTAGGATATGGGTTTAGTTTCAGTTTACAAGGTGCCTCAAACTACAATCCATGGGTATCATGACCTACTCCTTTGTCAATATTTCTTGAGGCTTCAGTAACTAAGGCTTCTAGGCTCGACCTTTTTCCTTCAACACCTACCCTCACTTCTTGCTTCGGATTTAGATATCTTCTATAGCTCAGCTAATTTACCTAGCTGTACCTGAAAGAAATGCTCAAAAGATTTTGTGTCAACATAAAGTTGGTGAGTTCAAGTGCTTAAAGTTTAAAAACAAAAAGGACTTAACAAATCCTCATTTGATAAAAATGAATGAATCATAGTTTCAACATTGTGGGAGAAAAATCATAATCAACCCTGCACTCAGTCCCGGTTGGCCTCTTCTAAAGTTGTGTTTTACCGGATATTCCCGAAGGAAGAAACTGAGCCCCAAACCAGTGAACCCTACCTGCCCGGATGGTTCACCATAGTATCTTAACAAAACTTGTTGCATGCACATTCTTTGGGACGATTCGGGATATAAAACAAGAGAATAAGCACACATTGATTAAACCAGATTGACTTCGCATCCGAACTCCATCGGTGATTGATCCAATAATGTTATCATGTGGGTGGTCTTTCAGGGTCTTGAAATCAGTGTTTATGGGTAGGGGATTGGAACGGGGTGGGCTTATGGATTGTATGTGGGTAGATGATGGAGAAGAAGATGGTGGGTTAGGTTCAATTGGTAAGACTAATGGATCAGGTTGATATGAGGTAGAGGAGGGTGTCGAGGGAAGAGATGCTGAAACGGGTGGGGGTGGAATGTCAAATGATGATGAGGAAGATGCAATATCAACTGACGTGGCATTGTCAGATGATGAATTGAGAGGGGTTTGATGAACAAGAGGAATGATAGGTAATGGATCTGGAGGAATGATGTTTGTTTGGACATTGGAGATAGACGCATCATCATCAAAAAATGGAAGATTAAAGGAGTTGAAAACCATATTTGAGTCAAAGAATTATGCGGGTTCTGATCGAACATCTGAGGAATTAGATTCTTGCCAATCAACATAGAATGACTCCTGCACAATGCGTGTTCTCTTGTTATACACCCGATAAGCTTTTTGAGAGGATGAATAGCCAACGAAGTAACATTCGTCTGACACAACACCAAATTTCGTCTTTTGTGCCTAGGTGTTTAGTAAGGTACACGAGCATCCGAATGGACGAAAGAAATCAATCAGTGGCTTCCTCTTATGGAACAGTTCATAAGGAGTCTTCATTTTGTCCTTTACAATCAACACCCTGTTGAGAACATAGGAAGCACAGTTCATAGCCTCAGCCCAGAAGATTATGGGTAAAGAAGACACAATCAACATAGTACGGGCGGCTTCAATAAGGGTGCGATTTTGTTGGTCCATTTGATCGAATTACAGTACACTTGAGAGGTTGAATCGTTCAATATCAATAATAACAACAAACAACAAACAATATGATGAAGAAGAAGAACCCAAAAGTATTCAACATATAACAATCATGATCCAATACTATCAAAGTAACAAAGCTCAATATATTTCTGTGATAAAACCAGCTTATAATAGACACTTGCAACAAGAATAAAACAAATTAGGGTTTTGCAAGGATGCCAAACAATGAAAAAGATCAAAACTATATATAGTAATGATAGTTTCGCTGTCAACGAAACTATCATGCCAATGACACAGTTTCCCCTGGTTGAGACAAACAGGTTCTCCGGGTGAAACTAGTAGCTTGCTATGAGCGACACTACAGTTTCGCTCATAGTTTCGCTGGGCAGCAAAACTTAACTAATTAACCAACTTACAAAAGTAAACAAACATTATACCTATTACAATCAAACATAATCAAAATCTAATCTAAGGTGAGTCCAACCTATACTTAATCTTCAATACTCCCCCTAGGTTGGATCTCACCATCTTGATCACTCATGGTTTGTCTTTTCAGCTCCAGTATCTTCAGCTGCCTCAGATATTTCTTTAGTAGCTCTTGTAGCATCATCCTTAGAAGCTTTAGCCAATGATTCTCTTTGGTCAGCTGCTGATGTAGTAGCTTCTTCGGCACGTGCACTTGCCTGCTCAAATTGTCTCGATAAATCTCGCACGTCCATCCTCAACTCATCTTCTTCACGAACCTTCTGGGCTAGCTCCTTCACCTCAGCCCGAACACCCCTTACCTTATTGGCTACTGTCATGAACAAGCCTGCCTCTTTTCGTGTTTCAGTTCCAGCTCCTACTTTGATACGATTCTCACACAAGACAAGTAGGTCTTCATCACAAAAGGCAAATATCTCCATAGGATCAAACAACCTGTATTTTGCTCCATTCTTCAATCTGATCACCGCCTCCCCAGTATTGTTATCATAAAACCATTTCTAAAAACTTTGAAGTTGTTGGGGAAGGGGATCCGACAGCCTTACCCTGCTTACAGTCTTAGGGGGTTTCACCCTTAGCACAATTCTACCTTTCCCTGTCTCCTAAACCTTATCTTTCTTTGATCTCCTTCTCTCAGCCCTCATAAACCCAAATGCCTGAAAGTTATCATTCAGCCCTTTCTTGATCTCCTCCTCCAAAATCTTGGCCCTTTTACTTAAATTAGAATCAATCAATGGGAGCACAGCTAACCTCCTCAAATCCCACTTAGGAAAAGTCTTTAATGCCTTCCTCTTGTGCAAGTAAGTAATCCCTCCCCCTCTCCTCTTAATCATGAACATCTTGAGGTCGGAGTTGTATTTCCAGCTAATGATCTTCTTATCATCTTCCTTTTTGGTCATCCCCTGCGTATTCTGGAATAAGGGAGTTATCTCTTCAGGCTCCTGCTCCCTCAAAAACCATTCTTCTTTTGACATCTCAAAAACATCTCCTTCATCCTCGCCCTTCTTGGCAACATAAATCAATGGTCTCTCATCAACCTCATAATATTCAGGCTAAGAATCATAATCAACCAGCTGTTCCTCCTCTTCCTCTTCATCAATCAATCTCCTTTCAGCACCTTTCACAGGAGTGTCTCTCACAACCTCCTCCCTACCAGATCCTTCTCTATATCAAAGCCCAAATTTACAAATCCAGCTTCAATCACCTCCTCCTCATTCTCAACATTTACATTCCTTCCTGCCTCATTCTCGGGCTTAACGTCATCTCTCACACCTGAACCTCCAGCCTCCTCAGTCCCTGCACGAGAAGTGCCCTCTCCTGCCCTGGAAGATGTACCCACATTAAGAAATGGTTATTTAGAGGTATCAGTCATATCATCTAACTCAGATTGAGTTAACTGATTGGGCAAGCCAGCTGCAGCCTTCAGTTCATTGACCTCTGTCAGCAATCTCTTTATCAAATTGTTAGCCCAGGTTGAACACACTTGAATCAAATCATGAAGATTATAGATCAAATAATGAAGAACACAATGAAAACCCTTTGATCTTCAAATTAGATTGCAATATGTATTTTCAAGTAATCCCCCAATCTATTGGTCATGCAACCATAAGCCTAATCCTAACTACAATTAGGCTATTTATAGTGAATATAATATTCACTAATTACATTTAACCCCCTAGACTTAGGCTAATTGATGGAAATTACATATAAATCATAAAAATGACTAAAACAAGATAAAATATATTTTGTTCACACAAAAGATATTTATTACAATAAAACTCCTAGTCATCTAAATCTTCAACGTCTCGTCTTGGTTCTTCGTCTCGAACGTGTCGGGTTTGACTTTTGTTGACTTTGACCGTGACGTTGACTTTTGTTGACTTTGACTGTGTTGATAATATAGACTATCTTGTACAGCTCCAACACAAATTTGTTGATTCACCAGCATCTGTGTCATCCCTTCCAGCATCTCATCCTTTCGTTTCTCTCTCAACTCCTGATTAGTTAGCTTTGTCTTTATCATGCTTAGCTCATTGGCTAAAGAGGAGTTGAGGTTCCTAATAACATCCTCATCCAGTCCAGCCCTATCATCCCTTCTCTGGGGCTCAGTAAATGCTTGATGCTTGTGCTTAGTCCTCCTCTCGGACTCCCCCTCTTTAGACCTTTTCTTTGACCTTCTCTCCTTCTCAGCCCTTACCTCCTGCTTAGCCTCATGAATTTCATCTTCGAAATCATAATCTTTCTCTTTAGCATATCGTTTTCTTTTCTTCACCAACTCAGCCTGTTTATGTCTTGTCTCCTCAACCCTCTTATCCTCTGTCTCAATCACCCTCCGAATATAGTTCCATCTTTCAGGAGGGTACATGTTCTCCCATTAATGTGTAATCTTGCCACTAAAATCATGCCTTATTGAACAACAGTCTGCAAATATGCGAGTGTTCATCTGCACTAATCTCTTTATCTCCCCATGCCTCGGTACATTAGGAATCAGATCGTCTATGATCATCTGCAGAAACCTTGGATACAACAGCCATTTGTCTTTCTTTAGGTCCATAACATTCTCTGCCATGTAGTCAAAGATAAGTTTAGCAATATTAGCTTTCTGCCCTCTACAGAATATAATCATGGCTTTGGCCCAATCCAAATTCAGCCCATCTGATCCACCCTTGAGATGACCTAAGCACATATAAACACGTGGGCGATGTATCTCCACTCCTTGGACAAAAAGGACTTCTTGATCTCATTTCTTGTCCTAAAAGGAGGGCCCTCATATCCAATACTCTGAAAGACATCAAATACCTCCGGATCTGTCAGCACGACCTCATCTCCACTGTCCTCTTGGAGTCTCAATACTCTATTAATGATCTTTGCAGTAATAGCTATGTCGTTCTCCAGCACTCTAGCAACAATCCTCTTAGGATTGGCTCTAGTATCGTACTCGGCAGTACGCCAGTAATCTCTTATCTGGAGGCCATAGATGGTGGGAGAATGAGTGACCGCATAAGCAATGAGTGATCTTTGGAGCCAACGGATACAATCTATAAATTCCGCGGCTTTAGGGTGTGTATCATCCAAGTAGCCGTAATATTGTTCCTCTCGTCGAACTTCAGATTAACCATTTAATCTGAAAAGTAGATAAAATGCATTAGAAATATATATTAAAATGAATAATAAAGAATAATAATTATAAAGAATAAAAATAATGAAAAATCAAATTAAATTCGCTAGGCGAAAGTATACTTTCGCTGGCCGAAACAGTAGTTTCGGCAAGCGAAAATGTAGTTTTGGCAGGGAGCATGATGTAGTTTCGGCATGCCTAAGCAATAGATTCGGCAGGCCGAAACTATAAATCGGCCCAGCAAAACTGAAACATGACCAGCAAAACTGTTAAGTTTGCACGGACAACATAACTTCACAGTTTCGCTGAAAGCCTTTGAACTTTCGTTCAGTTTCGCTGGACTATCAGTACTTTCGCCGTAAGAACTACGAAGGTACCAAAGAGTCACAGCCCAATCGGTCCATAATGAGTTGTTAAAACCTAGATTAAACTACTTTCCAAGGTTTGAAACTCACATTTGAAGCTTAATAGACCATCAATTAGGAATCAAACGCACAAAAACTCATAATCGCTCGAAAAAGGTCATGGAATACTCTCTGAAACAATAAACCCCGATGGTGCGAAAATGAGCTCTTAATTTCGCAAAATGCGATATATAGAATGTAGTTTTGCTGGCTGTGAAACTATAGTTTCGCCCGTACATGCTTTGGTCAGAAGTGACACTGCAATGAGTGAAAGAGCCGACGAATCTACAGTTTCACACTGCGAAACTATCAGCGAAAGTATAGATTCGCTGAAATTACAAAATAAAAAATTTTAACAATTTTATTTTCCTTTTAAAATAAAATAAAATAAAAATATTTAGAAAAGAATTAAAATCAAAACAAAAGCAAAATGAAGGAATCAAAAAGAAATTGCCCCACAAGACCTCACCAAACTTCACATATTTTTAACATAATAAAGAAAAGAAAATAAAGGGTAGAGAAGAACGAGAAGCTGAAGAGATCTTCTGGAGAGTCATAGTTCGGCGAGATTGCTGATATGCTTGTCCTTTTAAGCCCATGCATTCTTCTTTTCTACAAGTGAACCGCAGCTACTATTATCATGTTTTGGTTCATTTAAAGAACACTTGAATGACTCAGTCCCCATAGACATTTGGCAAGGAAACTTATCCTGTCCTCATGATATATTGAACAAATGACACGCTCTACTTGACTATTCCTTTTAAAAGCAACAAAGATCCTTTTTCAAAAGAAGCACAGTCCTTATAGACATCAAATGATGAGAGCTCCAGGTATATACTCACATATAACAGAGGAGTTGATCAATTGAGTCTTACAGATGAGAGCATCAGGTCTATACTTACGTATAACAGAGAAGATCATCATATCATGCTGATGAGAGCTTCAGGTCAGTACTATCGTACAGCAAAGGAGATGATCACTCCAGGTCACTGTTCACACATAGCAGAGGAGTTAAGCATGAAGAAGAATACAGCAAGGAGCTTCTTAGATACTAAGATGGGCAAGCATATAGCTTTTGAGATAGGATGGGGAAGAGAAACAAGGATACTTTAGAAAAATAAATCGACGAAGAGATATCACGTTCTCAACCCATTTTGAACAAGGACTTGTAACTTTGTGAAGGCCAAAAATGTCAAGGGGATTATTCGAGTCACAAAGTTCTTATTCTGTTAGCTAAGCCCTAAACTAGAAGAGCCTTTAAGATAATGAAAAATTCGTTTTACAGCCTTTTCTTGAGACTCCTTCGAGGCAGATTGGTATCAAGCACAATATCCTACAGCAAAGGTTATGCTGGGACGGCTTACTATAAGATAAATAAGGGAACCGATCATAGATCTGTAGAGATGAGGATCAACAGGTTTCCTGTTCTCGTCTGGAGTGAGGCATGTTTGAGCAATGAATAGAGTCAGTTCAGGAGAAGCATCATCCATCTTGATTTCTTCAGAATTTCTTTGATATACTTCTCCAGATGAATGAGAATTCCCTCTGGCTTTTGTTCAACCTGCAACCCAAGGAAAAAGCACATCTCCCCCATCATGCTCATTTCAGAACGACTACGCATAACTTCCTCAAACTCCCGACATAGCTTTGGATTGGTGGAGCCAAAAATAATATCATCCACGTAGACTTGCACATTTAGCATCTCACCATCCACTTCCTTCGTGAATAGAGTCATATCAATGGTACCACGAGAAAAATCATTGCTCAGAAGATACTGTGTTAGAGTCTCATACCAGATGCGAGGGGCTTGATGAAGACCATAAAGGGACTTATCAAGCTTGTACACTTTGTTGGGAAAGCCGGGATCCTCAAACCCTGGTGGTTGACACACGTATATCTCTTCGTTAATGTCTCCATAGAGAAATGCACATTTGACATCCATCTGATAGACTTTGAACTGCTTGTTTACGGCATGGCCAGAAAAATCCGAATAGCTTCAAGACCGGCTACGGGAGCAAATACTTCCGTGTAATCAATCCCTTCTTCTTGTGCAAAGCCCTAAACCACCAATCTGGACTTGTTCCTAACCACAATACCACGGTCATCGGGTTTGTTCTTGAACACCCATTTCATGCCTATTGTGCATTTGTTTGGTGGGAGATCAACCAGGGTCCACACCTTGAGCTTCCTGAACTGTTGCAGCTCCAATTGCATCGACTCAACCCAACAGGGATCCTAAAAAGCGACATGAACATTCTTCGATACGATTTGGGATATAAAAAAAGAGAATAGGCATACATTAATCAAACCAGATTGACTCCGCGTCCGCACTTCATCAGTGATGGATCCTATAATGTTATCATAGGGGTGATCTTTCAGGGTTTTGAAATCAGTGGTTAAGGGTAGGGTATTTAAAAAGGTGGGCTGATGTTTTGTTGATGGGTAGATGATGGAGAGGAAGATGGTTGGGTAGAGTCAATTTGTTGAGATGAGGTAGAGGAAGGTGACGAGGGAAGAGATGCAAAAACAGGTGGGGGTGGAATGTCAAAGGATGATGAGGAAGATGCAATGTCAACTGATGTAGCATTGTCAGGTGATGAACTAGGAGGGGCTTAATGAATAAGAGGAACGATAG
Source organism: Flaveria ramosissima (assembly GCA_025215565.1). Taxonomy (NCBI): domain Eukaryota; kingdom Viridiplantae; phylum Streptophyta; class Magnoliopsida; order Asterales; family Asteraceae; genus Flaveria; species Flaveria ramosissima. Next base: position 11,075,697 of record CM046042.1, on the reverse strand, counting down.
GTAATGGATCTAGAGGAATGATGTTTGTTTGTACATTGGAGATGGACGCATCATCATCAAAACTGAAAGATTATATGAGTCGAAAACCGTATTGGAGTCAAACAACCATGCTGATTCTGATCAAACATCAGAGGAATTAGATTCCTGCCAATAAACATAAAAGGACTCTTGCACAATACGGGTTCTCTTGTTATACACCAGATAAGCTTTCTGAGAGGAGGAGTAGCCAACGAAGTAACATTCGTCAGACACAGCACCGAATTTCGTCTTTTGTGCCTGGGTATTCAGTAAAGTACACGAGCATCCGAATGGCCGAAAGAAATCAATCAAAAGGCTTCCTCTTATGGAACAGTTCATATGGAGTCTTCATTTTGTCTTTGACGATCAGCACCCTGTTAAAAACATATGAAGCACAGTTCACTGCCTCTGCCCAGAAGATGATGGGTAAAGAGGACTCAATCAGCATAGTACGAGCGGCTTCAATGAGAGTGCGATTCTTTCTTTCAGCAACACCATTCTACTGAGGTGTTCTCACTGCACTGAACTGTCTCAGAATACCTTTACCAGCACAGAAGGAATCAAAGATTTGATTTCTGAATTTGGTACCATTGTCACTTCGAATCGCCATAACCTTCCTCTTGCTTATCATTTCAATAGAAAGAATCAACTTCTGCAGCTCCTCAGGAATACCTGGAAAATTATCTATAACAACAAGACAAAAGGATTTCTTAGCAATTGATTTAACGCTGATTGGGCCAAACAAATCAGTATGTAACAACTCAAGGGATTAGAAATGTTATTTTCAAGTTTTGGTTTATGTGATTTCTTATGTTGTTTTCCTTTGGCACGTGTCATACATTTCTCAACCACTGAAAAGTCTTTTAAAGGTAATCCCCTAACAAGATTGTTTTTAACTAATTTGTTTATATTTTTGAAATTAACGTGGCCCAATCTGTGATGCCATATGAAAGACTCAGATGTAGAAGCTTTTGACAGAAGACATGTGACAGAGGATATTGACTCTTTAGAACCCATGTCAAGAAGATATGTGTCATTCTTTCTCGGAGCCCGCATAAGCACCATCTCCTCTGGAATATCAATCTCGGACTTCAGAAAGAGACATTCATTGGACTTGAACAAGACCGGAATGTCTTTATCACAAATCTGAGAGACACTCAACAGATTGAAAGCTAGTTCTGGCACATAATTGACTTTTTCTAGCGTAAGAGAGCCATTGGAAACCTCCCCTTGGCCAATCATTTTTCCTCCTTTCTTTTCGCCGGCAAAAGCGACATATCCTCCATTGATAATGCGGTAGTTTTTCAATAAATCTTTCAGCCCCGTCATTTGTCTGGAGCATCCACTATCAACATGCCAAACACTATTTACAACTTTAGTGGATGACCCCTGCAATAATAGTATAAACATATTAACTAGTTGAAATAGGAACCCATGCTTGAACAACTTTAGGCTTTGGTGTAGATGACTTTTTACAAAAGAAATAATTAACCAGATGAGTTAATCTACTGCCAAAAGAATTCTTATGAACATGTCTATGATGAAGCTCAGAACGGTTTTTAACTACATGATCATCTTTACCACACCTGAAATAATGTGATTTTAATCTAGGTCTGCTATGCTGCAAATCAAGGATTTTATCCATATATATTTCCTCATCATATTCAGACAATCTAGAATCATCATCACTATAAGTCTCGTACATATCTCTAAGTCTGTTTTTATTTAAAAAAGAATGATTATTTACAAATGGATGAAATATTTTTATCATAAGTACATGTGGAACTAGTACCACTTTGATAGGGTCGGATCTAGTTTGATCAATTAGATTTGAATTTTGCAGCGGAATATGACAGAAATAAGATCGAATTCAAGCAAGAAAAGTATGAATATGCAATCACACAATGACGATTATAGAGAGAGAGAACTTTTCTGTTTAAAGGAATATTTTCATTCACGCGTAATGCTTCGGTTACAAAACAACTAGGTCAACATTCCTTTTATAGAGGAATGTGACGTCTGCTGATGTCACTTGATAGTGACATCTAACAGAATTAAACAAACAACTAAAACAATGCAAACTACTGAGAATGTTCTCAACAACTGATCACATCTCAGAGAATGCTAAGTACAATAACATAAAACTACTGACCTAAAACTACTGAAACAATAAACTACTAAAAGGAAAATTACAAGTACTGAAAAGGAAAAACCATCACAACTACTGAAGTTAATAACTTCAGCTGTTGTGACAACTACTGATCACTCTGGTCTTCAGTCTTTGTCTTCAGTACTTCACTTTCAGACTTTGTCTTCAGTTCTTTACTTTCAGACTTTGTCTTCAGACCTTGTAATCAGCTGATGTCTTCAGCTGTTGTGATCTTCTTCAGCAGTTGTAATGTCTGTGGGACTTAGAGGTTTTTCTGATCAGGCTCATTGGTTCTTTTGGTCCAACAAACTCCCCCTGACCAATGCAGCCAAAACCTTTAAGTTTATTGATGATCCCACTTATTCTTTGGCAGAAACACTCTCTTGATCAGCTTCAGAGGTAGTCATGTAAGCATAGGCCGGAAAAAGGTTTCTAATCTTTTGATTGGCTAAGTATGGAAGGGAACTCTGTCTTGGGGAAACTGGACACAGAGTCTTGTCCCAACCATGAAACCTATTTCCCATTGATGAGTCTGTAAGACTCTCTTGCATAGGCCTCAAGGAGAACAACTTGTTCCTCCTTGGTGAGTTCTTCTGCTTCTCCCTCAAAGAAGAACTCAGGGCCATAATATTTAGACAGATATCTTACTGTCTTCCCATTCTTCAACTCAACAGTTGTGATCTCTCTGTATGCAAATTCATCTGGATGAGAGCCTTCTAGCAGCAACTGGAGTTCACTCTTTTGAAGATCTTCAAGTCTCTTGTATAACAGCCCCTTCTTGATCATTTTGTTCTCAAGTATAGATAGAGGGGTTGATTTTGTGGTGTGTGCTCTCTTGAATTCTTCTATAATCTCCCAGGGTGAGATACCATGGCCAACATAATTGCAGCATTCAAAGTCTTTTTCACTTGGCCATGATATCTACTTGGTATGTTTTTCTTGTGTATTCTGGAACTTACCCTGGGGTCTGGCCAAATCCTCACTCTTTCTCTTTGATGTTGAAGCGTATGCCTAAGAGTGTACAGCCTTAGAGCTTGTTTCTTCATTGCTTGAATGGATGAGGACTGAGGGAAGTCCTTGTCAACCATTTTGAGAAATTGCTCATCATGCTGCTTCTGTTGTTCTTCTTCTTCTATCTTAACTTTAACCATTTGCCTTTGAGTTTCAGGAGTTATTGTTTTTGATTGACTCCTAGGCTCAGGTTTCTTCATTTTGATCACAGCAGAGATTGGCAGACTATCTTCTTCATCATCTTCTTCTTCTTCTTCCATCCTCAACACCCTTCTCTTTCTTTTAGGTGCATCACTGGTGGTAGATTGAGTGGGTTTCTTAGGTAAAGGAGTTGGTTTAGAGGGTTGTGAGGTTAATTGTTTTGGAGGTTGTTTTGGTAAGTGAGATTGTAAAGGCTGCTCTATCATTTTGTTTGTGAGGGTGGCTTTGGATAACTTAGCCATGTCAGATCTCTTCCCAGCACCAGCTTCATCCAGAGCTTCTATGATCAGACCTTTGTTGAAGCTTTCAGAGGAGCATATTTTGGTGGTTATCTCCAAAATGCTATCTCTAGACCATGACTTGACTTCAATGATAGGTCTTCCTAAGTGTTTTGATAGGAATCTGATCATAGCCTCCAATCTTTCCCTTCCTTCTTCATTGCAGTCTGCCCATCGATTCTCAATCTCCTGAATCTCAAGCCTTCTGATCTCATAATCAAGTTTGGCAGTATCAAAGCCTTGTCTGAAGAGCTGATCAATAATCCTGTCCATGGATCTGTTGTGTTGCTCATCAGCTTCTTTGATCATCTCCTCCAACTTCTTTTCATCCTCAGTTTGTTCAGCAGCACTCTTCTTTCTCTTGTAAGTAATGATCTCTTTTCTTTTATTCTCCTTGGCTTCTTCATCTTTAATTCTTTTTCTTTTATCATCTTTCACTGACTTAGACTCCCCCTTTTTGGTTGCATTGGGTTCAGGGGTTTGAATGTCAGAAAGTTTCTTTGACACAGCATCATCCACAAGGGTTTGAAGATTTGAGGAAATCCTCTCATCAATGGTTTGATGAATAATAGTAGTGATGATGGGAGTGATGAGAGGTAAGGAAGATTTGAAAGCAGCAGCCATTTGCTCAGAGGGGTTCTCTCCCTGAGAAATGGTGCCTGAAACAGAGGCTGGTGGCTTATTTGTTTTGAGTGGCTAAGTGTTTGGGAGAGCTTCAACAGAAGCTGCCATCTGTGGGTTAATAGGGACAGATGGACTTGATTCCTGAGACATTTTGGCAAGCAGTTCTTTTAATCTGCAAACCTCAGCCTCAAGAATGGTGTTTTGGGCTAGAACTTCAAAGAAAAAGCCCAGGTCATCATCAGTGTTAGCTGAATCAACTGACCTCCTGAGTAAATCAGGATGAACATGTGATGAGTGTAGATCAGTAATCACATGTGCTCCTTTGTCTTGGAACTTGGGACTTCCTGCCTCAGGATTAAGTCCTTCATTGGCAGTTGCCTCTGGTGAGGTCTTAGAGATGATACCTGCTTCATCCTGTTCATGTGTTGAAACAGGGGAAGAGGTAGCCTCACCAGATGTTCTAGTCTCCTCATCTACACTGGGAGATTGAACTTTATAATCCCTATGCTGTGGGTTGTCAACTACATTATGATCCTCTCCCTCAGCTGTTGAGGTTTTCCCAGTGTTAACAGGTTTCTGGGGAGGGGTAGAGGAATGTAGTTGAGTCAGCACTTGTGCAATGACTGCAGTTGGGCTTGTAAGGGTGGTATTAGTGGGAGATGGAGGTGAAAAGGATTGCACCCGGGGAGAATGGTGCTCTTCAACGGCAATCTTCTCAAGTGAGAGAGATTCCAGTAATGTGGCTTCCCCAATGTTGGTTGCATCAGGATCCTGTTGAGAGGATACCTGAGCGGTTTCAGCTGGTGGAGTCATTGAAACTACAAGGGGATTAAGACTTGTAGTTTCATCCTGCGTTTGTGCAACAGGGGCATCATCAGGGGACTCAACTCCCTGAGTAGCCTTTATGGTTTTCTTGGGTTTTGGGTTGGAGGGGACTTTAGATCTGGAGGTGGAGGCTGTGGGTTCCCTCTGCTTGGGTTTTAGCAGTTTGGCAGCCTCTTTGAGTTGTGGATTGGAGTTGTGCCTGGAGTATACCTCTGGCAAAACTACCAGAGCAGGGACTCCAAGGCCAACAAGGCCATCAGATTTTAATTGATTAAGAATTATGGCCATAGGAAACCTTAGATATAAAATCCATCTATTAGCCACAGGTTTCATTGCCAAATCTTTTAATTCCAAAAATATTATTTCAGAAAAATTTAGGCTTTGGTGTTCAAGGATAGAATATAATACCTGTTGCCACCTGGATGACATTTGATCCCATGAAGATGTTTTGGGGGCAAGACAGACATTGATCATATGGAAAATGAGTCGCTCAGCATCATGGAAGTGCTTCTTCAGAATAGTAGTAGCACTTAGGTCACCCTCATAACCATGATTAGCAAAGGATAAATCAATGGTGCCTTTGGGGTATCTGGTGACATAGGTGGCATCATTCAGGTCTAGGGTTTGACGAATGATCGCAGAAGTGATGACCACCTGCTAAAGACTTGGTTTTGGCTTCAGTTGTTTTGAAATGAAACAGTAGTTGTTGTCGTCAATTCACAAAGTTCAGCTGTTTCAATGACCTTAACATTTACTCATCAGATCATCTGATTTTCAGATGTTTCATTGGTCATCAGTACTTATCTATTATTAAAGACTTCAGTAGTTTGAACTACATCAGTACTTTCCAACAAATGAAGTACTTCAGTACTTTTAAGTAGTTTAGTCTTCAGTAGTTATAAAAACTGCTGAAGATAAAATGACTTATCAGCACTTATTTTTTACAGAAATATACTAATGCTCATCAGTATTTATTGACTAAGAGCATCAGTAGTTGTCAAATTATTCTAGTTGCAGCATACCAAGCCTGAGTACAAGATTATGAAAAGTTGCACTATCCAAAGGCTTAGTAAATATATCTGCAAGCTCATCAGCACTAGGCACAAACTTTGGATCAATCAGACCTTTTTCATAACAATCCCTGATAAAATGATGTCTGATCTCAATATGTGTGGTCCTAGAATGCTGGACAGGATTCTTAACAATACAAAGAGCTGAAGCACTATCCATTAGTAAAGGAGTCTTAGTCTCTGTAATGTCATAATCCGATAATTGATTTTGAAGCCAGAGTACCTGAGATGTACAGCTTGCAGCTGCAATGTACTCTGCTTCAGCTGTGGATGTAGCAACTGAAGTTTGTTTCTTACTCTGCCAAGAAACTAAACAGTTGCCTAGAAATTGGCATCCACCAGAAGTTGATTTTCTGGTTAACTTACACCTTGCATAGTCACTATCAGAAAAAGCAACTAATTTGCAAGAGTGCCCAGTGGAATACCAAAGTCCTTGAGATTGAGTTCCTTGCAAATATCTAAAGATCCTCTTGACTGCAATCATATGGGAATCCTTAGGAGCAGCCTAAAATCTTGGGGTAGAGGAACCAGTTCCCACACTTGCTGTTTTTGAAATTGAAGAAGCTCAAGCTGCATGGCTTCAACCCATCCATTGTCCCTTAATGCCACATGATAATTCTTTGGCTCTTGCTGACTGATGAAGAGAGCATAGAGACAGAAATTGGACAATTGACTTCTTGTTGAAACACCAGCATTAATGTCACCAATGATCTGGGACATGGGATGATTCTTCAATTCTTGATACTCAATAATATCTGTGCAAGTGTTTGTAGGAGATTCAGCAGCAACAGATGTTGATTCAGACTCATGAAACCTAGACTGAGATGGCAGTTCAAAGGAAGTAGAGGATTCAGAGATTTCATCAGCATTTGTTGTGGATGGAGTTGCTGAAGCTACAGGAACATCAAGTGTAGTAGATACAGGCAGATGATCACTACAACTTGTATTTGTACCATCAGATGGAGAGGATAGAACTTCAGAAACAATAACAGGTGGAGACTGATATGGAACATATTGCAGTATGTCCAAATCAAACAACTCAACAGGGTTTTGAGGAATCTTGTCTTTTGGAGATTCATTAAACTTAACATGCAAAGTTTCTTCAACAATCTTTGTTCTGCAATTGAAAACTCTGTATGCCTTGCAAGTAGATGAATACCCAACAAAATACCCTGCATCCACCTTGGATTCAAACTTCTGAAGTGGATTCTTTGTATTAAGAATATAACAAGGACACCCAAATGCTCTAAAGAATGAAATTAGAGGAGCCAAATGATGTAATAACTCATAAGGAGTCTTCATCAACCTCTGATTCACTAATACCCTATTCTGTACATAGCAAGCTGTGTTGACAGCTTCAGCCCAAAAGGTTAGTGGCAAACCTGAGTCAGCCAACATTGTCCTTGCGGCTTCAATAAGGGTCCTGTTCTTTCTCTCCACCACTCCATTTTGCTCAGGAGTTCTTTGAATACTATATTGTCTTTTGATTCCCTTAGACAAATAGAATTCATCAAGAGTGTGATTCCTAAACTCTGTGCCATTATCACTTCTCACACATTTAACTGGAAGTGAATGCTGCTTTTCCACATGCAACACAAAATAAATGATAATTTGAGCAGCCTCATCCTTGGAATGCAAGAAGAAAGTCCATACATATCTGGAATAATCATCCACAATTACTAGACAGTACTTTTTCTTTGCCATACTCATTACTCTAACAGGACCAAAGAGATCCATATGCAGTAATTGCAAGCAGGCAGTGGACTTGGGTTCTTCTATAGGAGGGAATGAAGCTTTGTGTTGCTTTCATTTTAAGCAAGCTGGACAGTTATCATCACATTTGAACTCCTTCAATGGCAAACCTCTCACTAAACCATGATGAATGAGCTGATTCATGTTCTTAAGATTCACATGACCAAGCCTTCTATGCCATAGTTCAGATTCTTGAGGAGAGGCTTTGGAGAACAGACATGGATGGCCTTTAAGATCGATTTTCTTTGATAAATCTAAGGCATATACTCTTCCAATCATGTTGGCCTTCAGGAGAGTATATTCATCCAATATCTTGTCAATCTTGGGCAAAACTTTGGAAGACAGAATCCGACAGTTTTGACTTGTGAAAAGTGCAACATGCCCCTTATCACACATTTGACTGACACTCAAAAGATTGTACTTGAGATTCTCCACATGGTTAACATCATCAAATCTTATCTCCCCATTTGAGACAAATCCTTTCCCAATGATGTAACCCTTGGCATCATTTCCAGAAGAAACAAATCCCTTCTTCCCTTAAGAATAATCATGAAGAAGAGAGCTGCTCCCTGTCATATGCATGGATCCTCCACTGTCTACATACCAGATGCTTCTTTGGCATGCTGAAGAACCCTGCATGTTTCACAAAAATTAGTTAGCCTTTGAGACCCAAACCTTTTTGGTCTGTTTTCATCAACAGATGTTAAACTAACAGATTTTGCATGATTAACAGCCTTTGAAGATGTAGATGGAGCTGAAAAGGATTCCTTTGATTTTGGCTTAGGAGTCCTTTTCAGTGGTTTAATCACAGAAACATCCAATTGGTTAACTCTCCCCAATAGATGTTGAACCATCATAACAAGTTGTGTCTGATTGGTTGTCAAAGTTTTCAACTCAGTTGACACATCAGTACTTGTTGATGATTTGTTCTTGTGATTCACTACATTCTTCTTTTGAAAAGACACAGACTTAGTCTGAGTTTTTAATATTCCATGAGGAATATTTGCAGCTGTTGTTTGACAAACTCCTTCCTTCTTTGTGACTTTTTGAAAAAGTTTTGGTTTATCAGATTGAGATGATTGAGGTACAAACTTGGTTTGAAATTCATCTTTCATTTTATGCATTTGTTTCTTAATGATTTTCTCTTTGTTGAATTTTAAACCCTTCTTATACCAGCATTCATCAGTGGATGATTAAACAAACCACATATTTCACATGGCTTTCTTTTAATCTTTTGTTGATCAACTGCTGAAGATGATGAAACTACTGAAGATTTGTTCTTCAGTACTTTCTTTATTTCAGTACTTTTAGGAATTACTGAAGGATTTGCAACAACTGAAGATTTGTTCTTCAGAAGTTTTCTATCAGTACTTTTGAGATTCCTGATAGATCTTTCAGCAGTTGTCAAGCAATGCTTGTTTTCCTCTGATTTGAAATGCTTTTCAGGTGTTGTGTTTTGCCCTTCAGTACTTTGAGTACCTTGTGGAACAACACCTGAATTATTCAGTCTCTTCTTGATCATATGTTTCGAAGCAGTGGGACCATCAGCAATTTGATTAGCTGAGGTACTCACACTGACTTCATCCTCTGATTTTGAATTATCATTTGAGGATGAAACACATGATGATGTGGTTTGGGAATTACAATCATCCTCAGATTTTACTTCTAACTTGGGAGTAAAATCTGTAGGAGGTATGGTATGATTATACCCAATCCCAAACTTCACATTAGAAGCTGTTTGCTTACTAAGAAGCATTTCAAATCCCTTGCATGATGTTACCCAACGTTCACAATTAACTTGGGTAGCTGCAAGTGTTTCTTTGAGATTCTTGTGATTTTCCAGAATGACCTCTACCTTTGCTTTTTCATCAGTGATTTGACACTTTAGTTTATAAATCTCCTCATCCTTCTCTTTTAAAACAGACTCAAACTCAGCTTTTTTTTTGGAAATTGCTTTTTCTAGGTCAAGGTTTTGATTAATTAAAGCTACATTTGCTTCCCTAATTGAAACAAAAGCATCTATGCATGACTCAGAACATAACTTGGCCTTAGCCTCAGAAGATACCTGTGGTACCTGTGATGATGAAGAATTTTCATCAGTAGACTCCAGGGCCATTAGAGCAAGATTTCCAAAAGGGTTTTCACCACCATGTTGACCAGCACCAGCAAATAGTTATTCAGAATAACCAGAGACATCATCTGGTAAGCTGCTCCAGTCAACAACCTCAGGGGTGAAAAAGCTCTGATAAGATTGAGATTGAGATTGTTGATTTGTTTTAGATGGTTGAGGATCAGGTAGAGCATGTGGTAGTTGAGCCATGGGTACAGGAACCTGACCAGACTGAGGCATGTAAAAACATGGATAAGGATATGGCATTGGACTTTGAGGAACAAAGAATGCAGGAGATGATTGATGTAGTGAATGATGATCAGAACTGGTAGAATGTTGCCCTTTGGATTGTGAGATATTGCTTGGAAAAGTTACAAAGGGTGCAGATGAGTTAGATCCAGATGATCTACACTCTCTAGCAAAATGTCCAAGTCTATGGCACTTGTGACATCTCAACTTACTCTTGCCAAAACCAACCTTGGTTTTTCCTGAGAGACCAGGGAATTTTCTACCTGTTCTTTTGTAAAACTTTTTAGATCTGATATTGATCAATGCCATTTGGCTCAAAATATCCATCTCTTCCAGATCATCATCAGCTATTCCTTTCAATTCATCAATCAGAAAACACAAGTTATCAACACTAAAACCTGAGTTACCCTCAACTCCAACAAAAGCATGATTTCCACTGTTTGAAGAGAAATCAATATGCTCATCATATGAACTTTCAGATGAAGCATATTCAGACTCATGACCAACCAGAGCAGTGTTTCCTGGTACAAAGTCATCAGTGAGCTTTCCAGATGAAGATAGTTTCCTTTTCTGTTCTATCTCTCTCTCAAATGTTAAGAGTTTCCCATTAAGTTGGGTGAGAGATAGAGTATCCAGATTTGCACTGGAGTGTAGGACAATGGTATAAGTGTCCCATCTCTCAGGCAGTGATCTGAGGAATCTGTTATTCATCTGGCTGTTTGTATATTCATGTTGAACCATTTTTAGCTCAGATATTAAACATGAAAATCGCTCAAACTGTTGAGTCAATGTCTCACCCTTCCTATGAGAGAATGTCTCATATTGCTGGGCAAGGATTTCTCTGTTGTTTGCTAAGACCTCATCAGTTCCTCCAAATTGTTCCTTCAGAGCAACCCAGAGATCATGAGCAGTTTCATGATGCATAAGCCCAGAGTAGATTTCATTAGGCAGTGCCATGGCCAGAATTCCATGGGCTTTAGCATCAATCTCAAACAGCTTTAAATCCTCATCAGAATATTGTTCCTTCTTCTTTGGAACCATCTCATTGGTTTCAGGATTACTCACCATAGGCTTGTATGGTCCATGAACCACTGACTTCCAACAACCTGAACTGTTAACAGACAGGTGATGGAGCATTCGGCGTTGCCATATGTTATACTCACTCCTAACAAGCATCGGAGGCTTAGTTGAGGAGCCAGTATTGTGAGGATCATTGATTGAAGTAGTCATTTTCACCAATTTAACCAAATTCAATGAGATTAAAATCAGTCTAGTTTAAAAACTCAACAACACAATTTGAATCTCAATTAATTAACCGGAAGCGACAGAAAATCAAACTCTATAATCAATTCTTGCAAATTTGCTAATTCGATCAAACTTAGCTATCAAAAGAGCAGTTTCAATGATCAATTGTTAAATCGATCAATGATTAACCAGCTCTGATACCATTTGATAGGATCGGATCTAGTTTGATCAATTAGATTTGAATTTTGCAGCGGAATATGACAGAAATAAGATCGAATTCAAGCAAGAAAAGTATGAATATGCAATCACACAATGACGATTGTAGAGAGAGAGAACTTTTATGTTTAAAGGAATATTTTCATTCACGCGTAATGCTTCGGTTACAAAACAACTAGGTCAACATTCCTTTTATAGAGGAATGTGACGTCTACTGATGTCACTTGATAGTGACATCTAACAGAATTAAACAAACAACTAAAACAATGCAAACTACTGAGAATGTTCTCAACAACTGATCACATCTCAGAGAATGCTAAGTACAATAACATAAAACTACTGACCTAAAACTACTGAAACAATAAACTACTAAAAGGAAAATTACAAGTACTGAAAAGGAAAAACCATCACAACTACTGAAGTTAATAACTTCAGCTGTTGTGACAACTACTGATCACTCTGGTCTTAAGTCTTTGTCTTCAGTACTTCACTTTCAGACTTTGTCTTCAGTTCTTTACTTTCAGACTTTGTCTTCAGACCTTGTAATCAGCTGATGTCTTCAGCTGTTGTGATCTTCTTCAGCAGTTGTAATGTCTGTGGGACTTAGAGGTTTTTCTGATCAGGCTCATTGGTTCTTTTGGTCCAACACACTTGTACTTGCACATGATGATGACATAATCGTTTCACTTGATGGTGAAATATTAATTGGGGTAAATGATGGGATGGGATGAGAAAAGAATTTTTCAAAACAGTTAGTTTTATTTTTCTGTTTACTCTTGACTGCAAAATCATTCACAACATCAACACAATCAGAAGAAGCATCAACATTACAACTCAGATTATCTAAAGAAGAAATAGAAACATCACTAGAACAAGTTACATCAATGTTTGAGACGGATTTTTTGGAAACAAAAACAGAACTTAAGCTAGAGCTATGATCTAAAACAGAATGTTGGGGTTTAGGTGTACTAAAGCTATTGCATCCAAGCCCGCTAGTCGGTCCATAACCATACTCCTCACGCACGTCCTTAGAGTTCACCGCTACTAAACCTGCAGACAAACTGTTAGTATCTATTTGAATCAAATCATTAGAAGGGTATGGAACAGGCCTAGGTGAATAACAATAAGTACTAGGAGGAGGGTAGACCGCAGCAGTTTCATAACCCAAACCTGTTTTAACCCTAGCCCCCCTCTGTGATTTGCACAAATCGTTATGTTCATCCCAGATATTGTCCATTTATCAAGCTTTGACTGAAGTTTACTTGTTTCAAACTCAGCAAGTGCAACCCTTTCAGTCAAAGTATTAATTTCAACATTTCTTTCCAAGACAATTCTTTTTAAGTGTTTATTTTCTTTTAAAGCTTCATTTAGTTTAACAAAATATTTTGACTCGTTAATTTTAAGCTCTTCATTAATACGTTTTAAATCCTTTTCGTTATCGAGTAACAGACGATTTGCCTTATACACACCAAAAAGCCTTATTTTGCATGCTGAAGAACGCGTATCTTGTATTACCTCATATGGAAGACCCATCACCACCTTCTCTGCTGCCAAAGCCTTCTCGCATTGACACACCAGAGTACTCTTCTTGTTTTCCTCAACAGCGGTTACAGCATCAATCTTCTCTTTCCTCTGCTCTTCGGTTTGGCTTCCAGCTTTCAGCAACTTCTCATCTTCACCCTCTATCTCAACCTCAGCCTTCAAGTCATCAACTTTATCCTTCTTTACACACTCCTCACAATCCTCCTTCACATACTCAGTTACTTCAGCTTCACCTCTGAACTCTTTAAACGGATCAAACTCTTCCTCATAATCCATCTTCTCCTTCTCTTCAACAATCTCAGCAACCAGAGCTTGATTGATTATATCTTTTGTCTCTTCTGCTTCTGCACTCCAGTCAAAGTTAGAAATCAAGGCTATCTCTTTCTTCTGTTTTATTTCTTCCTTATCTCCGCTAGAAGCCAATCTCGGGACTCCTGAATTGCTTGGATCAGTGACAATCGTCAATGGACATTCTCGTTTGAAGTGTCCTAACTGCTGGCAATCAAAGCACCTCAGTTTGGATTTATCAAAGCCTAATTTGGAGTTAGAGTTTTGACCTCCAAAATTCTTTCTACCAGTTCTCTCCATAAATCTTCGGGCTCTGAGAGTCAACATCGCCATTTGCCACTAAATATCAGTCTCTTCCAGATCATCCGGATCCACCTGATACATATCCTCCATGGTCATTCCTTTCCCTTTCAAATCTCCAGCCACTAATGCCTCATAACTCTGCACAAACATACCAAACTGTGCCATCGTTTCAGATGGAATTGACGTTCCAGCACTTGCTTTTGAGCTAGCTTGGTCTCTACCAGAATAAACACCTCCACCAGATTGATCACATGTATTCACTCCTCCTTGTCTTGATGCCTGCATTGGAGAGCTGCAGCGGAAGTAAGCAATGCAGCATTCTGAGTGAAACTAGATGATGGCATCATGGTCTTATTAAACTCCCTTCTCTTCATGTCTAACTCAAATGATTTAAGCTTATTAATGATGTACATAAGCTTGTAGTTAGTGAAACCTCTTTCTTGCTTTAACATCCTCACCTGTAAAATCCACTAAGGTGGGAGAGAGTCCAACAACCTAACTTGCTCACTGTTGGAGAGTTTCTCATCATATTTCTTCAAAGTGCTGGAGACGGTCAGAAAACGGTTTGTTAGGTCTGTGAGGCTCTCATTCTTATAACCAACAAATGATTTAAACTTCTTTTCAGCTTGAATACCGTTGTCTTTCACTAACTCATCATTTCCATCATAAAACTCATAGAGAGCATCATAGAGAGACTTAGCATTCTTGTGCTTGGCAAAACGATTGTAGATGTCCGGTGCCATGCATAAAGTTAAAGCTCCAAAGGCTTTCTGATCTCTGTCAATCAACTTTAGATCTTTTTCGGTAAACGTGGTTGGGTCCTTGTTTTGAGAAACAACATCACCAATGGTAACAGTTGGTATGTGTGGACCAGAGATAATTGATTCCCATTGGTTATGATCAGCATAGAAAAAAAAAGCCTTAAGACATCTCTTCCAATCTTCAAAATTGTCTCCGTTGATGAGCTTTGGAGGTCTGTTGGGTGCCACACTTTCTAAATCAGCAAGAGTGAGAGTAGTTATCTTTGACATGATAGTTTCGCAGAAGAAATAATAGTTTCGCTGGATTTAGCTAGTTTCGCTTAGAGAACAGTAGTTTTGCTGCTAATTTCGGCAGCAGTTCACTAGCCAAAAGCTTGAAAATGCTTAGTTTTGCCGACAGTTTCGCACAAAACAAGCTTGAACTTTCGTTCAGATGTAATTTTGGCAGCAATTTTGCTTGAAAGAGGAACACAAGCATTGTTGAACTTTCGTTCAAAGATTATACTTTTGCTGGGATTCTCAAAACAACCACAAAGTGCAAAACACTTGTAGTTTCACATGATGAAGATGGTAGTTTCGCGGGAAGAACTATAACTTCGCCCGATGAGTCTGAAAAACTTTTTGAACACAATCAATCTGAAATCACCCAAATCTCAATGAGCTTGAGATCTGATGATTACTAAGGCTTCCCAACAAAGAACAAACAAATTTCAATCAAATTACATATCAAATACACTAAAATTTAATCCGGAATTGATGAACTTGTGATATTGAACTTCAACTATCAAACCTCAAACAATCAAGAGCACAAAGGCTTTGATACCATTTTGTTGGTCCATTTGATCGAATTACAGTACACTTGAGAGGTTGAATCGTTCATATCAACAATAACAACAAACAACAAACAATATGATGAAGAAGAAGAACCCAAAAGTATTCAACATATAACAATCATGATCCAATACTATCAAAGTAACAAAGATCAATATATTTCTGTGATAAAACCAGCTTACAATAGACACTTGAAACAAGAATAAAACGGATTAGGGTTTTGCAAGGATTGTCACACCCCAACCTTGACGGCGGAATCGTCGAGATGTGAGGATTAAGATTGTTCACAACCACATAACGTTATCATTTAATCCAAATATTATTATCATAAGTTTCAAATGTAAATTACAAACATAAGTCTCAAATAGGAAAACAAACATAACATAAGATGAAATAATACAAAACAATTCATTTATTTTTCTAGGTCCAATCCTAGATGTGTGTAAACTTCAAAGATGACATCAAACTTAAGCGTTTCCTGAAACATGTTAAAAATAAAGGGTCAACATAACGTTGGTGAGTTTTCCATAGTTTTCATACATACATATATAAAAGATGGCAATTCATGTCATAGGTGTAACATCCTGTATTTTGCCGTCATTATTTATTTATTTTTGTGTGGCCTCTTAGTAAAAGTTTTAACAATGATGACAATGTTAATAATAATAATAATAACAATAATAATAATAATAATAATAATTATAGTATAATAATAACACTAATAAATGTAATAAATTTCTTTAAAACTTAAAGTTCAGGGGGGTGTTTTGTAATTTATTAAACTTAAAAAAAACAAAGTTTTGATCAATTTAAACAACAGCCCAAACTTCAGGGGCTGAAAATGTAAATTAATGTATTTCTTTCTTACTTTCCCGGCGACCTTGGCCGGAGCTCCGGCCGAGCTCCGGCAAGGTCCCAAATCGCCTACTTTGTTGCAATTCGACCCAATTAAACCGCACAACCCCCTCGGCCCTGCGAATCGAACTCGAACCCTATCCTAATTCGAGTTCCCACTCGGGCAAACTTCCCAAATCAAGCCGAGGCTAACCGTGTAAAAATCCGAATTCAAAGCCTGTCAAATTCGAATTTCCAAACAAATTAATTGTTCCCAAACTTAACACGCGGCTTAATTAACCAGTTAATCAATCAAGATTGCACAATAACAACTCAAATCTTTTAATTTTGGTAAACTTTAACGCGGTTTCAAACCGAGAGTGATAAGATCGAAACCATAGAATCGAAGCTATATAATGGGGTTTACTGATTCATTTTGAAGTTCTTAAACTCCCTAAACCCTCAATTGCGCAGAATAATCACTCAATCTGAAAACCCCAATTCAAGAACACCCGAAGCTCAACTCGAACTCGAAAACCCTCAAATCCTCACCAAAACTGGTAATTAAAACCTGTAGTCTACTCATTTTAGTCCAAGGTTCAAAAGCCCTATGATGATTCGGGTGATTAACACCGAATCAAGGGCCGATTGTGGATCGGATGAACCTAGGGTTCATCAGATTTGGGGAAAACCGGGGAAACTTGTTTAAAATTAAAACAAACCGAAGTGAACCAAGGCCACGGCCCTGGTTCACTGGTTCCCGCACCCCATTTCCCCAAGGGAGACCCGGGTTCGACCCCGGGCAACCCCCTTTCCCTCTTTTATTTTTTTTTTCTCTGTTTTGTTTTCTTTTTCTTTTCTTTTCTGTTTTTCTTTCTTTTATTATGTATTTCTTTTAATATTTTAATTCTGAAAAATTTCTAAGAAATTTATTTTTTTCAGAATTTATTTAATCATTTTTGTATTCTTTTTATTATTAAATCAAAGGTTTATGAATATGTTTAAATTTAAAATACATTGTGGTATTTTTTTTCCTTATTTTAAATTATTTAAAATAATGTTGTTATGTGAAAAGATAATACTTGTGTAAAAATATTTTAGATTATTTAAAACATATGCATGTATATATATATGTATATATATATACATGTATATATTGGCAAACAATTTGAATAATTTCTTATTCTTACCTATATACATATATTGTAAAATATATGTATGTATATATATATGCATGTATATATATTGTCAAACAATTAGAATGATTAATTACTTATACATATATACTTATATTTATATAAACATATCAAAGTAAGTATACATATATATATATATATATATATATTTATTTCTTGACTTATTACAATCAATACAACCTTTATAAATCGGTTTAGCGTGCGATTAGTTTTCTTTATTTATATTAACCTTTCTCTTACGCGCAATAATTCTATTTATCATTTCGTTCCATTAACCTGATCATTAATAATATAAAATAAATGTGAATAGTTGTCAACCTCTATTCAATTTATAATTGAGAACCTTAAAACATAATAATTAATCATCAAACCAATTATAACGCGTTACCTTATTCTTATTTAGGTGCCTTGTGACGTTTGTGTTGGAAATCTTATTCGTGGTTATTCTTATTTCATCTTCAAGTCTTCTTATTATCATGTGAGTTCTTATGCCCCATTTTACATATATTTTACACCTTTCGGGGTGAAACATGTTGGTTATACAAACATACTCATACACGCTTTGATACTTATTACGCACGTGCAATTCTTTACATAGTCGTGGTTATTTGAATATGTTAAGTTGTATAAGAGATGTGACATACGTGTGCAATCATTAACTATAACTAGCCTGGCGAAGTCTTAGATCTTTGGGCCTGACAAGCCTATTTGGTGCTAAAACCGAGGGATTGCCGGCTCCTAGGAGCCGTATGCTTGTGCACTAGGGAACCAAATACACTTAGCTAATCATGCTTATTCATATTATTCAGTCAAGGTTTGATTGTAACTATGCATGTTCTATATACTTACTATCTTGTGACCATTGACTAGAATTGCCACATTCTTTCTCATGATATATACTTATTGTATTTTAAAACCATGAGAACTCACCAACTTGCTAGTTGACTTTATTTTCAACATGTTTCAGGTAATGTGCAAGTTTAATGATGACTGAAGAAACGCTTAGGCTTAGGATATGGACCTAGACTTAAATGAACATTTGGATTCCTATTTTTGTTTATTTATTTTTCTTGTAAGACGTGGATGTATGTGATGTTTGAAAACAATTGATTAATGGCATTTATATTTTAACATAGCGTTATGTGGCTGTGAACAATCTTAACCCTCACACTTCGACGTTTCCGCCGTCATGGTTGGGGTGTGACAGATTGGTATCAGAGCCCATAACTATAGGGATTTAGGTTATTTGAAATGGTGACCTAGACTATAGTTTATGCATGATCCTTATAGAAAAGTATTCTTATGAATACATACATATTGTTTGCATGCTGCCTAACGCTATGCCTTACTATGTGCAATGTGATGCCTTAGCATAGATGCCTTTCTGCATGATTACATATTGTTACTCGTCTCCCCTAGACTTATATTAAACATTGATTCTCCCCGACAATTGCTACTACTTAAATCCTTCCTCGTCTCTAAGTAGAACTTATTGATAGAAATTTCTTAGACTCAAGGTCTAATCCTATAAATATCTCATCAAGATTTTTGGATTCCATGAACCATAGAACTAGTGTGGTACATAGACACCTGTATCCTGGTTTTCCTGGCAAAAGGCCCTCGGGCTAAGGTAAGCATTTCGTATAAATCCTACGGGACCAGTCATGCTTACCTGGTGATTTCCGGGATGAGTGATAAACTATGGCCAACATACACCAGTTTCTGAGGCGAATGGGTCAATTCATCTTGACGTTTCAACGTTTCCAAATGGTGATGCGTCATCAAATGGAATCATTCCATACAACCCATGATTCTTACTTTAACTGTCCATCCTTATTACCCTTTTAACCGATCCTAATCCAATTTATATTTTTCCAGCATGTCTCGTTACCATGGAACCCGAGGAAGATCCGGTCGTAAGCTTGCCGCCATGATTGCCCGGCAAATGGCTGTGGTCATCCCGACTATGGTGGCTGAACTCAGCAGCACCATGATCGCCAACGTCACAAGCAACAGCAACGGCCAAGGGGAAAATAGTGCAAACCAAGGCCGTAACAACCAGAAGTGCACCTTCAAGCACTTTAGTTCATGCAAGCCTCCCAGTTTCAGTGGCAAGGAAGGTGCCACCGGTCTCCTAGAATGGTTTGAAGGGATGGAGAACACTTTCGTCAACTGTGAGTGCCCCGAAGCACTCAAGGTGAGGTATGCCACCAGTATGCTGCAGCAAAGGGCCTTAACATGGTGGAACAGTGAAAAGAGAAACCGAGGCCCCGACGCGATCTTGGCCTTAACTTGGGAGGAATTCAAGAACATAGCCATTGCCAAGTTTTGCCCGAGAAGTGAAATCCAGAAATTGGAGGAGGAATTCTGGATCCTGAAACAGGATGGCGGGAACCATCTGGCATATTCTACCCGTCATCACGAACTGAGTATACTGCTGCCACACATGGTGGATACTGTTTCACGGAATGTGGAAAAATTCATTAAGGGTGTGCCGCCCCAGATCCAGGATGCCGTGGTGGGTAGCCGACCCGCAACCCTGGAGGAAGCTATCACTATCACTGCACAGCTGACAGAGAACCACATCCGAGCAGGCACCATGTCTGCAAAGGGTGCCAAGAAAACTGAGAAGACGGTCCCCGAGGAGGTCAAGGAGGTTAAGGTTGATAACAAAAAGAGGAAGTTTGTACCGGCACGGAACTACGCCGTGGCCGCTCCTAAGCCACCCCAGAGACAGTGTGTTCCCGGGGCTGCACCGGCAGCACAAGTGCCCGTGGCAAGGACTTATGCAGGCCCTCTACCTATGTGCAACACATGTAAGTACCATCATCCGGGGAATCTCACGTGTCGCATCTGCACACTATGCGGCAAGTACGGGCATCTCGTGGCAACGTGTCGCCGAGCAATGGGGAACGCAGTGACGGAACCAAACCGGGCCTGCTACAATTGCGGAGAACCGGGTCACTACCGACCCCAATGCCCTCGTCTTGTGGGCAATGTTCCA
Organism: Flaveria ramosissima; assembly: GCA_025215565.1. Taxonomy (NCBI): domain Eukaryota; kingdom Viridiplantae; phylum Streptophyta; class Magnoliopsida; order Asterales; family Asteraceae; genus Flaveria; species Flaveria ramosissima. The sequence goes on along the minus strand of CM046042.1, from coordinate 11,055,190 downwards.
CAAGCTCGTGGACGTGCCTTCAACATCAACGCAAACCAAGCTCAGGCGAACAACGATGTGGTGAACGGTACGTAACTTTCAACCCTATCTCCGTAGAATTTCTCTAAAAAATTCCTGGTTTATGCCCTAAGTGCCTTTTAAACCTACACAGGTATGTTTCTTATTAATGATACCTATGCTTACGTACTATTTGATTCGGGTGCCGATAAGAGTTTCGTTTCCTTAGAATTCGAACCGACACTTGCTAAACCTCGTGCGAAATTGGAAAGACCTCTCACCGTTGAAGTTGCCGATAGGGAACCAATCACCGTCGACGTGGTCATCCGCGATTGCCTACTGTGTCTCGACGATCATAAATTTCTTATCGACCTCATTCCTATGAAGCTCGGGAGTTTCGACGTCATTATTGGCATGGATTGGTTATCGAAGAATCATGCTGAGATCGTTTGTTTTGAGAAGTGCATTCGCATGCCTTTACCGTCCGGGGACACGTTGAAGGTGTTCGGTGAACGGTCTTCCAAAAGACTCAAGCTTATGTCATGCACTCAAGCTCGAAAGTGCCTGAGTGAGAGTTATCCGGCATTCTTGGCTTACGTAGTCAACATCAAAGTCAAAGGGAAGGAACTCAAGGATGTTCCAGTTGTACGAGAATTCCCTGAAGTTTTTCCCGACGACCTTAGTGGATTACCACCTGTACGGGAAGTTGAATTCAAAATCGACTTGATCCCGGGAGCGAGCCCCGTGGCCAAATCACCTTACCGACTCGCACCATCTGAAATGCAAGAACTCTCTAGCCAACTCCAGGAATTATCCGAGAAGGGTTTTATCCGCCCTAGTTCTTCTCCTTGGGGTGCACCTGTCTTATTTGTGAAGAAGAAAGACGGGTCATTTTGCATGTGTATCGATTACCGGGAGCTCAACAAGTTAACCGTCAAGAACCGGTATCCCCTTCCTCGTATCGACGACCTCTTCGATCAACTTCAAGGAGCTGCAATCTTTTCAAAAATCGACTTGCGTTCGGGTTATCACCAACTGCGAGTCCACGACGACGACATCCCAAAGACTGCATTTCGCACTCGGTACGGGCATTACGAGTTTATGGTTATGCCTTTCGGCTTAACCAATGCTCCTGCGGTCTTCATGGATCTTATGAACCGAGTGTGCAAGCCATACCTAGACAAGTTTGTCATCGTTTTCATTGACGACATTCTTATTTATTCCAAGTCCCACTCTGATCATGAACTCCATCTCCGCCAAATCCTCAATCTGTTGAAGAAGGAACAACTGTACGCGAAGTTCTCGAAATGCGAATTCTGGCTTGAAGAAGTACAATTCTTAGGGCACGTTGTGAATAGTTAAGGAATTCACGTCGACCCTGCGAAGGTAGAAGCCGTGAAGAATTGGAAGGCTCCCACAACACCGACGGAAGTTCGATCATTTCTTGGTCTAGCCGGGTATTACCGACGATTTATCGCCAACTTCTCAAAAATCGCAAAACCACTCACGTCCTTGACCCAGAAAAACAAGCCTTTCGAGTGGAAAGCCGAGCAAGAAGAGGCGTTTGAGGCATTGAAGCACATGTTGTGTGATGCTCCTATACTAACACTACCGGATGGGAATGACGACTTCACGGTATACTGCGACGCGTCGAAACAAGGCCTTGGTTGTGTCCTCATGCAACGGGGTAAGGTCATAGCTTATGCCTCGAGGCAATTGAAGGTTCACGAGGTAAATTACACGACGCACGATCTCGAGCTCGGAGCGGTGGTCTTTGCTTTAAATATCTGGAGGCATTATCTATACGGCACGCAATGTATAGTCTACACGGACCACAAGAGCCTCCAACACGTTTTCAACCAGAAAGACCTCAATATGAGGCAACGTCGTTGGTTGGAACTAATTAGCGACTGCGACTGTGATATCCGATACCATCCTGGCAAGGCAAATGTCGTAGCCGATGCGTTGAGTCGAAAGACGCACCAAAAGTTGGTTTCCATCCAAGAGATTCGCGACCAACGTCAATGGTTCGATGCATTGGTAGAGTTTGACACTAAAGTCCGACTCGATATCAACAACGCAACGGTACTACTACAAAACTTGAAGATCAATTGTGACATCGAGTCAAGTATTCGAGAAGCCCAGCAAGTGGTGCAAACCGAAGGGAGTATGAAGGAAGAACTTGAGCCAAACCTCCTAGCTCAATTGGAAGCAAGAGCCAACGGGTTAATGTATTTCGCAAACCGAATCTGGATTCCCAAACGCAATAACCTTTGGACTTTTATCATGAACGAAGCACATCGGACTCGTTATTCTATCCACTCGGGCTCCGATAAGATGTACATGGACTTACGGAGCCAATATTGGTGGCCCGAAATGAAACGGGACATAGCAACCTATGTTGCTAAGTGCCTTACATGCACGAAGGTTAAAGCGGAGCACCAACGTCCAAGTGGATTACTCGAACAACCCGAAATTCCCATGTGGAAATGGGAACATATATCCATGGACTTGATAACCAAGCTACCTCGGACATCTCGCGGGCACGATGGCATATGGGTAATCGTCGACCGATTGACCAAGTCGGCACATTTCATACCCATACGCGACACGTATAAGACATCAAGGTTAGCTCGGATTTACATCGACGAGATCGTAAGCCGTCATGGTGTGCCTCTTCATATCATATCCGACCGAGACGCTCGATTCACTTCTCACTTCTGGTCTTCTATGCAAGAACTTCTGGGTACGCAATTGGATTTAAGTACGGCTTACCATCCCCAAACCGATGGTCAAACCGAGTGGACGATCCAAACTCTGGAAGACCTGTTGCGTCTCTGTGTCCTTGATTTTGGTGGCGACTGGGATACACATCTACCGCTCGCAGAATTCTCCTACAACAATAGTTACCATTCGAGCATCCAGATGGCACCGTTTGAAGCACTTTACGGTCGTAAGTGCCGTTCCCCGATATGCTGGACCGACATTGGCGAAAATCTTATCACCGGCCCCGAACTCATACAAGAGACGACCGATAAAGTTGCTATCATCCGCAAGAACTTGGAAACGGCTAGGAGTCGACAGAAGAGCTACGCCGATAAACGTCGCAAGCCACTAGAATTCCAAGTTGGGGAGATGGTCCTTCTCAAGGTCTCGCCATGGAAGGGTGTAGTTCGTTTTGGAAGAAAGGGCAAGTTAGCTCCGAGATTTGTAGGACCTTTCAAGATCCTGAAAAGGGTCGGGAAAGTAGCCTATAAACTCGAACTACCCCCCGATCTTAGCGGAATTCACCCGGTCTTCCATGTCTCGAATCTGAGGAAGTGTTTGGCCGACGATAATTTATATGTGCCTTTGGAAGACATTCAGATCGACGAGTCATTGCATTTCGTAGAGAAACCAGTCGAAATCATGGATCGCATCAAGAAGAAGACTAGGACCTTTACGACCCCAATTGTAAAGGTTCGGTGGGAGAACAAACGGGGAGCAGAATTCACTTGGGAGCGTGAAGATCATATGAGGAAGACTTATCCTTCTTTGTTTTTGTAACTTTCGTTATTTTTAATTTCGGGACGAAATTAATTTAAGTTGGGGAGACTGTAACATCCTGTATTTTGCCGTCATTATTTATTTATTTTTGTGTGGCCTCTTAGTAAAAGTTTTAACAATGATGACAATGTTAATAATAATAATAATAATAACAATAATAATAATAATAAAAATAATTATAGTATAATAATAACACTAATAAATGTAATAAATTTCTTTAAAACTTAAAGTTCAGGGGGGTGTTTTGTAATTTATTAAACTTAAAAAAAAACAAAGCTTTGATCAATTTAAACAACAGCCCAAACTTCAGGGGCTGAAAATGTAAATTAATGTATTTCTTTCTTTCTTTCCCGGCGACCTTGGCCGGAGCTCCGGCAAGGTCCCAAATCGCCTACTTTGTTGCAATTCGACCCAATTAAACCGCACAACCCCCTCGGCCCTGCGAATCGAACTCGAACCCTATCCTAATTCGAGTTCCCACTCGGGCAAACTTCCCAAATCAAGCCGAGGCTAACCGTGTAAAAATCCGAATTCAAAGCCTGTCAAATTCGAATTTCCAAACAAATTAATTGTTCCCAAACTTAACACGCGGCTTAATTAACCAGTTAATCAATCAAGATTGCACAATAACAACTCGAATCTTTTAATTTTGGTAAACTTTATACGCGGTTTCAAACCGAGAGTGATAAGCTCGAAACCATAGAATCGAAGCTATATAACGGGGTTTACTGATTCATTTTGAAGTTCTTAAACTCCCTAAACCCTCAATTGCGCAGAATAATCACTCAATCGGAAAACCTCAATTCAAGAACACCCGAAGCTCAACTCGAACTCGAAAACCCTCAAATCCTCACCAAAACAGGTAATTAAAACCTGTAGTCTACTCGTTTTAGTCCAAGGTTCAAAAGCCCTATGATGATTCGGGTGATTAACACCGAATCGAGGGCCGATTGTGGATCGGATGAACCTAGGGTTCATCAGATTTGGGGAAAACCGGGGAAACTTGTTTAAAATTAAAACAAACCGAAGTGAACCAAGGCCACGGCCCTGGTTCACTGGTTCCCGCACCCCATTTCCCTAAGGGAGACCCGGGTTCGACCCCGGGCAACCCCCTTTCCCTCTTTTATTTTATTTTTTTTTCTCTGTTTTGTTTTCTTTTTCTTTTCTTTTCTGTTTTTCTTTCTTTTATTATGTATTTCTTTTAATATTTTAATTCTGAAAAATTTCTAAGAAATTTATTTTTTTTCAGAATTTATTTAATCATTTTTGTATTCTTTTTATTATTAAATCAAAGGTTTATGAATATGTTTAAATTTAAAATACATTATGGTATTTTTTTTCTTATTTTAAATTATTTAAAATAATGTTGTTATGTGAAAAGATAATACTTGTGTAAACATATTTTAGATTATTTAAAACATATGCATGTATATACATATGTATATATATACATGTATATATTGGCAAACAATTTGAATAATTTCTTATTCTTACCTATATACATATATTGTAAAATATATGTATGTATATATATGCATGTATATATATTGTCAAACAATTAGAATGATTAATTACTTATACATATATACTTATATTTATATAAACATATCAAAGTAAGTATACATATATATATATATATATATATATATATATATATATATATATATATATATATATATATATATATATATATATATATATATATATACATATATATATTTATTTCTTGACTTATTACAATCAATACAACCTTTATAAATCGGTTTAGCGTGCGATTAGTTTTCTTTATTTATATTAACCTTTCTCTTACGCGCAATAATTCTATTTATCCTTTCGTTCCATTAACCTGATCATTAATAATATAAAATAAATGTGAATAGTTGTCAACCTCTATTCAGTTTATAATTGAGAACCTTAAAACATAACAATTAATCATCAAACCAATTATAACGCGTTACCTTATTCTTATTTAGGTGCCTTGTGACGTTTGTGTTGGAAATCTTATTCGTGGTTATTCTTATTTCATCTTCAAGTCTTCTTATTATCATATGAGTTCTTATGCCCCATTTTACATATATTTTACACCTTTCGGGGTGAAACATGTTGGTTATACAAACATACTCATACACGCTTTGATACTTATTACGCACGTGCAATTCTTTACATAGTCGTGGTTATTTGAATATGTTAAGTTGTATAAGAGATGTGACATACGTGTGCAATCATTAACTATAACTAGCCTGGCGAAGTCTTAGATCTTTGGGCCTGACAAGCCTATTTGGTGCTAAAGCCGAGGGATTGCCGGCTCCTAGGAGCCGTATGCTTGTGCACTAGGGAACCAAATACACTTAGCTAATCATGCTTATTCATATTATTCAGTCAAGGTTTGATTGTAACTATGCATGTTCTATATACTTACTATCTTGTGACCATTGACTAGAATTGCCACATTCTTTCTCATGATATATACTTATTGTATTTTAAAACCATGAGAACTCACCAACTTGCTAGTTGACTTTATTTTCAACATGTTTCAGGTAATGTGCAAGTTTAATGATGACTGAAGAAACGCTTAGGCTTAGGATATGGACCTAGACTTAAATGAACATTTGGATTCCTATTTTTATTTATTTATTTTTCTTGTAAGACGTGGATGTATGTGATGTTTGAAAACAATTGATTAATGGCATTTATATTTTAACATAGCGTTATGTGGCTGTGAACAATCTTAACCCTCACACTTCGACGTTTCCGCCGTCATGGTTGGGGTGTGACAATAGGTTAGTGAGCAAAGTAACTAGGGATGTATGACAAATGTAACAATCAAACCTTGATAGATTACAAGATTACAAGATTAAACGATTAGCTAAGTGTACTTGGATTAACCAAGCAGGCTTGTCAGGCCCATAGATCTATGACATCGGCAGGCTAGCAATAGTTAATGATTGTACATATGATAGTCATCACATGGTAATTACTAAAGTTCAACTAACCACAACAAATAAGATGAATTGCCCAAGTGTTTACAAGATTAAAGCGAGTTTACAAGTGCAATATAGTAACATGTTTCACCCCAAAGTGTAAAAATAAACAAAAAGGAGTATGGAAAAACTCACATGATCAATAAGTATATAATTGAGGATTAATAGAATAATAAATGTCGTTTCAATGTAGTCCTGCACAATGCACCTAAAATATATATTTACAAGATTTTTAAGTTTAATAATAAGTTTAACGGTTAAACGAGAACTAGGGTTTCAATTTGGTGTTTGGGGTTTTGTCAAACAATTATATTTAACAAATGGAAATCAATTATATTTTCTTGGAATAAATGAAAATAAGTATATTTATATTTTATATAAAGATATGAAGGAGAAAATATTTATAATAATTTGAAGAATTTAGATATAAAGTTGAAATAAAGTTTTATAACTAAATGAAATTAACACGCTTAAAACAATAATTTAAAAGCAACGTTTGAACCAATAATAATTTATTAATTACTATTTAAAATTCATAAAAATAACCAAGAATAACCTTTGTTAAAATATTGTATTAAAAAAATATTTAATTGTTTAAATTTAGAATAATTAAAGAAAATGATTTGATGACTTTAAAAATACTTAAAGTTTACAAAATCCATTTTTATATTTATTAGAAATTTTCTTTAATTAATTTAAGGCTGAAAAACCTTTTAAAAAAATAAATGAGGGAGCCCGGGTTCGAACCCGAGACCTCAAGGTGTCAAGTGCAAGTGTCTAACCAGTGAACCAGGGTCGTGGCCTTGGTATCACTTGGTTTTAATTCCTTAAAAAGCCATATAAATAGAACCCCCAAATCTTTAGAACCCTAAAATCGATTAGAACCAAATTGATCATCAATTCGTTGTTGTTAATCGAATTAACCATGGGGCTTTTACTCCCCATGCTTAAACGAATGTAATCATGTGTTTAATTACCTGGATTGGTGTAATTTCGATGGAGAACGAGAACAAGATAACCGCGACTGAGAACAGGGTGGGATTTATAAGATTTTGTTGTTGAAAATCCAATTACCTGTAATATAAGCTTCCCTATATGATGAGAAACAATAGCCCTCTGTCATTTTGAGTTAAAGAAACTCGGAAGATCGACTTCGAATAGTTTGCAGGTCGCGGTATAGGAGAGAATCGAATGTGAAGTTTGTGTGTGTTTCCGGTGCAATTGAGAGTTCAGTTAACTTTAGGATCTCGATTAGATGATTTGCCCACAATTACAACCCCATAATTTGATCGGTTTCGACCCGAATGGTCAAGTATTGAATGCAAACTTTCGGTTTCGAACTTACATGGTCATAACCGCCTGTTTAATCGAATTAAACATGTTCGTGGCTTCGAAACAGGTTAGGGAATGATTCAATTGAATTGATTTGAAAGGAAAACGATTGATTAACGAGCGGAGGGGTCGCCGGAGAGTCGTCAGTGGTCGCCGGAGACATGGCCGGAAAAACGAGGTAGTAAAGGGGAGTTTAATTTGGTTTTTATTAATTTACACAAATGGTCCCTGTAGTTTTGAGACCTCATTAATTTATGATTAAAGTTCCATTCAAGTTTCCAAATTGACATAAAGCCTCCCTTGACTTCTTAACTCCAAGTTTTAAACTTTTAAGTTTAATATTTTTACAAATTATTATTATTAATAACAATATCATCATTAATGTTATTATTATTATTATTTATTATTATTGTTATAATTTATGGTTATTATTATTATTATTATTATTATTATTATTATTATTATTATTATTATTATCATTATTATTATTATTATTGTTATTATTATTTATTTAATATTATGTTCCATTTAATAATTAACATTATTAGCCTTCAAATTAAAGAATTAAAAACAAATTAAGGAAATAAGCATAAGTAACCCACAAGTTTCATAAATGCCAACAATGGTCCTTACAAGAATAAACAACGTTAACTTTTTAATTTAACACAAATACAAGATGTTACAAGGATGCCCAACAATGAAAAAGATCAAAACTATATATAGTAATGATAGTTTCGCTGATAGTTTCGCTGTCAGCGAAACTATCCTGCCAATGACACAGTTTTCCCCGGTTGAGACAAACAGTTTCGTTGGGTGAAACTAGCAGCTTGCTATGAGCGAAACTACAGTTTCGCTCATAGTTTTGATGGGCAACAAAACTTAACTAATTAACCAACTTACAAAAGTAAACTAACATTAAACCTATTACAATCAAACATAATCAAAATCTAATCTAAGGTGAGTCCAACCTATACTTGATCTTCAGATTTTTTCTTTCAGCAACACCGTTCTGCTGGGGTGTTCTAGCTGCACTAAACTGTCTCAAAATACCCTTACTTGCACAGAAGGAATCAAAGATTTGATTTCTAAACTCGGTACCGTTGTCACTTCAAATAGCCATTACCTTCCTCTTACTTATCACTTCAATAGAAAGAATAAACTTCTGCAGCTCTTCAGCAACTTCTAGCAAGAAATTTCACCCATTAATACCTAGAAAAGTCATCTGTAACAACAAGGCAAAAAGAATTCTTAGCAATGGATTTAACGTTGATTGGGCCAGACAGATCAGTATGTAAGAACTCTAGGGGATTAGAAATGCTATTTTCAAGTTTTGGTTTATGAGGTTTCTTATGTTGTTTTCCTTTGGCACATACTATGCATTTCTCAACAACAGAAAAGTCTTTTAAAGGTAATCCCCTAACAAGATTGTTTTTAAATAATTTGTTTATATTTTTGAAATTAACATGGACCAATCTACGATGCCACAGGAAAGACTCAGATGAAGAAGCTTTAGATAGAAGATAGGTGACAGTGGATGTTGATTCCTTAGAACCCATGTCAAGAAGATATGTGTCATTCTTTCTCGGAGCTCACATGAGCACCATCTCCTCTGGAATATCAATCTCGGATTTCAGAAAGAGACATTCATTGGACTTGAACATGACCGGAATGTCTTTATCACAAATCCGAGAGACACTCAACATATTGAAAGCAAGTTCTGGCACATAATTGACTTTCTCCAGTGTAAGAGATCCATTTGAAACCTCCCCTTGGCCAATCATTTTTCCACCTTTCTTGTCACCGGCAAACACGACATATCCTCCATTGATGATGCGATAGTTTGTCAACAAGTCCTTCAGCCCCGTCATATGTCTGGAGCATCCACAATCAACATGCCAAACACTATTTACAGCTCTAGTGGATGACTCATGCAAAAATTAGAATGAACAGATTAACCAGTTGAAACGAAAACCCGTGTTTGAACAACTTTAGGCTTTGGTGCAGATGACTTCTTGCAAAAGAAATTATTAACCAGATGAGTTAATCTACTGCCAAAAGAATTTTTATGAACATGTCTGTGATGAAGCTCAGGACAGTTTTTAACTACATGATCATCTTTACCACATCTAAAGCAATGACATTTTAATCTAGGTCTATTATGCAACAAGTCAAGAATTTTATCTATACATATTTCCTCATCACACTTTGACAATCTAGAATCAACATCACTATAAGTCTCATACATTCTCTGGTTCTGATGTTATCTTTTAAAGAATGGTTGTTTACAAATGTTGATGCATTCTCATCCGAAGCACATGTGGTAATTGTACCACTTGTGCTTGCACATGAAGATAACATTACCCTTTAATGATGGAATAGGATGAGAAAATAATTTCAAAACAATTACTTTTAATTTTATCTTTACTCTTGATAACAGAATCATACACCACATCATTCACACAAGCATTAGAAACATCAACATTAAATTTGAAATCATTTAATAAAGAAGTAGAACCACTATTAGAACAAACATAGTCAATGTCTGAGACAGACTTTTGGGAAACAAAAACAAAACTTAAACTAGAGCTATGATCTAACATAGAACATTGAGGTGTAGGTGTACTAAAACTATTGCATCTAAGCCCACTAGTCGGTCCATAACCTTACTCCTCAAGCACGTCCTTAGAATTCACACCTTCTAAACCTGCAGACAAACTGTTAGTATCTGTTTGAATCAAATCATTTGAAGGGTGTGGAACAGGCATAGGTGAATAACAATAAGTACTAGGAGGAGGATAAACCGAAGTAGTTTCATAAACCAAACATGTTTTAATCCTAGCCCCCCTCTGTGATTTACACAAATCTTCATGTTTCATTCCAGAAATTGTCCATTTATCAAGCTTTGACTGAAGTTTACTAGTCTCAAACTCAGCAAGTGCAACTCTTTCAGTCAAAGTATTGATTTCAACATTTCTTTCCAAAACAATTCTTTTTAAGTGTTTATTTTCTTTTAGAGCTTCATTTAATTTAACAAAATTTTTTACTCGTTTATTTTAAGCTCTTCATTAATTCGTTTCAAGTCCTTTTCGTTATCAAGTAACAGACGATTTGCTTTATATACACCAAATAGCCTTATCTTGCAAGCTGAAGAACACATATCTTGTATTACCTCATATGGAAGACCCATCACCACCTTCTCTGCTGCCAGAGCCTTTTCGCATTGACACACCAGAGTACTCTTCTTGTTTTCCTCAACAGTGGTTGCATCATCATTCTTCTCTTTGCTCTTCTCTTGTGTCTGACTCCCAGCTAACTGTACCTTTTCATCTTCACTTTCTTCAAATTACCATCTCCAATCTTCTCAACACACTCCTCACAATCCTTTTTCACACCTTGAGGCGCTTCAGCTTCACTTCTCAATTCTTTTAACCAAATCAAACTCTTCCACATTCTCCTCCTCTTCTACAACCTCAGCAACAAGAGCTTTATTGATTTCTTCTTTATATTATTCTGCTTCTACACTCTAGTCAAAGCTTGAAATCAAGGTTGTCTCTTTCTTCTGTTTCATTTCTTCCTTATCTCCATTAGAATCTAATCTTGGAACTCTAGAATTGCTTGGATCTGTGACAATTGGCAATGGACATTCTCTTTTAAAATGTCCTAACTGCTTGCAATTAAAACATCTCAGTTTGGATTTATCAAAGCCTAATTTGGAGTTGGAAGTTTGGCCTCCAAAATTCTTCCTTCCTGTTCGTTCCATAAACCTTCTAGCTTTGAGAGTCAACATCGCCATTTGCCACTGTATATTAGTCTCCTCCAAATCATCCGGATCCACATGATACATGTCCCCATGGTCATTCATTTCCCTTTCAGTTCTCCAGCCACTAATGCCTCATAACTTTGCACAAACATACCAAACAGTGCCATTGTTTCAGATGGAATTGACGTTCCAGCACTGGCTTTTGAGTTAGCTTATCTCTTCCAGAATTAATACCACCACTAGGTTGATCACATGAGATATTTGTATTCACTCCTCCTTGTCTTGATGCTTGCATTGGAGAGCTTGCAGCGGAAGTAAGCAATGCAACATTCTGAGGAAAGCTAGATGATGGCATCATGGACCGATTAAACTCCCTTCTCTTCATGTCTAACTCAAATGATTTAAGCTTGTTGATGATATCCATAAGCTTGTAGTCAGTAAACCCTCTTTCTTGTTTCAACATCCTCACTTGTAAACTCCACTGTGGTGGGAGTGAATCCAACAACCTATTCACTTGCTCACTGTTTGTGAGTTTTTCATCATATTTCTTTAAAGTGCTAGAGAATGTCAGAAAACGGTTTGTCAAATCAGTGAGACTCTCATTCTTATAACCCACAAATGATTTAAACTCCTTCTCAGCCTGTATACCCTTGTCTTTCACTAACTCCTCATTTCCATTGTAAAACTCACAAAGATCATCATAAAGAGACTTGGCATTCTTGTGTTTGGCAAAGCGTTTGTAGATATCTGGTGAGAGGCATAGAGTTAATGCTCCAAAAGCTTTTTGATCTCTGTCAATTAACTTTAAATCCTTTTCATTACACGTGGCTGGGTCCTTGTTTCGAGAAACAACATCACCAACAGTAACAGTTGGTATTTGTGGACCAGAGATGATTGATTCCCATTGATTATGATCAGTGTAGAAAAAGAATGTCTTAAGACATCTCTTCCAATCCTTAAAATTATCTCTATTGATTAGCCTCGGGGCCTATTGGGTGCCACATTTTCTAAATCAGCAAGAGTGAGAGTAGTCATCTTTGACATGATAGTTTCACAGAAGAAATGGTAGTTTCGCTGGATTGAGCTAGTTTCGCTGAAGAATCAATAGTTTTGCTGCTAATTTCGGCAGCAGTTTACTAGCCAAATGCTTGATTATGCTAGTTTCGCAGACAGTTTCGCCCGAAACTAGATTGAACTTTCGTTCAGATGTTAATTCGGCAGCAATTTCGCTTGAAAATGAATCACAAGCACTGTTGAACTTTCGTTCAATGATGGTACTTTCGTTGAGTTTACCAAAACAATCACAGCAAGCAAAACACACGTAGTTTCGCTGGTTGAAGGTGTAGTTTCGCTGACAGAACACTAGTTTCGCCCGATGAATCTGAAAACCTTTTTGAACACAAAATCAATCAAAAATCACCCAAATCTCAATGAATTTGAGTTCTGATGACTACCAAGGCTATCCCAACCAAGAACTAACTGATTTCAATCGAATTCCATATCAAAACACTGAAATTTGATCCGAAATTGATGAACTAGTGATATTGAACTCAAACTATCAAAAACCCCAAACAATCAAGAGCACAATGGCTCTGATACCATTTTGTTGGTCAAAACTGATCGAATGATAGTACATTTGAATGATGGAATCGTTCAATATCAACAACAAACATAAACAACAAACAATTGATGATGAAAAATTAGTCAAAAGTATTCAAATAAGACAATCAAGTTCAATACACACAATAGAATCAATGCTCAATGACATTTCAGTGAAAATCCAGCTTACACAATACACTTACAATAATAATCAGACGAATTAGGGTTTTGCAAGGATCATTAGAATGAAAGAAATAAGTTCTATATATAGTGAGGATAGTTTCGCTGACAGTTTCTCTGTCAGCGAAACTATCTTGCCAAAGCACAGTTTCGCCCGGCTGTGAACCACAGTTTCGTCGGGTAAAACTGTCAGATGACTATGAGTAAAACTACAGTTTTCGCTCATAGTTTCGCTGGGCACCAAAACTCACAAAACTAAAATACTTACAAAAGTAATCTAACATTTAATCTATTACAATTAAACATAAACAAAAACTAGTCTACGGTGAGTCAAAACCTAATTTTCATCTTCAGTACTTATTATAAATAAAATAAAATATAATAAAATGAATTCAGTAATATCACATTATAAAATAATGTATTAATAATGTGTATTAAATAACAGGATAATTAGAAGAAGTTATTAAATGTGGGCAAAAGTGAAACTATTACATAAAGTACTTGTAGTATATGCTTGATATATTGTATATGTGTCTTACACTTTGAATAAAAATACAATCTTATCATTCTAAAATGTATTATATAGTAGTAATAATATGTATTAAATAATACGATAATTAGAAGATGTTATTAAATAGGGGCAAAAGTGAAACTATTGCATAAAATACTTGTACTCTATGCTTAAAATGTTGTATAGGTGTCTTACACTTTGAATAAAAATACCATCTTATCCTTCTAAGATGTATTATAGAGTAGTATAGATAGATAATTATACTTTGTTATTTTTTTTCCTATTTATTCCTTTTTATCGTAGATATATCTAACTACACTAACAATAATACTACACCGTCACCAAATCTTAGACGAAGGTACTTGTATATAAAGAAGTTTCTAGAAATTTGTAACTATAAATCCATTAGTTTCTGTAACATTAAAATGTATTTCTAAATAAAACATTATAAAATAATATGTATTTATTTATTATAAATGTTTGTTAATTTTAAAATTTGTTAGGCCATATGTACATAACTCCATAAGTTTTGATAATCTAGTTTATAAATATTAATAATTTCTTCTTGTTCTTTTCTTCTATTCGTATAAAAGTTGAGAGACATGGATAACTTCATGTTCCCTAGTTATTTAAGTCGAGAAAAAAAGCAAATTGGAAGAAAAAGAAAAACAATTGTAATTAATAGTTTTTTATTAGAAGAAAATAAGATAATAGTAAAAACTTATGTTCTCAGATTCACTTTAAGGGAAAAAAGTGAAATGAAAAAAAAGTAAATACTAAAATCAATACTTTAAAAAAGAAAAATAGAAAAAAAAGGAAAAAAGAAAAGAAAGAAAAAAAAAGTTTTGTTTTCTTTTCTCGTAAACTCGGGAACACAGCGTAAGTGAGCTAGAGTTAACAAGAGACGACAATTACAACAACAACCATCCCCGAGCAGTAGCAGAAGTTTTTCCGGTGGATTCAGTTCCTTACCATGTCTGTTGAGATCAAACTCTCTCGATCCAATCGAACCTATCGCCCCAATGTAAGATGCTAATCGGCTACTAAGTTTTTATACGACTAAATGCATTTGTAATCAGAGATATTATTTGATCTCAGGAATCACTTCATGGAAATATCATCACGAGGCTGCCTTCTTCCATTTCTCACCGTGGAATTAATATTACCGTCAATGGTTCCGTAAATTTGCAGGTTTCAATATGGTTATAGCTCATTTTGATTTCTACATGAATAAGCTAACAGAAATTAGCTAGTCTTTATGGTGCTATTCTGGATTTCTTTATGGTGTTTAGGTTCGTGGAGGTTCAGCTGGATTTATTGAATCAATTTATGGTGTTCTGAAGCCTATTCAAATAGTGTATCTCTTCCCCCTTCTCATCGTTTGTATCTATGCTTTACTAATTTTACCATGACTTCATTGAAATGTGGTTAGGGGAAAAGATTTTAATTACATAAAAAACTGTATAGTACATCTTAAGATGGTCAATTGAGCTATGGTTTAAATCATGCGCTGTGTAGCCTTTGAACTTCTTAATTCCTTGTTTATATGGATGTTATATGTTTGAATTAAACGCAATTTCAGCAACATTTGAAACTTTAGCTTATATAGTCACATTGCCAAAGATTCTCACGTTGCTCACAGTTCTTTGTGTAACTATAAACATTTTAATGCCCTTATTCTGTAAGGTAATAGTTTTTTCAGTGCTGAAGGGACCAAATCCACTAAGCCAGTGTGATATAAACACTGTAATGAAGAAAGTGTCACTTACTGTAGGCTTATTGCATTGGTTTCTATGTTCAAACTAATTCAGAGCATATTCAATTTGATGATTTGAAAATCCAATAAGTTCGTTCATCAAAAACAGGAAGAAGAGAATGGAAGTCCGACCTTCTGGGAAGATCAGTGAAGGCACAACACAGGTATAATGTTAGACAACGAGCTTGTAGAGTTTGAGTCCATCACCTTCTTGTTCACTGTAGTTATATGTATCCATAACTTTTATGATCTTCCATAACGTTAATTTGTTATGTTTCCACACAATTATATATTTTCATTTCTGTTGACAAAGAAGAAACTTGTATGTGACAGATTTTTCTTCAAATTTTGATTTATTCACTTTTAGACTTGCATATATTTCTTTAATTTCCTCTATTTTGTGTTTTTTTATGGGGTCTTATATTTTAAGACTGACTCAATGAATCCTGTTGGACCGCTCCTTAGACAGATACCATTTTCAATGATTCTTAATGATGGAGGAAAGGGCGATAAATTCTATGAAACATTCCATGGAGCAAACATTAGCATCCAGGTGTGATTTCCTTTTCTGCATGCTCCCTTCAGTACTTATTGTTATATGATATGTATTACCTATTGGATGTTTACCATGCTGTGCTAGTATCTGCTAAGTGTAGATGTTGTGAGAGGATACTTACATAAATCATTGTCTGCCACTGTGGAGTTTATAGTTGAAAGTGAACTAGGTAAAGAGTTGCAGTTTCTCTATCAAAACTTGTTTAAAATATTGTGAGAACTATAAATATTTTTTTTCTCCACAGCCATTCTCCCCGAGAAACCAGTTTCTCCTGAAATGGTCTTCTTTTATATCACTCAAGACACACAAAGGCATTCTTTGCTTCCTGAACTGAAATCAGGTTCTTCCTAATGACTTGAATTCTCCAGTCCCTCAAAAGGATAAAAATAAATGAAATGGAAAACTTAATATTTACTATGGTTGATTAAAGAAATTACTATACTGGGTAGGTTCAGTGGGTATCAGTACAGTCCTTCAAGTAATTTTGAGATGTTCATTATGATAACCGTCATATTCTTCTTGTTTGTTACATAGGTGGTTTTAAAATATCCGGTAGAATTTGCACTCAGTGCCTTGTATCTGATCCGTTAGTGGGAGAGCTAACAGTTGAAGCATCTGCAGTTCCTGTTCACTCCATTGACATTCACTTGCTTCGCGTGGAGTCAATTATGGTTGGGGAAAATATAGCAACCGAAACATCTATAGTTCAGACTACTCAGGCACCCGACATCTTCTTTTTATATATATATATTTTTTCCATACATCACATACCATTTGAACATATAACTGAGTGGTATCTTTCACCTTTTAACAGATAGCAGATGGAGATGTCTGTCGCAATCTGCCTTTGCCTATTTATGTCATGCTTCCTCGACTTTTGACATGTCCAACCATGTTTGCGGGGTAAGTTGATGATTTAAGTGAGACTATTCGTATTCTAGCCTTCATCTTTTCATCTTTCAGTAACTGGCTGCCTGACTTCACTCCTATAGTTTATTGTATGTAGACGTAAAAAAATGGGTGTCTCAGACTGTTCGGGTAACATGTCAACATATAACAAACAAACAAACAAACATGCCCAGTGAGTCCCACTTAAAAAGTAGGGTCTAGGGAGGGTGAGATGAGGGCAAACCTTACCTCTATCTCATAAGATAAAGTGGCTGCTCCTAGGGAGACCCTCTGCTCGGGTAACATGTCAATATAGATAATTTTTTGTATGGTCGGGCTGGGTTGACACTTTTGTAGGTTTAGATGGATGTTTCTGTAGTACTAACTACTATCTGCCTTATATTTGTACTTTTGGCATGCCTTAGTATGTTTGCTAGGTTAGGTTGGGTAGACCTGTAACGAATTTTATCCTGTTTTTTTCTGTTTTATAATATGATTAGGAAACTATATTAATAAAACCTACTGTAGGTTTTGATTAAAGTGATTTAGAGGTTTTATGCTTATGAAATTAAAGGGGTTCTGTTTCCTTTTTATATAATTTTTTTGATTTGTGCCATTGTAAACTTATATATACTATATATAAAGCATATGAGAGAGGTATTTTAAGATACCATAAAATTAATAACAATTACTTTACTTAATGCATAAGATACAATCACTTTTGAGGGTAAAATAGTATTTTTAACGATTACCCCTTACAATTAGTTACATAATAACCTTACACTTACTATAACTTACATAAAATTTTACATTATCTACCCATAAACCAAAAAAACTTAATTTGTTTTAAGATCTCAGTTATATATTTTAATCTATCATGTTTAAAAACTTTTTGAGACTACAATTATAACCCGTGTATTTTTAAACGTTTTGGTGTAATTTTTTTGCTGAACCGATCTGTATTTTGTGAGGTACAAGAGGTTAATGCATAAATGTACAAGTCGTCATGCAAAACTTATTTATTTGGTGTTTTAAATTTTAGCTTTAAAAATATAATAGACTTTTGTATAATTACTACAAGAATAACAAAATTTAGAGATCGGATGTAAAATGTCGTCTCGTCGCATTGCGCGGGCACCCTTCTAGTTCATAAGTAAATGGGTTGAAATTGCAACCTCTAGTTTGAAGCTCTGGTTGACCTCTAATATCTTGAAGAAAGCTAAAATTCAAGCAGGAAACTTTTATTTGAACTAAGATAAATAGCCCAATTCGAGAGGGGCAATGTCTCCAATTACACACTTCTTTGATAATGAAAAACAATGATGAGGAATATGAAGGTAAAAAAGCCTACTTTAAGAATCAACTTCTTGACTCATTTTGTAACTCAAAAGGGATTGCCAAACAATATATTGCTCCTAGAACTCCTCAACAAAATGGTGTTGCTGAGAGGAAGAACATGACACTTATTGAGGGTGCTCAGACCATGTTAGCTGATTCAAAGCTACCTCTAACATTCTGGGCAGAGGCATTCAGCACGGCATGCTATGTGCAGAACAGGGTTTTTGTAGTTAAGCCACATGGAAAAACCCCCTTATGAGCTATGAAACAAGAGGCCATCGTTTATTGGCTTTCTAAGGTCCTTTGGCAGTAGGTGTACCATACTTAACACAAAGGACAATTTGGCAAAATTTGCTGAAAAGTCGGATGACGCTATCTTTGTTGGATATTCCTTTAACTCTAAAGCTTATAGAGTTTATAACATGGCGGAAACTGAATAAAGCTCTATATGGGCTACACCAAGCACCTAGGCTGTGGTATGAGACATTGTCTCAGTTTCTCCTAAAGAATGGTTACACTAGAGGTACCATTGATAATACTCTTTTCATAAAGAAGTCTGGAAAGGACATCTTGCTCGTTCAAGTCTATGTTGATGATATCATATTTGGTTCCTCAAATGACCACATGTGTAAAGATTTTGAGAGCATCATGGAGAAGAAGTTTGAAATGAGTTCCATGGGAAAAATGGATTTTTTCCTTAGAATTCAGGTGAAGCAGATGAAGGAATGGTTCTTCATCAATCAATCTAAATATGTCAATGATATTTTAGAAAGATTTGATATGAGAGATTGTAAGCCAGGCAAAACATCTATACCTAGAAACCATAATCTTTGTCCTGACTCTGAGGGGGAGGATACTGATCAACATCAGTATAGAGCAATTATTGTTTCTCCGATTTATATTACAGCAAGTAGACCTGATATCATGTTTGCAACTTGCATCTGTGCAAGATATCAGGTTGCTCCAAAGGTGTCTCACCTAGTTGCTGCCAAGAGAATCCTCACATACCTTAAAGGAGCACCTAAGCTAGGTCTCTGGTATCCAAGGAACAACAATTTTAATCTCTATGTCTATTCTGATAGTGACTATGGTGGCAATATCAACAAGAAATCAACGTCAGGTGGATGTCAATTTCTTGGTGGAATGATCATCTCATGGCAATGTAAGAAGCAATCCTGTGTTTCAACATCTACTGTTGAAGCTGAATACATTGCTGCTGCTAGTTGCTGTGCTCAGCTGCTGTGGATTCAGAACCAGATGATAGACTACGGATTCAACTTCATGAGTACTCCTATCCACATTGACAACAATGCTATCTCCATTACTGAAAATCTAGTGAAGCACTCCAAGACAAAACACATTGATATCAGGTATCATTTCATTAGAGATATTCATGAGAAAAATCTGATTAAACTAATCAAAGTTGACTCAAATGAACGATATGCTGACTTGTTTACCAAAGCCTTTGATGAACAAAGATTTAAGTATCTCATTACAGCTATTGGGACAATAAACATTGATTAGTCTATATCATTTGAAAAACCTTTTTGATGTGTAAAGTCTCGTGTCAAAACAATCTAAGCCCTGTTACAAAAAGTCTTTCTCTAAAATTTCACTAAGTATAAATTCTTCCGAAGAGGAATTAACCCTCGGAAGATGTTTTATATATCATCCGAAGCAAAATTCCTCTCAGGAAAATCTTCTTCTCGGAAGAAGCGATTGATTGCATATCAGATCTACTTTCGATGCACCCTCTACTACTGTCCAAGAAGTTGGTCAACCTAAGGTTCAAGTGAAACCTGAGATTGATTTCGAAGGGGAAACAAGGAATGATGACCCAGCAACTGAAATAGTTGGGACAGAAAGTGCATTCCCACAGACTTCCGAAGCAAAAATCAAAGTCTCGGAAGAACCATTTCAAACTTTCGAACATAAGATTGAAGCTGCGGAAGGACTCTTTTCTCTATCCTATGATCTAGTTGTCACAAATGCAATCCTAGAACTAGCATCTGAGGTCAACAGGGAAGATTTTCTCACCCAACCCCTTGCTCAAACATCATCACTAACTCCAACTCCCATCACCACCACTCAACCTGAAGCCTCCACTCAAGAACCTCTAAAGTCTAGGACTTCCGAAGATGTCAAAGGAAAGAGGAAGATGACTGAGGAAGAGCTTCATGAGGAAGCAAGGTTAGAAAAACTTAAGAGGAAAGGTAGACTCCCAATGGGGAAGCTGCTAGGTGCAAGTAGCAAAGCAGCTGCAGCCAACCAAGAGGCTATCAACAATAAGAAGAGGGTGGAAATCATTGACAGGCTTGTCAAGTTGGGAGCTGTTAATGAAGATGTACTCCTGCTACCATTAGAGGAGTTAGTTGAGTTAGAAAAGGCAACTTTGCTGCAGATTCAGCAAAAGGAAGAAGCAGCAAGGTTGGCCTTGGAGGAAGAAAGGGAGAAAAAGAAAAGAGAGGCTGATCAGCAGCTGAGGAGGGAAATGATAACTTTTCTAACCTCCAGGGGTTTCTCTCAAGAAGAATTGTCTCCACATGATAATGATACGATCTTATGGCTCTTCAACAAAGAGCAAGATCAAATGGAGAAAGAGAGAAAGAAAGCTGCAAAGGAGAAGCTAAGGAAGAAGAAGAAGAAGAAAGAAGAAGAAGAAGAAGGAAGAAGAAGCAGGACTCGCTGCTACCAGGAAGATAGGTGATAAAGCCTGGATGAAGGACTATCTCCGGGCTCATGGCTTCTCTCGTAGGCAGGTGGGTTCAATGTCAGAGAAGACCCTACAACGACATGTCAGTGACATCAAGGCTGACATTCGCTCGGGGAAAAGGAAGGAGATGTAAGAAGAGGACAGGAGATGATCTTCAAACCAACACCTCAAACTCAACCCCAACCTAAACCTGAACCAATTCCTTTCTCATTCCCCATTAAAACTGAACCAACCTCTGAGCCTTACACCCCTGAACCTACACCATCATCCATACTTACTTCCTCACCTCAACCACCTAAACTACCCGTCCTCAAACCCAAAACACTTCCCAGAACCCAAACACCACTACCTACCCAACAACCTCACAAAACATCCCCTAAGCCTTCCAAACATCTCTCCTTAGAGGAGTTTAAGGAGATCAAGATGAAACTCATCAACTGTACAACCTTGAGCGACATCTCTTGTGAG
Organism: Flaveria ramosissima; assembly: GCA_025215565.1. Lineage (NCBI taxonomy): Eukaryota > Viridiplantae > Streptophyta > Magnoliopsida > Asterales > Asteraceae > Flaveria > Flaveria ramosissima. The sequence continues at coordinate 11,033,565 of CM046042.1, read as the reverse complement.
AAGGAGTCTGTCAAGCTAACCTATGTTGATGGCTCCTCATGTTCCCTCACTAAAGATCAATTCCTTGATCTGCCTAAAGGAACATTGGACCAAACCGCAAAACTCTTTGGTCTCAACTCGGATTCATTAAATGAAAAAGAGAAGAAGCTGAGAAGAAGGCTGGTGACCCTGCTGGATACAAAAAAAGGGAACAAAGTGTCTAGAAAGAAGATTATCAAGTGGAGGTTCGAAGACTCTTCTAACAACTTTGTGTTGAGAGAGAGAGTGGAGAGATAAACAGGCTAAATGCCTCATCTCTGCTACACTTAAGTAGATTCGACATTGCTGAATTAGTAGAGAAGCCACTCTCCAACCCCTCCAACTCTGAGATAGCTGCTCACATCAAAAATCATCTGAGCAGTCTTCATCTGGTCGAGCTAACTGCTAGGACCAAGATTGAAGAAGAGTTGAAACTGAGAGAGGAGGAAAGGAAAGGATCAGCAATCAAAGGCAAAGCCTTTATTCAAATGGTTGAAGGTCCTGAACTTGAATCCATAGTTAGATAGGAGTATGACTATAACTCTCGTCAACTAACTCTCTTCAGGGAGGCACAACAAAGGGTGCATGTTATTCAAAGTGATAGACTGGATCTCCTATCCACGAATGACTTGTACAAACTTCTCAGCACCACTTCAGGGAAGAACAAGGAAACAGATAAACATCTTCTATCCCTGGTGCTGAAGGTTTTGAGAAGCAGAAATAAGTGAGGTTTTAGTAGCATCAGCCTAGGGAGAGTTTGTTGGATCTAGAAAGGCTGGTGCAACCAAAACCAAATCACTTAGACTATTTTGGTGCAAGTAAATAAAGGACTTCCGAAGCTAAGTGTGAAACTTCCGAAGGAAATGGAGTTCTTCCGAAGACAAGTGCAAGATCATCTTCCGAAGGAAAACTCCAACTTTCGAAGACAAAGTGTTCTCTTCTGAAGTTCAAGACTTAGAAGAAATCAAGAGTTCAACTTTCGAAGTATAAAGATATGAAGAAGTCCTCAAGCCTCGGAAGAAGTAGCCTCTTCCAAAGTATAAATGGCTTCGGAAGAACTTGTTCTTCCGAAGCCAACTAACCTTCGTAAGACACTACTATGAACCAGTAGACATAAGTATGGACTCTCTGACACTCCGCTGTAGACCTCTGATATACTTCATGGCGTTTTCTCTAAAGCCCATGTAATTGAGAGAAAAACTAAGTGTTAAGTGACAAAAACCGATCCTGCACCATGGATTTTCATCGTTCCAAGAATATCATGTAAACTGATCTCTGTTATCTCCTCTTTTGTCTCATTATTATTAGGAATTTCAGTTCCCTGCTGCTCCACCAAGTCCTTATTGGCTTCTAACAATTTCAGCGTACCCGCTTTACATCCCCTTACCATATTTCTCCCCACTAGAAGCACTCACCCGGCAATATAACCAAAATGATAAAATCTAAGATTTAAGCAGGAAACTTTTATTTAAACAGAGATAAACAACTTGATTTGAGAGGGGCAATGTCTACAATTACACACTTCTTTGATAACAGAAAACAAGGATGAGGAATATGAAAGTAAATAAGCCTGCTTTAATAAGCCATGACATTTAGTAAATGCTCTAGAAAGTAGGCATAGGAACATCTCCCCAACGTTCAATATTCTTGCTAATAATTAAGCATAGTAACTGCTCACCACTCTTTCAGTTTATTGCTAACTCCTTGACTAAATGGATCTAGCTTAAGCCCAAAAACGTAATTCAGTTGGCCCATATGGGCAGCTTCTATAGCCCGTTTCCCTCTTCTAGCATATACTTTAAATTGGGCCTTTATCATATCTACAATGAATGGCAATTGTTCATTCTTTCGGATGAGTACAAGATGAGACATAAAACAAACAAACATACTTAGTAAAATCCCACATAAAGGTCAGTGGAGACTGAAATGAGGGTAAATCTTACCTCTCCCCCAAGGGGTAGAGAAGCTGCAACCAGATAGATCCCTGGCTCACAATACCTCTATAATAAGAACAACCTTCCATAGTGACAAATTCATAACAGGCTTCCTCCAGTTCTGTATAACTACTCTTACAACTTGAGTATATTGTTACTGTTAGATATGAGTATATGACATCAAATTTTTGTTTATCCTGTATTTAACCATATATTTCAAACTTCCTTGATTCCTATTATCTCAAAGTAATGACATCTCATTAATCTTCTTGCCTTAATTATACCCTTATACTAATCACAGCCCTTCTTTATCATATGCCATAGTTTAACTGCTACATACCCAACAAGTATGCCTATTCATCTATCCAGAATTAAACTTCACATCACCAAAATATTAAGCAGGTCAAATTAATGCACTTAAACGAATTAAATGCAGTTCTAGCTGAAGCCAAAACCAATGTGTCTTAATAATAAAGATAAAAACATTTTCAAACTACTGAACGAACTCACCTTCAACAAGCATTAGTGAACCAAAAACCAGACAAACTGCAAGTGCCATCAATTCATCAAAGAAACCTTTTCAAGTGTAAGAACCAACACTGAGCTTAAGTAAGACGAACACAACCGCAGTTCGCCAATTAGAAACTAAAAACAAACTATTATCATTCTTATTGTCTTGCTATTACATTCAAATACCTAAACTCCTTACTTATTAACAAGAACAAAAATCACAATTCAAACATGATTTAATCAAAATGAGCAGCTAAATAATCGGTTCACAGGCATGCTATGGTCAACCTAACACAGTAAATGCGACCAAATCATACGCCAATCATCGATTCTAATAAGAAGCAAAAATTTCCACAGTTGATGGTAGAAAGCCAGAAACCCTACGCTTGATCATCAATTTCTAACTTTTAATTTCAGATTTCAGAAAGCATACAAGAAATTCGTAAACACAGAAGTAAGCAGTTTTGAATATATAGAGATTAGATGTAAGATCTTACCTGAAACCTCGAATACGCTCTTATACAAGAAGCCTTAGCGTAGAGTGAGATTACAGGAAGAGACATTTCAGCAAAAATAATTTTTTTTTTCATAAACATAGTTAAAGTTTTATGAATTTTCAAAAAAGTAACAAGTCCTTTTATGTTAGACGATGCAAGTGCTTGCACTAATATAATATCAATCACTAATATAAGCGTTGACTTGAATAACAAAGATGAAACCTGAAATATAGTTACAGACCATGTTGATAGTTGAGATTCCGACATGATAAATTTAGAACCTTACCTCCACCAATTATCACTATCTTGCTTCAGTTAATCAGTTGTATTGAATGATGTAATTTTTGCTCTCATACACTAATGTTTTATAGAAAATGCATAATTGGTCAAAATTGTTTGAGGCCAACCTAACCCGTAAAAAGATGACCCGTTTTGACTTGCTATCCAACTATTGTGGTTAATGCATAGGTTGAAATACTGAAGATGAATCTTTGCCTTTGTTTGTTTCACTATAGATTGATGATAGACAGACAGTTTGTATGTTATTTTTCTCTTTTTACAAGATTGTCTGTGATTCCTTTTGCAGACCGTTTTCAGTTGAGTTCAAAGTTAGCATACTTGTTACGTTTCAGACAGAATTGTACAACATGCAGACAAAATCTGATCCGCGAGTGTTTCGAAAATGGGTATGATTTGGTTTAAAGGTTTTCACTCCTTGGGTTTTTGTCTGAACATTTAGTTTGCTATCAGGTTGCTATGGAAAGTCTTCCATTGGAGTTGGTTCAATCTAAATGAATTCATCTGTAAGTTTCCTTTGATACCTTGATATTCAGTCTATGTTACCTGTGTTTTATTTTAAAGGTGTTAAATCAGCCATACTTTAGCTAAACGAACTGGCATACAACATTCATATTCGTTTTGTTTAGTCATTCAAATTAGGACTGTAATACTGGAGAAAATTGTATAAAATGGTAATGTATTCTACAGTCTACACATGTATATTGGGCATTGTATTTCCTTTATCACATAATAAATTGCGTAAAGTAAAAAATCTATCATGCATGAACAATTTCATTCAAAAAGTTACTCGAATGAAATTGTTGATATCAAGCGCTCTAAACATGTTGAATTTTTAAAATTTGTGAAAATTTAAGTTTCTTAGTTGTCACTAGTTAGAGTCTAAATTTGATGTGGTGCTTTTACGGACAAATTGTATAAATGATAACATACATTCACTTCATGAATTGGTTTGAGTCGGGTTTCACCTTCGTGCAACCTATGATTCCCCTCTTTGTCCAAGTGATATGTGTTTCTGCGCGCTCATAAGTTTTGTTATGTGTGTGACATGCTTGCCACGAACAGGATAGTTGATGATAATGAACTGATACGACATTCTAATACTAATTTTGTCACCATAAAGGTTGGTTTGTTAGTATTTAACTGAAAACTTAAAAAAAAGTGAACTTAGGTAAACAAAACAACTATCAATAAAGAAAATGGTTTAAAAAAAATACCACTAATGGTGGCTAACCACACATTGGAAAATGCAATTAAACTAAAGTTATCGACGTTTTGAAAGTACAGATTCTATCTTGATTAAATGCATTTCTTACTACATTTTACATTGTTCTTAATAGAAAGAGTCTGGTCTGAAAACAACGTTAGGTAGTGTCAAAGCATCTCATGTTAAAGGATATAAAGAAACTATCATTTTATCTTTTATAAATATTTGTGGTCTTTGGCTACACTACTTAGTCAACCAAAACAATCTGAATTCAAAGTTATTCTCGCAACTCTAACCGACTACAGACCTATTGGAATAGTCAATTGATTATAGATATAAACATGCTAAGATAGAACACAACGTATATAAATGTAAAAAGGCTATATTCAACATATTAAGTCAAATAAAGTGATATTGCTAAATAGTTGAATATCCAAATAATAGGATGCACATCAAATCTAATCGCTACGGGTAAGAGGTTTTAAAGCATGTGTCTCGTGTTTAGCTTGAGGCATGGAATTTATGATAGAATTTGATTAATTCAGATCTTTATGTACTTTGTTGAATATGAGTTAATCTTGTTTTGATATTTCTTGAATATAATAGAGCGTTTTCTGAATGTATTTGGTTTTGTGATGTGACATTGGTTCCTTATTATGACCAATAGCACCATAATTGTTATTAGAGTTGGCAATTTTTGACATGTGCATATTAACACAACACTACATAACACGATGCGAACACCTTTCGTGTTTGAGCTAAACTTTTTTTTAACGACCAACTAATTAAAGCCTGGCTACCCGGGGTACCCTAATGACGAAGAGGCATCCCATACGCCCACGAGTATAGACAACGCTAGTAGCCCAAGCCCACCCACCATCAATTTCGGGGAAAACCCGCTACCCGAAGGCCCATTGCAGTAAAACGCGACCCACCAACAACATTTGTTGTCTATAGGACTCAAACTCACAACCTCCCTTAAAGGAAGTCATGAGTTTATCACTCAACCAAATAATTCGTGGTTGAGCTTAATTGATTTTGTGTCATTAACAGGTTGATATGTTTAAGACACGATAAAACCACGTCTTAACAGGTTAAACATCTGTTAACTAGTTAACACACCTGATTATATTTTTAACTTCCTTAAAATAATTGTTTTTCATCATCATATTATAAACCCTATTTTTTTGCCAAACGCTTCAATTAAATATGACTACTACAGTTGCACTTTATGAGTCTCCGACCTTTGCTTAACGCCTCTCCGTACATTGCTTGTTTATAAACTCTTTTTGTCACACCCCGACCGACGGCGGAGTCATTGAGGTGGACGAATGTGAATTGATTGTTCATAGTACATGGTAATAATTGCGTTGAAATAATATTAAATGTCATTTTCATTGAATAAAACTAATCAAATAATACATTATAATAAAATAGAACATGAAATAAATATAATAAAATTGTCTTTAATTTTTACTAAGTCCAAGCCCTAAATGTGCATATAGAAGTTGTCACACCCCAACCACAGCGGTTTCCCGCGGGGCGTGATCATCATGAAATCATAGTCATTGATCGACCACTACATGGTTTAGTAAATATACGTTGCAAATAAGTTTAAAAATACATAATTGTTTTCAGAGTTGAATTGCGGAAGCAGTAGAACTAATGTAATTGTTTTCAAAACATGACAAATACAACAATAAATGTCCCAAACAACATGAATGACCCTAAATGCGATATGGACCAAGCTAGCTTAACTTGATGTAAATGTCAAATACCTGAGAAAACATGCATGAAAATATGTCAACGTAAAGTTGGTGAGTTCATAGGTTTTAAAGTAATAGTAAACAATGTAATGGACCACAAGTCTTTCCATGATTTGATTGTCGATCATACAATAATACAACATTATATAAGCACCGCAACGGAAGCTATACTGTAAATGTAACAGATCGCCCCTACCTGTACCTACCGTAAGCACAAGGGTGAACAGTTTAGACCTCCAGTCAAGGTTAGGGTAATTAACCCGGGTGGGGGTAGTCAAACCCAATAGTACTTACTATCCATGATTACTCGCTTTGGGAAATAAACTAACGGTCCGATAACATGGGACTTCATACGATAAGTAAACAACTTATATAACATGTGAAATCATTGACAAGTAAATGTGTCCAAGAAAATAGTAATTTGCATGTAATCTCCCACAAAATGAAAATAAGTAAAAAAGGGGCCATGAAACCACCTGTGAAGTGAGTCGAGTGTGAAAACTGAAAGTATCCAAAGTGTTCGGGAAAACTGAACTAAGTTCGCCCTAGAACAATCAAGGCAACTTATATCTAAGTATTTGCTCCTATGTGTAATGTGAGCATGTAACTATTTCATCCACACACTTGATAACAAAGTGTTTGACTCGACGGCCCGTTGGTGACACAAAATGAATATTTGTGAAATATATATATTACTAGAAAGAATGTTAATAAATTATACTTCACTTGAAAGTGTTCAAAAACATTTGTATCTTAACGTTGACATATTATTTGGGTAATTAAATATAGTTTCGACTCGACCCGAGACATGACTCAAGTGTTTAGTAATTAGTTATGTAATTTACATATGAAATCATCGAAGCTAGGGTTTTGAAATAATCTTATTTTCTTAAGTACAATAATATTTACATTATATTATTTTACTTGTAAATTTTGAAATGTTAACATTCAAGTAAAATCACTAGTTTTTCATATTTTACCATCCATGTATAAATATATATATATTTGTCCATAAAATAATTATTTAATTATTTTCTTAGTAATGTTATTCTTTTATTTTATCTAGTTGTTGAAATACATTAAATTAAGTTTTTTTTAATTTATTAAGTAATTTTGGTATATTATAAAGTAAATCTTTTTAATAAATTAATTAATGAATTTACTAACTTGTCTTAATCCATCTTTTAAGGGACTTAGTAACTAATATTATAAATTCCATAAATTTATATTTTAAGTCCCATGTCAAAGCAACAAGGTCATGTTTCATATTTGATAAAAGTAATCTACTAAGCATTTTAACATCACCTTTAAACTAACATAATATTTAGTCATGAAGCTCATATTTTACATTTAAAGATCTTATGTATATATATACTTAACCATACTTGTAAGTTTTACAATTGGTCATATTAATACTTGCAACACATTAAAAATCTCATAAGCATAAAGTAATCCATTTGATCTCTTCTCAAGTTTTAACATACTTTTATGACTTTATATAACATCTTCAACTAGTAGTTTAGTCAAACATGGATTTATGAATATTTACATTTTAAGAACAAAAGTTATTACCCAATTCTTGTTAAAATATTTTGTAAAGTATTATTCTTGAAACACATTGTTGGTAAAACATCATTTTTAACACGAAAGACTTTTTGGATAAAGATATTTACATGTCATCTAATAAATGGATGAACATGATAAACATAAGAAGATATGTAAACAAGAAGAGAGTGTTCTTACTTAAATAGGTAAAGAAAGATGAAAATGATGTTGTTGGATGTTTGATAACTTCAAAGATCACTTGGTCTTCAACAATGACCCCTTGATTCATCAAAGTTTTGTAGAAGACAAAATGGAAATAAGATGATATGGTGATGGGGTGTCTTGGCCCAAAATTTAGATAGGGAGAGAAGGAGAAGAGATGTTGGATGGTGGTGGTGTATTATGCATATTTATTTATAAAGCAAATTCATGCTTAGGTCCACCTCTCTTGGTTTCTTGTTAGACACATATGGTCAAATGGATGGAAGATGGAGGTGGCCTTTCATGGAAGGGCAACATGATACTTTAAACAAAAGTAAAAGTTGTTACACAAAAGTAGCATGACTACACCCTTCAAGTCAAACAAGAAAACTTCATCTCTTTTGAGGTTGCATGGGGAAGAGATGAGAGAAGGGGGGGGGGGGGGGGTAAGGGGACGGCTATGGGGGTGGGGGTTGGGTTGATTTTCAATTTTTGTATAGTATGGGGTATTTGGGTGGTATTTGTTGCACTATAATAATTTTTATATATTTTTATATTTTTACTTTTTAAAATACATAAAATGTATTATAAGAAATCATATAATATCATACCTTTTAATATTGATGATGTGTAAATAATAACTCGCGTATCTAGTAGTTGTGTTATACGCGTTTATCCGGGTAAAATATCAATTTACTCGTTAAGGTTTATTTAGGAGTTTAAGCTTTTCTAATGTACTTAATTTGGGATCTAAATGTTGGGTTTGTTACAAGTTTATCAAAGATTGTTTAACCATTTAAACAAAAACGCAGTAGATATTAAGAGATATAAAACTTGTTTTAGATACTGAAAATAAACCATTTTATAATCAAGAAGGCAAACCCATGAACAAGGATCATAAATATCAAAACGAAACCAACCATAGGGTGTTCATAGAATACTACCTTTCTAAGAACAAGAAGATATGAGATGGATAATAGATGAAGAAGACGATGCTCTTGAATGTAAGCCTCCAAAAAAGAAGACCTCAAGCTAGTATACCCACAAGCTCTTGCTAAACACCCAACTAGTTAGGAAGTTTATCACCAAATCTTCTTCAAAACCTTCTTCTTGGTCCGAAAATTGCAAGGAGAAAAGATGAAGAGAGAGTTGCACTTGTGTGTGGAGAGAGTGTAGGTTGAGTGTAGTGTTCAATGTGTTTAATGTCTTGTAATAAAACAAGATAATGAATCCCCATGTGAACCACCAAGGGGCGGCCGAAATATTTCAAATGGGTTCCTACCCATTTGAAATTTTTATCATACATTATTTACTATAAGTTTATAAAAATAAACCTCTTTTAATATTATAACTCAACCACACTTTTATTTGTTGTTATTTAACCTACTTAAATAATAATAAAAATAATTTCTCATGAACAAAATATCCATATAATTTGTTCTATTTTAAATGCAATAATTTAGAAAACCCATTTTCTAAATTGGTGTCAATATTTATTTGCTAGATCATATCAACAAATAAATATTTATTGATGTTTGTTTAGCTTGTTATTGTGTATGAACCGACTTGGATCATAACGTACTAACCACATCAATCTTGTATGTGTCTTGGGCATATAAGATCCAACAATCTCCCACTTGCACAAGATTCATAGAAGATTGATGCAAGCAGTAAATACCGCCTAACAACGGTTTACTACCCTTAATACGTATGACTAAGTGCCACTCAATAACATCATCCCCTTCAAGTACCTTACTCGAAAATATTTTAGGTGAATCAATCATCTATCCTTTTGTCACAGATGTCATGTTAAATCCTAGAGACACAGAGTGATCATTCTCTATTGATTTAACTATAGCAGGCCTTAGACATCTTACTCTCAATGAATAAGAGGGACAAATCCCATCTTGACTACATACGTCTCTCACAATCACCTTGTATTATACCTGAATTCAGCCTTATGTACTGCCATGTTTCAGAATAGCGAAGAAATAAGTCAAGGTATAATACTTGGTGAATATCAAGACCCAATATGTATCTCAGGTCAGAGGATACCAAATGATATTCGCCTTTACTCAAAATTACTTATGATCAATCAAGAAGATTCCATGTAGTAATATTTGAGATGCAGGTCAGTCCAATATTTGTATCCCACAAATATCTATTAACCTTGGCAGCAACCCTTTGCTCTATATTCATCCATATGAATATCCACCAATCCAAGTTCATAATAGTCTTACCCTCATACTTGTTCCCACAAGTATGAACGACTATGAACGTTTTGAGTAAATAATTTACTCATGGATTAAACATGCAAAATAGGAACATTAGTTGAAACATTATAACCAAATAATTCATTCAAGTAATAGAAGGTTCAAATATCCAAATACAAAATTAAAAGATCAAATCCAATCACTAGAATATCGAAGTCCCATGGTACAAGTATGACCTTCATGCTTTGCCTTTTCAAGGAGCTTCGTGAGTGGATCCGCAATGTTTTGATCCGTGTGAACTTTGTTAATACATATCTTTCCCTTTTCAACTTCATCCCCTTATGTAGTTGGATCTCCGCTTAATGTGCCTAGTCTTTTGATGTGCACGGGGTTCCTTGATTTGAGCAATGAGACCCTCGTTATCATAAAGAATTTCTAGGGGGTCCTGAATGGAAGGGGCCACCCCTAGATCGGCAATGAATTTCTTCAACCATGCAGAAGCGTCGATGTATTCTAACTCTGTGGTTGATAATTCCACCACATCTTGCTTAGAGCTCATCCAAGAGACTGCTCCTCCATTCGAGACGAAAATGTATCCTGATTGTGATCGTGAATCATCCCGATCAGTTTGGAAACTCGCATCCATGTAACCTTTACCACGAGTTCCTCCTAACCAGATCTACAGATTAGAAACATATCTTTAGTCCTCCTTAGGTACTTAAGTATGTTCTTAACAGCAATCCAATGACTATTTCCAGGATTTTGCTGGTATCGGCTTGTCATGCTCAAAGCGCATGACACGTCCGACCTAGTGCATATCATTGAATACATGATGGATCCTATAGCAGATGCATACGGGATTCCCTTCATTTTATCTTGCTCAACCTTTGAGCTTGGACATTGAGTCGTACTCAATATCATTCCTCTTTGAATAGGTACCGTTTCTTAGAGTTTTCCATCTTGAACCTTTTCAAGACCTTATCAATGTATGCACTTTGATTTAAACCTATCAACCGCCTTGATCTATCCCTATAGATCTTTATTCACAAAATATAGGCTGCTCACTAAGATCCTTGATGGTAAAACAGCTTCCAAGCCAGGTTTTTACACCTTCTAAGGTTGGAACATCATTTCCAAATAGTAGGATATCATCGACATACAATACTAGGAAACTGATGATGCTCCCAACTAGCTTTCTTATACACACATGCTTCATCAGCGTTTTTGATGAAGCCAAATTTGATTACCTCTTCATCAAAACGGTGATTCTAACTTCTTGATGCTTGCTTCAATCCATAGATTGATTTCTTTAACTTGCATACTTTGTTAGGATGTTTTGGATTGACAAAACCTTCAGGCTGAACCATATAGACATCTTCCTCGAGATATCCATTTAGAAAAGCGGTTTTGACATCCATTTGCCAAATCTCATAATCATAATGAGCAGCTATGGAAAATAATATCCTAATAGACTTTAGCATTGCAACCGGCGAGAAGGTCTCATCATAATCAACCCCTTGAGTTTGAGTGAAACCTTTTGCTACAAGTCTAGCTTTATAAGTATCCAACTTTCCATGCATATCGGTTTTCTTCTTGAAAAACCTACTTACTTCCAACTAACTTGGAGTTAAGAGGTGGTACAGCCAAGTCCCACACTTGGTTGTCATACAAGGATTGCATCTCAACGTTCATGGCTTCAAGCCATTTGTCACAATCCAAATAGGACATTGCATCACTGTATGTGGTTGGTTCATCGGAATCTATTAAATAGCATCCATCTATGAAAAATCCATATCTTTCAGGTGGATTACTAGTTCTACCAGATCTGCGAACGCTTTGTGTGTACTGATCAACCATTTGATCATTCTCAACATTCTCATGTTGAGTGCTAGTGTCAACCAAACGTGTATCGGTTTATGGTTCTTGATCTTCCTCAAGATCCACTGTTCTATTGCTAGCTCCTTCCATAAGGAACTTAGCTTCCAAGAACTCAGCCTTCTTGGCAACAAACTCCTTTTGTTTCAATGGATCATAGAAACAATATCCCATAGAGTCTCTAGGATATCCAATAAAGATACAGGTGGGAGTCTTAACATAAGCCTCACATCCCACACTACAGGACCGGTGAAGGGTATGCACTTACAACACAACAACACAATGAGGAGAGTTGCTTAGAACACTTAACATATCAAATAGTGCAGGATCGGGTTTGTCACTTAAACACTTGGATTTCTCTCAAACTCACTTATAGAAACACTCCAATCAGATGAAGTAAAGTCTTTTACAAGAGTTGATAATAATATAGTAAGTAGTAAGGAACACACAGAAATAATTTTTTAAGGCACTTGTATATATTACTTCTCAACTCAAGATATTACAAGACTCTTACAAGCATGATACATGAGTTACAATGAGAAACTATATATACTAGATCCTACAGCCGGATATACTTTGATACCAGCTGGAAACTTAAGACTAAAGCATATACTACAATGCGAAAGTTAAGGTATCTTAGATAAAGTATTATCTAAGATATGGTAGTCATGACATGTCCATGACTTACCTTTTGTCACCAACTAAAGATGGCAACTGTACTAACATAGAAAGGTAAACAGTGGATTAAAGTATGGTCAACTACATGGCTTTTGAGAAAACGCCATGCAGTATCTCAGAGGTCTGTAGCGGAGTGTCAGGGAGACCATACTTATGTCCACTGGATAATAGCAGTGTCTTCCGAAGGTAAGTTGGCTTCGGAAGAACAAGTTCTTCCGAAGCCACTTATACTTCGGAAGAGGCTTCTATACTTTCGAGGCTTAAGGACTTCTGTACTTCGGAAGTTGACTTCAGATCTTTCATTCTAAGTCTTGATCTTCGGAAGTAGGTTCTTTGTCTTCGGAAGTTGGAGTTTTTCCTTCGGAAGTAGGTTTTACACTTTGTCTTCGGAAGAGCTCCTTTTTCCTTCGGAAGTTCCACACTTAGCTTCGAAAGTCCTTTATTTGTTTTACCAAAATCTTCTAAGTGATTTGGTTTTTGTTGCACCAGCCTTTCTAGATCCAACAAATAGGGAACTAGTTAACTTTTGTGAAAGATGCTAAGAACACAAGTAAATATGAGACAGCACAAGTTGGCAAACAACACAAGTTATTGGTTTTAAAGAATGCTGTATATTGATTCTCAAGTTCTATTACAAATGTTACAAAGCATAAAGGAAAGTTAAAAGTACTTGAGACACATATACAACATCCTACAGCCGGCCATACTTTGAAGGCCAGCTGGATACAATTGACTAGACAACTATAAAATCAAATGTAGAGTCAAAAGGCAGATCTGCCTTTTGACTAGTGACTATGACATGCCATAGCTCACATCCTAATATATTACAAAAAGGATAAAAATACATAAAGTAGAAAGTATGGACTCAAGACCTCAATGTACAGTTACCAAAAGCATGGACCTTTTCACCAACTCATGTAAGTTGGTGACTTTACAGAGTTGCAGCGGAAAGGTGGTCCAACTTTATGCTAAAGTTACATCAGATAAAGGCATATCTCTAAAAGTCTTCGGAAGAAATATGTCTTCACTCTTTGGCTTCAGAAGACTTTGTCTTTGAAGTTTCGGAAGACTTCACTTTTGGCTTCAGAAGATGTTGGTCTTGGCTTCGAAAGATTTTACACTTAGAATATTTCTAGTGCATGGTGTAAAACTTCCGAAGCATATCTTTCTTCAGTGCATGCATGTAGAGAGACTTTGGATGTTTTGGGTGCATCAGACTTATAGGAATCCTTACAAATTGCCCTAGACTGATGCTATCAAAACATTTAGAAGATCCTCAGATGTTGGTGGTCTTCAGGATGATGATGACCATACCCTTCTTCATCAGATGGTCAGGATCACTCAGACCCTCATAATATCTTCTCATCTCAAAGAGATCATACAGAGGTAAGTTGATTAAGTCTTGCCATGTGTAGACATTCTCAACACCTTGATCTCTGATCACATGCCATCTTTCTGGAATAGTTGTAAAGGTCCAAGATAAGATGGATCTCTCAGCTGCAAGAGGAGCCACTTGAATTGGAGTTGATTGGGCTGCCTCTTCATGCACTTCCTCAGGTTGATCTGACTCAGCCTAAGGTGTAGAGGTGAATGATTCAGGCTTCTTTTTCTTTGACTTTGGTTTGGAAGCCATCCTCTTCTTCCTCTTAGAAGACTTCAACTGAGAAGACTGGTCTGCAGCACCTTGTTGATCAGTCTTGTCTTTCTTAGTTGGGTGTTCCTCCCTCACAGGTTTAGAAGGAGAGGGAGTTTGACCCTGCTGTGGATTAGAAGATGAAGCTTGCTGAGGCTCAGCAGGAGGTCCAGGTTGTGTTGTCTCAGGTTATTCAACCTTAACCTCCACTTTAGGTGGGACTTGACTTGGAGGGGAGTGTAAGTCAATCAGCTCTCCACTCTTGATCTTCTACTTGATCACCCTGATATGCTCATCCATTGTGGATAGAGATATAGGGCCAAGTCTCCTTCCGGAGAATCCATACAGCTTCAAGAAGCTCATCATCCTTTGTCTGTCAGCAGACTTCTTCATACTCTTTTGGATGATGGCTCTTGACTTTGCAGCATCTTCCCTTATCTTTTTCTTTGTTGCCTTTTGTTCTTTGAGCACTTGAAGTTCAAGCTGTTTGAGATACTCAAACTCAATGTACTTAAAGGACAAGGGAAGATATGCAGATGCCTGGTAGAGACGTGTGGCACTCAGGTAGTTGATCATGTTTTGTCTATCTGTTTCCTTGTCTACCTGAGGTTCTTGTGTAGCTGCCACATCCTCTTGCATAGGGCTTTCTTGAACTGGGGAGAGAGTTGAAACATGGTATAACCTTTTATGTCTCTTCTCCTCTTTGAATTGGAGAACTAGCCTTGCATCCTCTACTTCCTTCATCTCTCTTGACACTTCCATGTCAGCTAGTTCATTTAATTGTTCTAAGGGGAGAGATGTAATCTCATCTATGTCATTGTTCCTAGTCTCCAGGTAAGTAATCCTGACTGCCCTCAACTCATCATCTTGAGTGTTTGGTCTGGGGGTAGCCCTGATTGCAGCTTGCATAAAGCCTAAAAACCTAGAGGAACTTTCTCCCCTTAGCTTCCTCTTCCTCTCTCTCTCCTCCTCCTCAATATCCTCAGGAGTTAGAATCCTTTTCCCTTTGTCACCTACAGACGTTTATGACACAGGGTGGAGAGAGCTTTGGTCTTCATTGTTTGGTGTAGCATCTAAGCTCTGGCCAGAGAGAGGTTGTGAGACACCTTCACTAACAGGTGTTTGACTGAGGGAATGAATTTCTGAACCAGTTGTTAGTGTGACAGGGCTATTAGGCTCTACACTAGGCCTTCAGCCAAGGTTTTCCCTTTGAAGCTAATCTCAGGGTCTGCCTCAACATCCAATTGACCAATGACATTACCTGTAACATCCATCATTTTTTCAAGTTAAAACCCAAACGCGAACTCATTTTGAGCTTCCATTATTAATTTACTTAATAAATGGTTAATAAATAATTCTTTTTCATAAAATTATAAAGTTTATTAATCATGTTACAAAAAATAACTAAATGGAATAGACTTATTAAAACTTATAAAGTCATAAAATGAATTTTAATAAACTTATATAAAGTTTTATTAGTAATTATGAATTTTAAATACTGAAAATAAATAATCAAATTATAAAGTTTACAAGTTTTATAAAAGTTATAAAGATTAACAAATAAATAATTTGATTGATTATCCAAATTGGTTTTATAAAGTCTATAAATATTTGATAAAAAAAGTTATTAAAATTAGAGTATTCAAGAATTTAAATTTTAAATTATAATTATTCTTTTATTTATTTAAATTATTTAATTTTATATTTATTTCAAATTCCAATCTTAACTCCCTTTTAAAAGACTTATAAATCATCATTAACACCATTCATAACCTCCTTCTAACCTCAAGTATAAAAGCAAGGCTTAGGCCTTACTTTTCATTTGCTCATTCTCTAAAAATCTCACTCTCATATCTTTCTTTCATCTATTGGTTATGATCAATTTGAAGAATTTTATTTTACAAGAGATTTCAAGAATTCTTAATACTAAGGTAATCTTTTATTGTTTTTTAATCATCCTAACATCCAATTGTTTTCATGACTTTATGTTCTTACTATTATTCTTTCTTCCACAAATCTCTATTTATTTTAATAATTATCATTTGATCATTATCATTTTAATAATCACTAACCTTATAACAATCACTAACATTTCTAAATTAAACTAACAACATACTAACATAAACAAAGAATCCCGTTTGCATATGGACGGCTATGCCGCCGCATTCGGTTATTCCACAAGATTATTTTTCTAAATGATGGCTATGCCAAAAACTTAGAATATTTTTATAACTCAAATGAATACTATTATACCATATATTGACATAATAAATTGATCTAACCCGTTTCATGTTTTAACGATTTTAAAAGTGCACATAAGTGCCTTACTACAATTCTGGCGGAATATAATCTTACTTCAACCGACTATAACTTGATCATATTACACTAAATTTGAGTAAACTCAGACTCCATTATTAAGTTCATTGAATTATCTTTTTAACGACAGTTTATACGTCTTCAAGCTCAATCGGACGACTCAACAATAGTCTTCACAAAATAAGTGCGCATTTCAGCACCTTCTGTCTTGTGCTGCTTGTTTGACCTATTTACAAATCTTTTCATAAAAATGTTTCTGAACAAAAGTTGTCCGGGAGACTTTGAACTAGTCAAATGTAAATTTTTATAATTTTATGAAACAGTTTACTATTTTAAAAACTTCTTTAAACAGATACCAAACATTCTGTCCAAAATCTAAAATTGGTACAATAATCGTTTTTCAATCTACCTTTCGCTTATTGGCATTCCTAAGCGTCTTAACTTCTTGTAATGAATTCCGACCTCAAGTTATTGTTTCTTTTTATTATTTAGGACATCACCTTTGACTCTTGAACATCCAAGCTTTCTTATGTACTCTACAACCATCACTATTATTGTGAGTTTTCCATGTGAGTATTTCCATACCCTTTTTTGCTTATTTTCACACTTTGGGGTGAAACATGTTAACTTATACTATTGCACTTGTAAACTTATTTGAGACTTGTAAACCTATGGCAATTTATCTTGTAAAGTTGTGGTTAGTTGAACTTTTGTGGTTACCATGTTATGGCGTTATATGTACAATCATTAACTATTGCTAGCCCAGCGAAGTCATAGATCTATGGGTAAGACAAGCCTACTTTGGTTGATCCAAGTACACTTAGCTGATCGTATATACTTTTAAACGTTTGAGACTTGTAAAATTTTGTCGAGGTTTGATTGTTGCATTGTTCATAACATCCCTAATCACTTGATTCACTAACTTATGACTTGAATTGCCATCTTTTATATACTTATGTATTGAAAACTATGGAATGCTCACCAACATTTTTATGTTGACCTTTTATTTTTAACATGTTTCAGGTATACCCCAAGTTTATGTTCTACTCTTTGAAGCTTATTGCATCTAGGATTGGACCTAGTAATAAAATGGATGATCATGTTATTTGTAACATTTGTATATGATGTATTCATTGTTGAAACATTTGTTTGTAATGTTATTAATGAAACTTATGAATAATATATTTGGGATTAATAAATAGCGTTATGTGGCTGTGAACAATCGTAACCCTCACATCTCGACGTTTCCGCCGTCAAGGTTGGGGTGTGACATTACCTGATTGCCTTTGTCTCCTTCTAAGGCTGAACTCTTCAGTAATTCCATCTTGAATCCTGAGTGCTAACCTGTCAGCTTGTCTTGATTGACTTGGGTTGACAAGTGGCATGTTGATCATGTCAAGACCTTAATAGTAGTTCAAGGTCTGAAAATTGAATATTTCTTGATGCCCTTGAACTCTGTGAAGAATAAGGGCTCTTCTATCAGCATCATACCTCCACCCTGATTCTTGAAGAGATGGGAGTGGTTTGCTCCTTAGGGAAATGGGAGCTCTAGTGTCCACTTCCTCCTGTATGGGTGAGTATATGGGGGCCTGCACAGACTCAATAGCTTGAGTAGGGGTTCGTTTGGATTTTCTTTGGTAGGTGAAGGTGATTTGTGGCCTTTTTGGTGGTTGGGAGGTAGAAGGTGTGGATTCAACACTAGCTTTTGTTGCTAGGTTGTCACCTTGAGCAATGAGCTCTAACATTTTTGGGACAAAGGCTGTTTCTACCCCTGAGAAGCCTACAGTTGGCTTCTTCATAATTTTAAAGATGCCGGGCTTCATATGTCCCAAATTTAAGAATATTATCTGTTTCTCTCAACTGTGAGCCCAGTTCATAGTTGAGAATGTGTTGAACATATCTAGGAAACATATAATACTCTAAGGAGTCCAAGTTAGCAAGCAAATTTGTATAAACAAACTGAGAGTACCTGAACTTGAACTTTTGAACCATTCCATATACTATGAAGGAGAGATCTTTGGGAATCTGGTCCCACCCTCCATGCTTGTTAGACAAGCTGTGGATAACCACATGAAGCAGGTATTTCCACTGGGATGAGACCTTCTCTTTCCATGTACTATGAAGGAGAGATCTTTAGGAATCTAGTCCCACCCTCCATGCTTGTTAGACAAGCTGTGGATAACCACATGAAGCAGGTATTTCCACTGGGATGAGACCTTCCCTAACCTGAAGGTCTTTACAAAGAAATCTCCCTCATAGCCCATCTGCTCAAAGGAATGATTTACAGCTTCCTTTGGAAAGGACAACTCACCTTCTTCATCATCCAGCTGCAAGTGAGTGTTTATGATGGCTGGAGTGATGAAGATTGTCCTTCCTTGCACTGTGACAGACAGTGCCTTCTCCCCATCCATAATGACCTCTTGGCAGGTCTTCCTGAATTCAAGCAGATGATCCTCATAGAGAGTAGGATCAATGGTTAGGGAGGTGAAGTAGTTGGATAGAGCCAGGAAACGGCAAACCTCTGAGAAACTTTCATCTTTCTCAGAGCTTAATAGAGCAACCTGGTTGTGTTGCCTGTGAGTTGCATGGAGAAATCTGGGTTGTTTCTGTGGTTTAGGTTGGCCATTTGTAAGCTTAAGGATGAAGAAAGATGAAGAACAAAAGCGGTTTGGGAGAATTTAGGTTTAAGGAATAGTGTAATTGAGGAAGATAGTGAAAGAGGGGGGAACCGTTGGGCATTTATGTGAAAAGGATTTGAAACAAAGTTAATAAAAGAGGATAAACTTTGAAATCCGGATGTCGGTCCCACCTCTGAAAAGTAGTTTACTTTTGCCCAAAAAGTAGTTTTCTTGAAAGTCGAGAATCTTCCGAAGGTTATTTGCTTCGGAAGTTCTAAAGAAAAAAGCTTCCGAAGGCAAATTGGCTTCGGAATATATTTCAAAGGTTTTTGAGAATTATGCTTCGAAAGAGAATTTACACTCAGGGATTTTTTATTCTAAGGAGAATAAAAACTTCCGAAGGTAAATTGCTTTCGGAAGAAACTTGTTCTTTGAAAACATGCAGAGTACTTAAGTTGATTTTAAGCTTCAGAAGATATTTTAGAAATTTCTTCCGAAGGTAAAATTACTGAAACAATTATTTGTTTACTAAGACATAAATTTCTTCCGAAGGAAATTTTAAGTCTTCCGAAAAGAAAAGAGATCATAATTTTCAAAAATCTAAGAAAAATATTTTGAAAAGATTTTCTTCCAAAGAAAACAATGGCTTATGAAGGTGATAAAATAAACAACTTAGGACACACAGGTTTTAGAAATGAATATGATTAAGTTTTAAGAAAAGCTATTCAAAGTTAATCATCCCAATAGCTGATACAAGATATTTAAATCTCTATTCATCAAAAGCTTTGGTGAACATATCAACATATTGTTCATTTGTGTTAACTTTGACTAGTTTGATTAAACCCTTTTCAAAGTTATCTCTAATCAAATGATACCTGATAATATGCTTTGTCCTTGAGTGCTGCACATGATTCTCTGTGATGGAGATAGCACTGTTGTTGTCTATGTGGATGGGAGTCTCTTTAATGTTGACTCCATAGTTCAGCATCTGATTTTGAATCCAAAGCACTTGAGCACAACAGCTTGCAGCAGCAATGTATTCAGCCTCAGCAGTTAATGCAGACACACAAGATTGTTTCTTGCATTGCCAAGAGACTACTTTTCCACCAAGGAATTGACATCCCCCTGATGTAGACTTTGTAGTCATGTTGCAACCACCATAGTCCCTATCTGTATAAGCATATAGATTAAAGTCAGAATTCTTTGGATACCAAAGGCCAAGTGATGGAGCACCTTTGAGATATCTTAAGATTCTTTTGACAGTGACCAGGTGTGACATCTTGGGGTTGGCTTGATATCTTGCACAAATGCATGCAGCAAACATGATATCTGGCTTGCTAGCTGTGAGGTACATAAGAGACCCAATCATTGCCCTATAGAGATGCTCATCAACACACTCCCCCTCAAGATCAGGTCCAAGGGAGTGATTTCTGGCTATGGGTGTCTTAGCAACCTTACAATCAGTCATGTTGAACCTTTTAAGTATGTCTTGTACATACTTTGACTGACTTATGAAGATGCCATTGTCGACTTGCTTCACTTGAATTCCTAGAAAGAAATTGAGTTCCCCCATGGCACTCATTTCAAACCTATCCTTCATCAGCTTTTCAAAGTCTTTATAGAGCTTTGGATTAGTTGACCCAAAGATAATGTCATCTACATATACTTGAACTAGCATTATGTCATTTCCTGTTCCTTTGATGAAGAGAGTTCCATCTATAGTACCCCTTTTGTAGCCATGTTGACAGAGATACTGAGATAGAGTCTCGTACCACTTCCTTGGTGCTTGGTGCATCCCATAAAGAGCTTTATCAAGCCTGCAGACATAATCAGGATGATCAGGATCTGCAAACTCAGGTGGTTGTCTGACATACACCTCTTCATCAATCACCCCATAAAGAAAAACACACTTGACATCAAGTTGGTAGACCTTGAAGTTCTTGAATGCAGCAAAAGCTAGGAATATCCTAACAGCTTCAAGTCTTGCTACAGGAGCAAAAACATTTATGTAGTCAATTCCTTCTTCTTGAGTATACCCTTGAACAACTAGTCTTGCCTTGTTCTTGATGACAAGTCTTCTATCATCCTTCTTATTCCTGAAAACCCATTTGGTTCCTATGGTAGTCTTCCCTTGAGGAAGAGGACATAGGTTCCACACCTTTTGCCTTTTGAATTGAAGCAGCTCATCTTGCATAGCTTCAACCCAACTTCCATCCTTTAGAGCCTCACTAATTTTCTTTGGCTCTATCTGGGACAAGAAACAAGAGTGAAGACAAACATTTGCTTCATGGGTTTGTCCTCTTGTTCTCACCCCTGAATCAACATCTTCAATGATGTTTGTGGTAGGATGAGACTTGTGGATCCTTAGCTGAGGGATCACAGCAAGTTGTTTAGATAGATCTAAATTTGAAAAATTCTGATCTAGCAAAGAAGATTCACCCTCCACATCAGCACACTTATCAAGATTGACTTGATCCAATGAGTGTGTGACATCATTGATTTTGTCTTCAATGGAGTGGTTATCAGCATCAAGAAATTCCTGATTATTTTCACCACCACCATTTTCTCCAACATTTGAAGCTCCTTCTTCTAAGTTTTGTGCCTCTAAACTGGAATTTAAAGGCACCCTAGAAGCATCAGCAAGATTTGTCATTAATGTGCTGGTAGAAGCTTCATTTGCAGGATTAGTTACCACTGGAGCTGAAGATGTGTAAATAGAAGGTCTTCTTAGCTCAAAACTTGGATCAGGATTACTTGTAGGTAGTATATCTGTGGACCCTGAAACATTCTCACAAGATTTGTTAAAACATTTGGTAACTAAATCGAGATCAAATAGCCAATCCGGACTAGAACCTTTCACATTGGGAGTGTGCTCATTGAAAGTCACATTGGCTGACTCCTCAACTATTCTAGTTTTGAGATTGTATACTCTATAAGCTTTAGCTTGAGAAGAGTATCCAATAAAGTGCCCATCATCTGATTTCTCAGCAAACTTGGCAATTTGATCTTTGGTATTCAAGATGGTGCAAGGACATCCAAATGACCTGAGAAAACCAATGAAAGGTTTTCTCTTGTGCCAAAGTTCATAAGGAGTCTTACCATGTGTCTGAACCACTAAAACTCTGTTTTGCACATAGCAAACAGTGTTCACTGCCTCTGCCCAGAAGGTGATAGGCAGTTTAGAGTCAGACAACATAGTTCTTGCAGCTTCAATTAATGTCATGTTTCTCCTCTCAGCAACATCATTTTGCTGAGGAGTCCTAGGAGCACTATATTGTCTTGTAATACCTTTTTCATCATAAAATGTATCAAGGATTTGATTCAAGTCAGTTCCTTGATCACATCTTATGGTTTTGACCTTGTGATCACATTG
The DNA here is from genome assembly GCA_025215565.1 of Flaveria ramosissima. Lineage (NCBI taxonomy): Eukaryota > Viridiplantae > Streptophyta > Magnoliopsida > Asterales > Asteraceae > Flaveria > Flaveria ramosissima. The sequence continues at coordinate 11,010,884 of CM046042.1, read as the reverse complement.
ATTCTCAATCTTTAAGATGAAATTCTTTAGAATCTCAGGGGTCTCATCCTTAGTTCTAAGAAAGAAGACCCAAGTGAATCTTGTAAAATCATCTGTGATCACCAAACAATAAGAGGTCCTTCCTAGACTCATTACACTGGTGGGGCCAAAGAGATACATATGTAATAAGTGTAGGGGATTAATGATGGAATTTCTTTCCTTTGGCTTGTGAGATACCTTGTGTTGCTTCCCCTTCAGGCATGCAACACAGTGGTCATCACTTGTAAACTCTTTCTTTGGTATTCCAGTTACCAAATCATTCTTAATTAATTTATTCATGTTTTTAAAGTTTACATGGCACATTCTTTTATGCCAGAGGAAAGATTCATCATTATTTGCTTTAGACAGAAAGCATGAAACTTCTCCTGAGGGAGATGTTTCTTGCAAGTCCATCTTGTACATGTTCCCTTTCCTGGGGGCTCTAAGCAAGATGTGCTCATGAGAAATGACCACCTCGGGCCTGAGAGCAATGCACTCATGCTCAGTGAAGAGCATGTTATGACTCTGATCACAAAATTAGGATACACTCAGAAGATTGTACCCAAGCTCCTTGACAAAGTTTACTTTCTCAATGCTGAGCTTACCATTTGTGACCTTGCCCCTTTCTGTAATGTAACCTCCTGCATCTCCTCCAAAAGAAACTGGTCCTCCATCAATTCTTTCAAACTTTTAGAGTAGTGACCTATTGCCTGTCATGTGCCTGGAACAACCACTATCAATGATCCATACATTTCTGTTTGTCTTGAGCTGTTCGTGCATAAAAGAGATGATTAGTTACATTTGGAAACCCAAGCCTCATTGGTCTTGGGCTCATCAAAAGAAGTTGAAGACAATACAACAGTAATTGATCCTATAGTCATGCTAGAAGGATCATTTGCTGATGTTGATAAAGAACTTTCAGCCACTTGGTCTTTCTTTGACTTCCACACCACCTTTGGAAGCTTAGACTTGACCTTTAATAGTTTGGAAGTTTTGATGACTTCGGAAGTTTTGTTGACTGGACCTTTGGAAGATCTTGCTTTCACTGCAGAAGGCTTCAGTGATTCGGAAGTATTCCTTTCTTCCGAGACTAAATTTTCTTCTGAAGGCAAGTTTCCACTTGTCTTCTTCTTCATTTTGGAGCTTCCGAAGGAAACAGATTTTCCTTCCGAAGCTTGCTTCTTCTTTTCCAAACTCTTAGAAGTTTCTTTCTTGGTCATATGGAGAGTACTCTTTGGATTGTAAACACAATTTTTAGCAAGATGATGTTGAATTCTTTATGCCCAAGACACATAGAACATTGATGTGGTTAGTACGTTATGATCCAAGTCGGGTCATACCCAATAACAAGCTTAGCAAACACCAAATAATATTTAATTGATGATATGATCATATAATTAAATAAAAGCACCAATTTAGAAAATGGGTTTTCTAAATAAATAGCATATGAGATTGAACAATTTATATGGATATTTTGTTTATAGATATTGTTTGTAATGTTATTTAAGTTACTTAAATAACATCAAATAATAAGTGAGTGTGTATGAGTTATTCAATTAAAAGGTTAGTTATATGAATAACTTATATGAATGACTTGTTAATGTGTGAAAAATGGGTTTTAGCTTTTGGGGGGAAAACCCCATGTTCTCAAAAGTTTTGGCCGCCCCTTAAGGGGTCTCTTGGCCTTCTTTTAGTGGCCTTGGAAACTCATTTTGTACACTAATTCACTCCATCTACTTCTCTCTCTAACTTGCAAGAACCACAAGAAAGAAAAGGGTTTTTCTCCTCTTGTTGAAGTGATTCACGGCTGGAAGATTCAGCAGCCTTTCAAGTCGGTGTTGGTGCTCAAATCTTAGCAACAAGGTGTTTGTCTTAGAGCTTGGGGTATGCAAACTTGAGAGGACCTTCTTTTGGTGCCTTGGTCGTTCTTTCTTGGTCCATATCATCCTTTACCATCTCGTTTTGCTGCTGAAAAGGTAGTTTATGGCAGCCTCTTTATGGCTGCCATAATGTATGTTTGTGTTGTCATAGCTAGTCTTATTCACATAAATAAGATCCTTTGTTCTTGGGTTTGTTTATAACTTTGTAATATCAAGATGAAATCTGAAATTTTCAGTTCATTAACATAGATATAAAACTTGTTTCCGCTGCGTTTTTCTCAAAGTTTAAATGGTTAAACTATGTATCTTGTTTCAACAAACCCCAACATTGGCATCTAGAGCCGGTTATGTGGATAGCTAGCTTGTTTTGTCCTTGAAATATTTCGTTTTTTGGGACTTTGAAACCCCTTTTAGGGGCTGCTATATTCATGTTATATGAAACCCCAAACTTTCAAAGTTATATCACACATGCTTGTGATTAAACTTTGAAAGATATGTATGTTGTATTGTTTATTTGTTTGGACAAGATAAACCCGAAAATTTCAGTTTATGTTGGCTGAAATTTCGTGGGTTTATGGTGGGGTTTCATTATTGGTTTGAATGATTTGATCATTGTTCATTATGGTGCATAACCTAGCCCTTGACCTTGTGTTTTTTGGATGTTTGTAATGGTTGTATTCATTCATTCAATTGGGTTGTATAATCTTTTATTTGTGCTTGGTATGAAGTGTAATTTTATTTATTATTGGGCTGTAATAAATAGATTAGGTACTTTTCATTTTACTAGAAATCTTGTATTAGGATATAATATCTTGTAATATGAAGATGTACGCGTTACAAGCACAAGGAAAGACACAAGAAATATGGAGCATTTGGATGCGGTTTCAAGTGGGAGGTTCATGGCAGCCTTTTGTGTCATGTTTTGTCCCTTAGGAATGTCCTATGGACCACACTTGTGATGGCAAACAAGTGTGGCCTCTTTAGATGCTATGGTTATGCACTATTATTTGGTTGATTCTTGGTATTGTGGTTGATTACTTATATATGATGTTTGCTTAACAATCCTTTCCATGATCATAACTATCTATCCAAATGGACATTAATCATTAAAAGGTTATTAAAATTGTTTAATGATTTTAAAGATTAAAAGGGGTTTTAATCAAAGGACTAAAGGGTATCTTGTATTTGAAAGCATGCAAATACAAGTACATAGAGTTTTTCTAAAACTTAAATTATGAAAACACTAATATTTTAAAACGAGATCAACACCGTCCTTTTACACAACACTTGAGTCACTTGGGAACTCTTAGTGGGATAAAGGTCACCTAACCATTTTGAGGGAACTTGTGATTTGAGGTGAGAATGCCTTATTTGTGGGATAAAGGTCTCCTAACCACTTATTTTGGCAAACTCACACGTGGTTGTAAGTAGGATGTCTTGATTTGCAAACCATGTCAAATGGATCACCTACGATGTGGTTTCCAAATGGTGTTGATGGGGTTAACATGCCGACTTTACATATGATGTTTCAAGTCGATCCCATATCTCTAGAAGTTGCAAATGGTTGCAATCGTCAATCGTTGACCACCTTATTAATTAAAATCGTGGAATAAAGGTCACCTAACCACAATTTAAATGAAATGTTGGATTCTAGATTTTAATATAAAATAGCCATAAAAGGTATTTATTATTAAAATAACAATATCAAAAATACTAAAATAGATCTTTGTTAAATTTTGTAGATGGCCTCCAATAATGATAATCATGATAACTCATCCGCGTCCGCCCAATCTTTACGAGCGATTCTCCAAAAAGAACGTCTAAATCATAACAATTTTATTGATTGGTATCGAAACTTGAGAATCGTTCTCAAGCAAGAAAAACGATCATACGTTTTAGACGACCCTATCCCCGATCAACCTGCTGAGGATGATGCGGAGGCCTTTAACGATTGGTTAAAATACACTGAGGACTCGGTCCAAGTGTCTTGTCTCATGCTGGCGAGCATGACTCTGGATCTCCAAAAGGAGTATGAACATCACGGAGCTTATGACATGATAACCCAGCTGAAGGAAACGTTCCAACAGCAAGCAAGGGTTGAGCGCTTCGAAACGGTTCGAGCACTCCACGCATGTCGTATGGGACGACAACCAATCGGTTTCATCTTATGTGCTTAAGAAGAAAAGCCACATTGACCGCCTCGAAAGGCTTAATTGTCCTGTCTCGAAGGAATTGGCCACGGATTTGATCCTCAATGGCCTTACCAAGAAGTTTGAGACATTCGTGTTGAACTACAACATGAATGCTTGGGACAAAAGCATTGGTGAGCTTCACTCAATGCTCAAAACGGCCGAGGCGGCCATGGGTAAAAGGGTTTTACCTGTTCTCACCATCAATGAAGGTGGGAACAAGAAAAGGCCTCATCCCACACCCAAGGCAAAGGTTGCCTAGGGCAAGGGACCCGTATGGGGAAAAGGGAAAGGGGTGGTAAGGGTACCACCCAAACCTCAAGAGAGAAGCAAAAGGTTGCTTCCAATGACCCATGCTTCAAGTGTGGGGAGATTGGACATTGGGCAAGGAATTGTCCCGTCCATCTCCAAGAGTTGAAAGCAAAGAGGGATGCTGGGCAAACCTCAGGTAGAATATACATGATCCATATGATTTAAACATGACATCCTCTAACACATGGGTATTAGATACCGGATGTGGAACTCACATTTGCAATTTTTGTTGCAGGGGTTCAAAAGAAGCAGTAACTTCAACAAAGGGATGTTAGCCTCTACATGGGCAATGGGGCTAAAGTTCAAGTTGAAGCCCGTGGTGACTACATCTTGAAATTTCCAAATGGTTTGGAAGTAATTTTGAACAATGTTTTGTATGCTCCTAGTTTGTCTAGGAATATTATTTCTGTAGCCCTATTAAAACAATTGGATATGTATTATCATTTGTTGAAAATGATATTCATGTTTCTTTAAATGATATGTTCTACTTTAAGCTATTCCTATTAATGGTATTTATGAATTGGTTCATGAAAATACTTTAAATAGTTCATTGTACCAACTAGCACCAAGAAACTCAAGTTGGATTTGAGTGATACCTATCTTTGGCATTGTCGTCTTGGTCATATAAACAAAAAAGAATTCAAACACTACAAAAGATGGTCTTTTAAAAACAAGTGAATGTGATTCATTTGATGTGTGTGAGTCTTGTTTACAAGGTAAAATGACTAAGGCACCCTTCAGTGGGACTAATGAAAGGGCAAAAGATTTGTTAGGAATCATACATTCGGATGTATGTGGTCCTTTTAAGCCAATGACAAGGAATGGTGAAAGATACTTCATTACCTTTACCGATGATTATAGTCGCTATGGGTATGTGTACCTGTTAAGACACAAAGATGAAGGTTTTGAAATGTTCAAGATCTTTCAAAATGAAGTACAAAATCAACTCAACAAGTCGATTAAAATTCTCCGCACCGATAGAGGAGGTGAATACCTAAGTGATGCTTTTCAAGATCATCTTAGGAGTTGTGGGATTGTCTCACAACTCACTCCACCTGGAACACCACAACATAATGGTGTGTCTGAGAGGAGGAATCGAACCTTATTGGATATGGTCCGATCTATGATGGCTAGAAGCACATTACCTCTATCATTTTGGGGTTTCGCTTTGCTCTCCGCGGCCCGTATTCTAAATATGGCCCAACCAAAAGGTGGAAAGGACACCTTTTGAGATATGGCATGGAAGAGTTCCATCCCTATCATACTAAGGATTTGGGGTTGTGAGGCTTATGTTAAGACTCCCACCCCAAACAAATTAGAAGTCCGATCCACCAAGTGTATCTTTGTTGGATATCCTAGAGATTCTATGGGATATTATTTCTATGATCCACTGGAACAAAAAGTGTTGTTTTGCCAGAAAGGGTGAGTTCTTAGAAGCAAAGTTCCTTATGGAAGGAACTAGCAGTAGAACAGTGGATCTTGAGGAGGATCAAGAACCACAACCCGATGCACGTTTGGTTGAAACTAGCACTCAACATGAGGATGTTGAAGATGATCAAGTGGTTGATCAATACACACAAAACGTTCGCAGAAGTGGTAGAACTAGTAATCCACCTGAAAGATACGGATTTTTCATGGATGGATGCTATGTGGTAGATTCGATGAACCAACCACATACCATGATGCAGTGTCCAATTCGGATTGTGACAAATGGCTCGAGGCCATGAGCGTTGAGATGCAATCCATGCATGACAATCAAGTATGGGACTTGGTTGTACCACCTCTTAACTCCAAAGTAGTTGGAAGTAAGTGGGTTTCAAGAAGAAACTGATATGCATGGAAACTTGGATACTTATAAAGCTAGACTTGTAGCAAAAGGTTTCACTCAAACTCAAGGAGTTGATTATGATGAAACTTTCTCACCTGTTGCGATGCTAAAGTCTATAAGGATTTATTGTTTGCCATAGCTGCTCATTATGATTATGAGATTTTGGAAAATGGATGTCAAACCGCTTTCCTAAATGGATATCTTGAGGAAGATGTCTATATGGTTCAGCCTAAGGTTTTGTCGATCCCAAACATCCTAATAAAGTATGCAAGTTAAAGAAATCAATTTATGGATTGAAACAAGCATCGAGAAGTTGGAATCACCATTTTGATGAAGAAGTAATCAAATTTGGATTCATCAAGAACGCTGATGAAGCTTGTGTATATAAGAAAGCTAGTGGGAGCATCATCACATTCCTAGTATTATATGTTGATGATATACTACTATTTGGAAATGACTTCCAACCTTGGAAGGTGTAAAACCTGGCTTGGAAGTTGTTTTTCAATCAAGGATCTTGGTGAAGCCGCCTATATTCTTGGAATAAAGATCTATAGGGATAGCTCAAGGCGGTTGATTGGTTTAAGATCAAAGTGCATACATTGATAAAATCTTGAAAGGTTTCAAGATTTTGGAGAACTCTAAGAAAGGTACGGTACCTATTCAAAGAGGAACAATATTGAGCACAACTCAATGTCCAAGCTCAAAGGATGAGCAAGATAAAATGAAGGCAATCCCATACGCATCTGCTATTGGATCCATCATGTATGCAATGATATGCACTCGGCCGGACGTGTCATGCGCCTTAAGCATGACAAGTCGATACCAGCAAAATCCTGGAAACAGTCATTGGATGGCTGTTAAGAACATACTTAAGTACCTAAGGAGGACAAAAGATATGTTCCTAATCTATGGATCTGGTGATGAGGAACTCGTTGTAAAAGGTTACACGGATGCGAGTTTTCAAACCGATCGTGATGATTCACGGTCACAATCGGGATATATTTTCATTCTGAATGGAGGAGCGGTCTCTTGGAAGAGCTCCAAACAGGATGTGGTGGCTCTATCAACTACAGAATCAGAATACGTTGCCGCCTCATTGGCAGCTCAAGAAGCTGCATGGTTGAAGAAATTCATTGCCGATCTAGGGGTTGTCCCTTCCATTCAGGACCCCCTAGAGATCTTTTGTGATAACGAGGGTGCGATTGCTCAAATCAAAGAACCTCGTGCTCATCAAAAGACTAGGCACATTGAGCGGAGATTCAACTACATACGGGATGAAGTTGAAAAGGGAAAGATATGTATTCGCAAAGTTCACACGGATCAAAACATAGCAGATCCTCTCACGAAGCTCCTTGAAAAGGCAAAGCATGAAGGTCATACTTGTGCTATGGGACTTCGATATTCTAGTGATTGGATGTGATCTGTAATTTTGTATTTGGATATGTGGAACTTTTATTATTTGAATAAAATTATTTGGTTATAATGTTTCAATTAATATTCCAATTTAGCATGTTTAATCCATGAGTAAATTGTTTACTCTAAATGTCCGTAGTCGTTCAGACTTGTGGGAACAAGTATGAGGGTAAGATTATTATGAATTTGGATTGGTAGATATTCATATGGATGAATATAGAGCAAAAGGTTGCTGCCAAGGTTCATAGATATTTGTGGGATGCAAATATTGGACTGACCTGCATCTCAAAATTACTACATGGAATATTCCTGATTGATCATAAGTAATTTTGAGTAAAGGCGAACATCATTTGGTATCCTCTGACCTGAGATACATATTGGGTCTTGATATTTACCAAATATTATACTTTGACCCAGTTCTCCGCTGTTCTGAAATATGGCAGTTGATAAGTCTGGATTCAGGTATGATATAAGGTAATTATGAGAGACGTATGTAGTCAAGAAGGGATTTGTCCCTCTTATTCGTTGAGAGTAAGATGTCTAAGGCCTGATAAAGTTAAATCAATGGAGAATGATCACTCTGTGTCTCTAGGATTTAACATGACATCTGCGACAAAGGGATAGATGATTGATTCACCTAAAACATCTCAAGTATGGTACTTGAAGGAGATGATGTTATTGAATGGCATTAAGTCATACGTATTAAGGGTAGTAAACCGTTGTTAGGCGGTATTTACTGCTTGCATCAATCTTCTATGAATCTTGTGCAAGTGGGAGATTGTTGAATTCTTATGCCCAAGACACATAGAACATTGATGTGGTTAGTACGTTATGATCCAAGTCGGGTCATACCCAATAACAAGCTTAGCAAACACCCAAATATTTAATTGATGATATGATCATACAATTAAATAAAAGCACCAATTTAGAAAATGGGTTTTCTAAATAAATAGCATATGAGATTGAACAATTTATATGGATATTTGTTTATAGATATTGTTGTAATGTTATTTAAGTTACTTAAATAACATCAAATAATAAGTGAGTGTGTATGAGTTATTCAATTAAAAGGTTAGTTATATGAATAACTTATATGAATGACTTGTTAATGTGTGAAAAATGGGTTTTAGCTTTTGGGGGGAAAACCCCATGTTCTTAAAAGTTTTGGCCGCCCCTTAAGGGGTCTCTTGGCCTTCTTAGTGGCCTTGGAAACTCATTTTGTACACTAATTCACTCCATCTACTTCTCTCTCTAACTTGCAAGAACCACAAGAAAGAAAAAGGGTTTTTCTCCTCTTGTTGAAGTGATTCACGGCTGGAAGATTCAGCAGCCTTTCAAGTCGGGTTTTGGTGCTCAAATCCTAGCAACAAGGTGTTTGTCTTAGAGCTTGGGGTATGCAAACTTGAGAGGACCTTCTTTTGGTGCCTTGGTCGTTCTTTCTTGGTCCATATCATCCTTTACCATCTCGTTTTGCTGCTGAAAAGGTAGTTTATGGCAGCCTCTTTATGGCTGCCATAATGTATGTTTGTGTTGTCATAGCTAGTCTTATTCACATAAATAAGATCCTTTTGTTCTTGGGTTTGTTTATAACTTTGTAATATCAAGATGAAATCTGAAATTTTCAGTTCATTAACATAGATATAAAACTTGTTTCCGCTGCGTTTTCTCAAAGTTTAAATGGTTAAACTATGTATCTTGTTTCAACAAACCCCAACAGATGAGAAGTACTCCCACACGTAACACAATCCATTTTCTTCCTTCTAGGAGTTTTCCTTTGTGAACAAAGCTGAACTTGATCACTTTCCTTCTCCATCTTCATCTTTGCAGATGCTGTGGCAGTTCTTGTGGGGATAGAACTACCTTTGGAGCTGGATGGTTCAAGTTGTATAGCAGTGATGCACAACTAATCAGCCTTCTTCTTGATGATGGAATGATTTGGACATGAACTAGAACTCTTGTTGATGGAGTTCAAGTTGGTGTTTTCAGCCTTCACCACTTCAAATCCTATAGAGATGAATACTTGTTTCTGTGCAGAATTGAAGGTGGCCTTGATCTCTTGAGCCTTTTTGGACTTTCTTTTGGCCTTCCTGATCAAGTTCTTTCTTCTTGACTTGGTCATCCCAACAGCTTTGCTCTCCTCGGAGGAATGGTGACCCTTCTTAGAATGCTGTTCTTCACTCTTCTCCGAGCCATTCTCCATCATCTCCTATTAATCCTCTTCAGTCTCAGGATCTATGAGGGGAAGCTCATCTTATCAAGTTCCACACCTAGGAGATCTTATAGACAAGATTGTGTGTGGAGGAGCTATCTCACAAGATCCTAGTCCCTGCTTATTTTGATAACAAACTTTTGCATGCAAGGATGATGATATTATGTTCTTGAAGGTCTCTTCTTCAAGAACACATTTTTCTACCTTGGCTTTGCTGATCACAAGCTCAGCCTGGCATTCAGTTAACTTATTAATGAGGTCTTTGATCTGAGTCCTGTAGTTTGTATGCTCATGTTTAAGAGTTGAAATGGTTTTCTCTAAGTCCTCTATCTTTAGGTTATAATCATTTTCAGCTCTTTTAAAATCAGCTTTTAAGATATTTAAGGACTCAAGATCAGATCTCATTTCTAAGTTATAGGACCTGTATCTATTGACTTTAGCAATGCATTCAGGAGTACAAAGATGTTCCAATACCTTGGCTTCATTGTGGTCTCTCATGAGTGCTTGGTTTGGAGATGCATCTTCTACCTGAAAGCTCCAGTCAAAGCCTCCTTCTTCAACAGCAACTGCAGCTTGCTACTTTGGCTTCTTATTCTAGGGGGCTTTCTCAGTGTAGTTTGGTTTGGTTTGTGCTTGGCCACCATTTGTCCTTGGTGCCTTACACTCTCTTGCAAAGTGTCCCATCTGGTTACAATTGTAACACTTTACTTTGCTTTTATCCAACCCAAACTTTCCACTGGCTGCATTGCTTGGAAACTTTCTCCCTGTCCTCTTGTAGAACTTCTTGGCTCTGTGAGTGAGAAGGGCCATTTGCTGGACTATCTCCATACATTCCAGATCATCTGGACAGATACAGTCCAAATCTTCAAGGGTGAAGAGAAAGTTGCCTGAGCTTTCATCAGCAGAGACAAAGGCATGAGAAGAACTTGTCTCTTGGAAAAGACTTCCTTGAGTGTAGCTTTCCCTTGGAGTCTCTGGGAAGGTGATGAAAGGGCCCTTTTGTGAGTTGTTAGGGAAGCATATAAGATGATGTTGTGGTTCAATGCATTCCTGTTAGTCCAGGATGATCAAACTTGAATCAAATCATGAAGAATTAGATCAAAATATGATGAACACAATGAAAACCCTTTGATCTTCAATTAGATTGCAAAATGTGTGTTTACAAATAATCCCTCAATCAATTGGTCATGCAACCATTAACCTAATTCTAATTACAATTAGGCTATTTATAGTCTAGTTTAAGTTTTCATATTACACATAACCCCTAGACTATATATTTAGACTAAAACATGACTCAAAGAAAGTAAAATATATTTTGTTCACACAAAATATATTTATTACAATATAACTCCTAGTCATCTAAATCTTCAACGTCTCGTCTCGGTCCTCGTCTCGAACGTGTCGGGTTTGACTTTTGTTGACTTTGACCGTGACGTTGACTTTTGTTGACTTTCACTGTGTTGATAATATAGACTATCTTTTACAGCTCCAACAATACTCCCCCTTAGTCTATCATTATCAACGTCTTCAAACGAAATCAGCATCGAGAAGTCAACAGTAGAAAGATCTTCAATTTGAATTTTTTTTGAATATGATGAGAAAGATTTTTCATCTCATAAGCTCCCCCTATTTATATGCTCCCCCTTTTCGAGTGCAAGCTTTACAAAGATATTGGAATAGGTTTCTCAAATCTCTAATCTTGAGTGCTTCAGAAGATGTAGGAGGAGGATTCCTAGCTCGGTATCTTCTGCAAACTTGAGGAACAGGTTCTCTGATCAGGTACACTGCTCAACTGATGATCGGCCATCACTTACAGCAAAATCCTAAAACACATTCACAAACACAATCTCGACATTTCTAATTAGATCATTTCAATTTAACAAAATAAACCCGTGTTTATCTTTGTTTGAAAACAAGCGATCCCGTGTTCATTTGTGCTCAATTTCTATGAAATGCATAAAAAATAATAAAATATAATCAGCATAATATGAAAGACCTAAATGAATATTGAAATGAAAATTTATTATAATTTTTTTTATTATATACATATATTATAACATTTTTTATCTATATATATATATATATATATTTTTTTTTTTGTTTTTGTTTTGTTTTTTTTTTACTTGTTTTTTTAAACCGAGAACTGAATCGATCATGAGATCATATCCTCAAGATATACTTTAGCACAAAGATGAATTTAATCATCGACAAGCAATGAGATCACACTGATAACTGAATCTAATCACAGTCTTTAAATGATTTTGAAATTCTCAAACAGATCAATAACTATTGCTGATATGTTTGTCCACTTAAACCCATGCCCTATCTTTTACAAAAAGCAGAAGATGATTCGTTAAGGTTCGATTAAATGCTTTAGAATGCTAGGACCCCACAATCATTTGGCAAAAACCCTCACCCAACCTCAGGATTTCTTGAATTTTGTTACAATCTTTATAGAGCAAGGCGTGTGCATTAGTGTGCAAGTGATTATCAACAGAATATTGCATTCTGTGATGTATTAGATGATTTGACACTACTTAGACCAAAATGGTGAGAGCTCCAGGTCTATACTCACGTATAACAAAGGAGATGACCATTTAATCCTGTGCCGATGAGAGCTCCAGGTCAGTACTATCGTACAACAGAGGAGATCATCACTCCAGGTCAGTACTTCCGTACAGCAGAGGAGATTAGCACAAACACAAGACACATAAATACACCAATCATGGCTCAAAGATATGGCTTATATGATTTGTATCATGGTGGGTGAAAGATCAATTCTCAATCCAATTTTTGTCGGGACTCAGTTTTTGTGCAGGCCAAATGATTGCGTAAATCCAGACATCCTTAAGCATATATTTTAATTTAAATCATCATACTGTTGTCTACTTTATTCTTCAGGCTGAGTCTACCAAGCATATCATTAAAGAATCTGATTGTTTTTCTTTTATTTACAATTAAAAATAAGATGTAAATCAGATAACAGCATCAGTTACTATCATTTCTCATTTTTAAAACGAAAATCATGCAAAAACAAGCATTTCAAGATGATATACAATCATTTCTCAGTCATCTCGAATCAAGTTCTCAGTACACTTTTCATTTTTATTTACTTATACTCTCCCCCTAAATTTTTATTTTTGCAAACTTTTTTTTATTTATTATTTTTTTTATATTTTTTTATTATTTTTTTAATTTTTTATAAAACTGTATAAAAATAAAAATTTATCAAAGAAGGTCTTCCAAACTACACTGATATGATGATAAAAAATGAATGCTCAAGAATTATGCAGTGATTGTGAAGTGAGAACTGTGATTGTGTAGATAAAAATTTAGATTGTGGATAAAATACCATGACCTTAACCTGTTAGTTCCGCCTCAAATTTGAATTAGGAACAATCTTTGTCAGTAAACCGGATAACTAACAGTCCTCCTGAATTGTTACTGCACTCATAAAACAGATTAGTTAGAGAGGGGAACCCAGGCCATCATAGTCCTGGAAGTTCCATTTTCATCGATATAAGAAACCTGCTTCTGCACACAACCGTTGAAATAATCTGGGATGTCTGTATCCTTCTTTTTAATTTGCCAAATTTGTTTCGATTCAATTAATTTGGATTTGAATGAATTAAATTTGGAAAACATTTTCTGTTTAAGATCGGAAGGAAAAGAATTTGGTTTTAAACCTTGGTCATTTTCATCTTTGAATCATGTGAAACCGGCTTCACACGAAAAGGTTTAGATGGAGGGTTTTTCATCCAACCATTCAAAGATGTGTGTTTTTTACCTCTTGATCCACAGAAGCAACCCGTGTTGCCTTTACCGTGTGGAATATTCTTTTTAGACTTACATTCGGAGAAGCAATTTGTTTTGCCTTTACCATTCGTAGCAAGCCTTTGAGGACATTTCTTTACCACATGACCTTCTTTTCCACACTCAAAACAAGCCTTGAATGGCTTTTGATTCTTTGTAGTCTCGTGTTTGTACAGGTGGTGATGAGGATTGCTTGGAGCTTGTAGCAGATTCTTGCTTGTTCTGAAGTTTCCTGTGCAAAACAGGGAATAAGATCTTCACTGGTTGATTGGATTATTTGGCAATTAGAGAAGAGATCCGTATTGGTCTTGATTCAATATTAGGAAGCTGTTGAGACTTGACACTGTCAGGAGATATCTTGAATTGAGAGAAACCAACACGCTCCTCTATGATTGATTCATCATCTGAGCTTATCCAGTCTCGTATACACAGATCTGCTTCCAAAGGATCTTGATTGACACCTCCTATTGTGTTGGCTTCGCTTATAGGATTCTGATTGTCTGATGATTCAACAATTGTTCCTTCTTTGACAAACCTGACGGGAACAAACGAAGGAATGTTACCTGATTTGAATTTGTTGAAGAAAGTTGGGAGAAGCATCTGAAATTGGTGTTGGAGCATCAGAAGTGGAATCAGCATTAATCTTCTTATCAGACCCTTTGGAGAGGAATCCCAAACCAACAGGAGAATCCTGCACATCTCTAACCTCTTTAAGATTGACGTTGCTTAAACCTGCATTTAAACTATTAGTTTCTGCAGCTTCAATCAAATCATTAGATAGATGAGGTTGAGGCATAGGAGAGTAACAATGGGTGCTAGGAGGAGGATAGACGTATGGATTTTCACCACAACCCACTCCCGTTTTAATCCTAGCTCCCCTCTGTTTACACAGTAGCTCTTCCTGTTTCATTCTGGATATGGTCCATCTATCAAGCTTTGTTTTAAGCTTGCTTGTTTCAAATTCAGCCAAGTGACTCTTTCGTTTAAAAGATTAATTTCAACATTTCTTTCAAGAAGAGTTCGTTTTAAATGATCATTTTCTTTTAAAGCTTCATTTAATTTTATGAAATACTTGGCTTCATTCTTTTTAAGTTCTGCGTTTATGGTGGTTAACTCTTTTGGTTATCTAAAAGTAACCTATTAGCTTTATACACACCAAATAAACGAATTTTACAAGCAGAAGAACACATATCCTGAACTGTCTCGTATGGAAGATCCAGGATGACCCTTTCAGCAGTAAGAGCCTTCTCACAATTGCAAACTCTAGTATTTCGCTTCCATTCCTCTTCCTTCTCAACATCACAAACTCCAGCATTTAACTCAGTTCCAGCTTTACCCATTGATATCTGCTTAAGCTCCTCTTGTACCTCTTCAGTTTTAGGTTTCGATAAACCGTCAGAATTGGTGTCAGAATCTGATCTCTCTTCTGGTTTCTCTTTGGAGTTTGAAGTGATCTTTGGAGTTAGATATGTCGCTTCATAGTACTCACGACGTTTGATATCCAACTCAATCGCTTTCAGTTTGTTGATCACCTCCATCAGTTTGTAATCCCGAAAGCCTCTATCTCGTTGAATCGACTTGCCGTGTGAGCTCCATTCTGATGGGAGGGAATCAAGCAGTCTTAGAACTTGTTCATGATTTCCCAGTTGGGCATCAAACTTCTTCAGATTACTTGCCACCAACAGAAAATGATCAACAAAATCAGACATCGTTTCATTCTTTAAAGCTGCAAAATTATCAAACCGACATTATGCAATTGTGAGATCATCAGATTCGAAGGATTTAATCAGTTTTGCAAAAGCCATTTTTATTTTTATTTTGTTTAAACAATTAAACGCCCCAAAAATATTTTTCCCAAAAAATTTAGAATAATTCTCCCGGGGAATAATATTATTTTTAAAATGTCACACTAGACAATCTTAGCAACTGGGGGAAAAAGTCATCTTTGACATTCTAGTTTCGCTGATGAAATTTCTTTATCAGGATGAACTCAATTAATCCCAACTAGGGGGAAAAAGTCATCTTTGACATTCTAGTTTCGCTGAAACAAAATGATAATTTCGCCGAAATTGTAGTTTCGCAAAGCTAGTTTCGCAAAAATATCTAGTTTCGCTGAGCCGACAATAGTTTCGCTGGAAATTCCGGCAGCAGTTTCGCTAGCCAAATGCTTTAGACTGCTTTGTTTCGCCGACAATTTCGCACAAAACAAGCTTGAACTTTCGTTCAATGATACTTTCGGCATCAATTTCGCTTGTAAATCAACCACAATCACTGTTGAACTTTCGTTCAATGAAACTAGTTTCGCAGGATAGCAGAAAACAACTTTAATGAGGATAACCGATGTAGTTTCGCTGGAAGAACTCGTAGTTTCGCTGGATGAACTGGTAATTTCGCTGAACGAAGCTGAAAAACTTTTTCAACACGAAATCAATCTGAAAACGCCCAAATCTCAATGGATTTGATACCTGATGATTAACAGAGCTTTTCCAACCAATAACAAGCAAACTTCAATCAATTTCCATATCAATAACACTCAAATTTGATCCGAAATTGATGAAAACATAATATTGAACAAAAACAACAAAAACCTCAACTTCTCTCTCTAAAATCTTCAAATCTTCAGTGAATTTGATCCAAAATGGCTCTGATACCAAATTATATTGTTGGTCCATGTGATCGAATAACAGTACAATTGAAGTGATGAATTGATCAATATCAAACACTCAAGCTAAACAACAACAATTGAGAATATAGAAGATGAATCTAACACATATTTGATACTCAAAGAAACAATATTAAACAATAACAACAAGCACAATAGTATTTCAGTGAGAAAACTGCTTAGAATTGGTAGCTTGCAACAGAGATCCACGATTAGGGTTTTGCAAGCTTACCTTACAAAGTGAAATGTCAAATGTATATATAGCAGTCATAGTTTCGCTGACAGTTTCGCTACAGGCGAAACTGTCATGCCGAAACTATAGTTTCGCCTGGCAGAACACAAGTTCGCCGGGTAAACCAAAACAGCAAACTGTGAGCGAATGTATAGATTCGCTCACAGTTTCGCTGGACTGCCAAAACTGCTAATTACTAAGAACATACAAAAGGAAACTAACAAAAGTCCTATTACAATGTAAAGTAAACAACTATACTAAAGTGAGTCCAACCTAACATGATCTTCAATACTCCCCCTAGGTTGGACCTCACTATCTTCACTTCTCTTGATTTGACTCGTCGGCTCCGGTTTCCTCTGCTGCTTTTGATCTATCTTCATCACCTACTGTAGCAACATCTTCAGAAGCTTCAGCCACTGTTCCTCCAAGGTTCTTTCCTGCATCACTAGCTTCCTCTGAATGACCACTAGCCTTTGCAAGCTGCCTGGTCATATCTTGAACATCCATGGCAAAATCATCTTGGGCTCTCACCTTTTCAGCTAACCTCTTAACCTCCGCCCTTACTCCTCTTATCTTGTTTGCAACATTCATAAACAGACTGGCCTCTTTTCTTGTTTCCTCTCCAGCCCCAGCCTTAATGTGATTTTCACAAAGAACAAAAGATCTTCATCACTGAAGCTAAATAACTCCATCGGGTCAAACACCCTAAACTCTTTTCCGTGTTTAGCTCTAATCACCGCCTCTCCAGTATTATTATCATAAAACCACTTTTCAAAGTCCTGTAGCTGTTGGGGAAGAGGATCAACCAATCTTACCCTATTTACAGTCTTTGGTGGTTTGACTCTCAGTACAATCCTTCCTTTGCCTGTCTCCCAATCTTTATCTTTCTTTGACCTTTTTCTTTCAGCTTTCATGTATCCAAATGACTTGAAATTATCATTAAGTCCATTTTTGATTTCCTTCTCAAGAAATAATGCCCTTTCACTTAAGTGAGCATTGATCAAAGGCAAAGTTGCCAAACGTCTCAAATCCCATTTGGGCAAGGTCTTAAAAGCCTTCCTCTTAAGCATATAGCTGATATTTCCTCCTCTTCTTTTGATCATGAACATCTTTAAGCTAGGATTGTAGCACCAACTTATGATCTTCTTATCTGCTTCCTTCCTGCTTAAACCTTCTAGATTTTGAAATAAAGGAGTAAGTTCTTCAACCTCCTTTTCCTTGACCAACCAATCATTCTTGTCCATTTCAAACACATCAGCTTCATCTTCTCCCTTCTTAGCAACATAAATCAGTGGTTGCTCATCAACTTCATAAAATTCTGGTTCAGAATCATAGTCTACCAATTGTTCATCCTCCTCCTCTTCATCAACCAAACCTTTCCCTTTATCAGATACTCCCTCAGTGGTAGCTGTAACAACCACTTCTTCACCAACAATATCTTTATCAAAATTAAACTGCAAGTTTACAAACCCAGCCTCAATAATATCTTCATCCTCATTCCTTCCAACATCCTCTCTTGGATCTCCTGTTCTCCTTCTTCAGTATTAGCTGCTCCAGAAGTACCCTCTCCTACCTTAGATGAAGTACCCACATTCAAGAATGAGTACTTAGATGTATCAGTCAAATCATCTAACTCAGATTGAGTCAGTTGACTAGGTAGGCCGGTTGCAGCTTTCATCTGGGTAATCTCCTCAAACAACCTCTTAATCAGTTTATTTTGGTCAACCAACATCCTTAGCATTCCCTCAATCACCTCATCCTTCTGTCTTTCTCTGATCTCCTGATTCGTCAGTTTAGTCTTGATCATACTCAACTCATTTGCCAATGAAGTATTTAGATTACGTATCACATCCTAATCAAGATTCGCACTAGCCTCTCTCCTGGCTGTAAATCCCTCATGTCGATTTTTTTTTCTCCGCTCAGGCTCAACAAAGTCAGTTTTCTTCTTAGATCTCCGTTCTTTCTCTACCCTGATCTCCTCTGCTTGTGCATCAATATCCTCTTCAAAATCATAATCCTTTTCTTTCGCGTATCTCTTTCTTTTCTTAGTTGCATCAGCTTGCTGCACTCTTGTTTCTTCAGCCCTTTTGTTTTCAGATTCATCAACCCGTCAGATATAATTCCAGCGTTCTGGAGGATACATATTCTCCCAAATATGGGTGATTTTACCACTAAAATCATGACGGATAGCATAGCAATCAGCAAAAATACGAGGGTTCATCTGCACCAGTCTCTTGACTTCACCATGCTTAGGAACATCAGGAATAAGATCATCAAAAATCATCTGAAGAAAGCGAGGGTATAATAGCCATTTGTCTTACTTCACAGCCATCACGTTCTCTGCCATACATGCAAAGATCAGTCTAGCAATGTTGGCCTTCTCCCCTTTACAACATAGCACCATAGCTTTAGCCCAATCGAGATTAAGTCCATCGGATCCACCTTTACGGTGATCTAAGCACATAATAAAAACATGAGCGATATATCTCCACTCCTTAGATAAGAAAGACTTTTTGATCTCTTTCCTTGAACCAAAAGCTGGTCCCTCATACCCCATTCGTCTAAAAGCTTGAAACACTTCAGACTCTGTCATATCCACTTGATAGGATCGGATCAATTAGGTTAGAATTATGCAGCGGAATATCACCAATTGAGATCGAATTCAAGCAAGAAAATATAATGAATATGCAAGACAATCAATCACAATTATAGAGAGAATATTTCTGTTAAGGGAAAAGATTTCATTCACGCGTAATGCTTCGGTTAGAAATACAGCTAGGTCAACATCCCTTATATAGAGGAATGTGACGTCTGCTGATGTCACTTGACAGTGACATCTAACAGAATTACAAAACAGCTGAAATATGCAAACTACTGAGATGTTCTCAACAACTGATTACATCTCAGTAATTGCTAAGTACAATTACATAAACTACTGACTAATAACTACTGAAACAATAAACTACTAAATTATAAAATTACAAGTACTGAAATGTAAAACCATCACAACTACTGAAGTTAACAACTTCAGCTGTTGTGACAAGTGCTGATCACTCTAGTCTTCAATCTTTGTCTTCAGCACTTCATCTTCAGACTTTGTCTTCAGACCTTTGTAATCAGCTGATGTCTTCAGCTGATGTAACTATCTTCAGCAGTTGTAATGTCTGTGGGACTTAGAGGTTTTTCTGATCAGGCTCATTGGTTCTTTTGGTCCAACAAACTCCCCCTGAATCAATGCAGCCAAAACCTCTAACTTTATTGAAAATCCCACTTATTCTTTAGCAAAAATACTCTCTTGATCAGCTTCAGAGGTAAACAAATAAGCACAGGCCAGGAAAAAGGTTTCTAATCATTTGATTGGCTAAGTGTGGAAGGGAACTCTGTCTTGGGGAAATTGGACACAGAGTCTTGTCCCAACCATGAAACCTATTTCCCATTTATGAGTCTGAAAGACTCCCTTGCATAGGCCTCAAGGAGAACAACTTGTTCCTCCTTAGGGGAGTTCTTCTGCTTCTCCCTCAAAGAAGAACTCAGGCCCATAATACTCAGACAGGTACCTTACTGTCTTCCCATTCTTCAGCTCAACAGTTGTTATCTCTCTATATGCGAATTCATCTGGATGAGAGCCTTCAAGTAACAACTGGAGTTCACTCTTCTGAAGATCTTCAAGTCTTTTGTACAGCAACCCCTTCTTGATCATTTTGTTCTCAAGAATAGACGTAGGGGTTGATTTGGATGTGTGAGCTCTCTTGAATTCTTCAATGATTTCCCAGGGTGAGACTACCATGGCCAGCATGATTGCAGCATTCAAAGTCTTTCTTACTTGGCCATGATATCTACTTGGTAAATTTTTCTTGTGAATTCTAGAACTTACCCTGGGATCTGGCCAAATCCGCACTCTCTCCTTTTGATGTTGAAAAGTATGCCTGAGAGTGTACAGCCTTTGAGCTTGAATCTTCATGGCTTTTATAGATGAGGACTGAGGGAAGTCCTTGTCAACCATCTTGAGAAACTACTCATCATGCTGCTTCTGCTGTTCTTCTTCTTCAATTTTGACTTTAACTGTCAGCCTTTGAGTTTCAAGAGTTATTGGTTGTGATTGACTCCTAGGCTTCAGTTTCTTCTTCTCTAGAACAGCAGATATTGGCAGATTGTCTTCTTTATCCTCCTCTTCTTCTTCTTTCATCCTTAGCAACCTTCTTTTTCTTTTGGTGCTTCACTGGTGGACTCTTGGGTAGGTTTCTTGGGTGAAGGAATTGGTTTAGATGGTTGTGAGGTTGTTCGTTTTGGAGGGTGAGAGGTTGGTTGTTTTGAAGGTTTAGATGTAGGCAGTTTTGATTGTGAAGTTGTCTTGGAGGATTGTTTAGGTAAAGGGGATTTGAAAGGCTGCTCTATCATTTTGTTGGTGAGGGTGGCTTTTGACAACTTGGCCATATCAGTTCTCTTCCCAGCACCAGCTTCATCCAGAGCTTCAATGATTAGGCCTTTGTTGAAGCTTTCAGATGAGCATATCTTGGTAGTGATCTCCAAGATGCTATCTCTGGACCATGATTTAATCTCTATGAGAGGTCTTCCCAGATGTTTAGACAGAAATCTAATCATAGCCTCTAGTCTCTCTCTTTCTTCTTCATTACAACTTGCCCATCGATCTTCAATTTCTTGAATCTCAGTCTCCTGATCTCTGAGTCAAGTTTAGCAGTGTCAAATCCTTGTCTGAAGAGCTGATCAATGATCCTGTCCATGGATCTGCTGTGTTGGTCATCAGCTTCTTTGATCATCTCATCTAGCCTCTTCTCATCTTCAGTTTATCACCAATACTTTCTCTCTTTTGTAGGTGATGATCTCTTTGCCTTTGTTCTCTTCCTTATCTTCTTCCTCTTCAGCTCTTTTCCTTTTATCATTCTTTGCTGACTTAAACTCCCCCTTTTTGGTTGCATTGGGTTCAGGGGTTTGAATGTCAGAAAGGTGCTTGGACACATCAACAGTCACAAGTGAGGTAATATCTAAGGAGAGCCTCTCATTAGTGGTTTTATGAACAATAGTTGTTATGATGGGTGTGATGAGAGGTAAGGAAGATTTGAATGCAGCAACCATTTGCTCAGAGGGGTTCTCTCCCTGAGAAACTGGTGCCTGAACCTGAGGCTGGTGGTTTGGTTGATTTGAGTGGCTCAGTGTTTAGGGAAGCTTCAACAGAAGCTGCCATCTGTGGGTTAATTGGGGCAGATGGTCTTGATTCCTGAGGCAGGATGGGAAGTATATCTTTCAATCTACAAACCTCAGCCTCAAGAATAGTGTTTTGGGCTAAGACTTCAAAGAAAAAGCCCAGGTCATCATCAGTATAAACTGAATCACCTGACCTCCTGAGTGAATCAGGATGAACATGTGCTGAGTGTAAATCAGTAATCACATGTGCCCCTTTGTCTTGGAACTGGGGACTTCCTGTCTCAGGAGCAAGTCCTTCATTGACAGTTGCCTCTGGTGAGGTCTTAGAGATGATACCAGCTTCATCCTGTTCATGTGCTGAAGCAGGAGAAGAGGTAGCCTCACCAGATGTTCTAGCTCCACATTTACACTGGGAGACTGAACTTGATAACCCCTATGCTGTTGGATATCAACCACATTTTGATCCTCTCCCTCAGCTGTTGAGGTTTTCCCAGTAGTGAAGTATCTGGGGAGGGGTGGAGAGGGGTAGAGGAATGTAGCTGAGTCAGCACTTGTGCAATGACTGCAGTTGGGCTTGTAGGAGCAGTATCAGTGGGAGATGGTGGTGAAAAGGTTTGCACCTGGGGAGATTGGTGCTCTTCAATGGTAATCTTCTCAAGTGAGATAGATTCCAGCAATGTGGTTTCCCCTATATTGGTTGCATCAGGACCCTGTTGAGAGGATACCTGAGCGGTTTCAGCTGGTGGAGTCATTGAGACTACAAGGGGATTAAGACTTGTAGTCTCATCCTGCGTTTGTGCTGCAGGGGCATCATCAGGGGACTCAACTCCCTGAGTAGCCTTTTTGGTTTTCTTTGGTTTGGGTTTGGAGGGGACTTTAGATTTGGAGGTGGAGGCTGTGGGTTCTTCTGCTTGGGTTTGAGCAGAGCAGTTTGGCAGCCTGTTTGAGTTGTGGGTTGAGTTGTGCCTGGAGTATACCTATGGTAGAACCAACAGAGCAGGGACTCCAAGGCCAACAAGGCCATCAGATTTTAATTGGTTTAAAATGATTGCCATAAGAAACTTGGATATAATATCCATCTATTTGCCACAGGTTTCAATGCCAAATCTTTTAGTTCCAAAAAGAGAATATCAGAAAAATTTAGATTTTGATGCTCAAGGATAGAATATAATACCTGTTGCCATCTGGATGACATTTGATCCCAAGAAGATGTTTTAGGGCCAGGCAGACATTGATCATGTGAAATATGAGTCGCTCAGCATCATGGAAGTGCTTCTTCAGTATGGTAGTAGCACTTAGGTCACCTTCATAACCATGATTGGCAAAAGAAAGATCAATGGTGCCTTTTGGGTACTTGGTGGGATAGGTGGCATCATTTAGGTCTAGGGTTTGACAAATGATCTCAGGAGTGATGATCACCCGTTTCTGGTTAACAAAAGACTGGAGAGTGATGGTGGCATCATTCTCATCAGTATGAACGGTAACGTTCGTCCAGAACTGGCACAGGGTATCAGGGTAAATGGTTGGATTGAGGAGAAAGGCTGTGCGGTATTGGGAATCGTTCATCAAGTCGATAGCAGCATCGAACTTGTTCCAGAATGGTGATTTGGTAAGATGAGCAACACAGTTGTGTCGAGGTTTGATTTGCATGGTCGCCATTAATGGAAGATGAACGTTTGGAAAGGGGTTATGAAAAGGTTGAAGTTAGGGTTAGGTATATATAGGTTATGAAACGGCTTGAGGTAAAACAACTGAAAGTGTTGGTGTTGGTCATCAGATGTTAGAAAACAACTGAAGACATGGTTTTAACTTTCAGATGTTGTAAACAACTGAAGACTTGGTGTTAGTCATCAGTAGTTGGAAAACTACTGAAGACTTGGTTTTGGCTTCAGTTGTTTAGAAAGAAACAGTAGTTGTCGTCAATTCACAAAGTTCAGCTGTTTCATTGACCTTGACACTTACTCATCAGATCATCTGATTTTCAGATGTTTCATCGGTCATCAGTACTTATTTATTACAAAAGACATCAGTAGTTTGAACTACATCAGTATTTTGAACTAATAAGATACTTTAGTACTTTTAAGTAATTAAGTCTTCAGTAGTTGGAAAACTACTGAAGATAAAATGACTTATCAGCACTTATTTTTGACAAAAGAGTACTAATGCTCATCAGTATTTATGAACTAAGAGCATCAGTAGTTGTCAAATTATTCTAGCTGCAGCATACCAACCCTGAGTACAAGATTATGAAATGTTGCACTATCCAAGGGCTTAGTAAATATATCTGCAAGCTCATCAGCACTAGGCACAAACTTTGGATCAATCAGACCTTTTTCATAGCAATCCCTAATGAAATGATGTCTGATCTCAATATGTTTGGTCCTAGAATGCTGGACAGGATTCTTAACAATACAAAGAGCTGAAGAACTATCCATTAATAATGGAGTCTTAGTCTCAGTAATGTCATAATCCAATAACTGATTTTGAAGCCAAAGTACCTGAGATGTACAGCTTGCAGCTGCAATGTACTCTGCTTCAGCTGTTGATGTAGCAACTGATGTTGTTTCTTACTCTGCCAAGAGACCAAACAGTTGCCTAGAAATTGGCATCCACCAGAAGTTGATTTTCTGGTTAACTTACACCATGCATAGTCACTATCAGAAAAAGCAACCAATTTACAAGAGTGCCCAGTGGAATACCATAGTCCTAGTGATTTAGTTCCCTGCAAATATCTAAAGATCCTCTTGACTGCAATCATATGGGAATCCTTAGGAGCTGCCTGAAATCTAGCACAGACACAAGTTGCCAAACATAATATCTGGTCTAGAAGCTGTTAGGTACATCAAGAACCAATCATACATCTGTAAAGAGTTTCATCAACTGCTTTACCTTTTTGATCAGCATCCAGTTGTGTGTTGCTGCACATGGGAGTAGAACAGGATTTACAGTTTTGTAAATCAAACTTGGTTAACAAATCTTTTGTGTATTTTGACTGATGAATGAAAGTTCCATCAGTCAGTTGTTTGATTTGTAAACCCAGAAAGAACTGTAATTCTCCCATAGCACTCATTTCAAACTTTTGTTGCATCAATTTTGTGAATGCATCACACAACTGGGGATCAGATGATGCAAAAATAATATCATCAACATAAATTTGAACAAGGAGCTTATGCATGCCAGCTTTCTTTATAAACAAAGTTTTATCTATGGAGCCTCTAGTGAAATTATTTTGAAGAAGAAAATTAGATAATGTTTCATACCAGGCTCTGGGTGCTTGTTTCAACCCATAAAGAGCCTTATCAAGCTTATACACCCAATCAGGGTGTTTATGATCTTCAAAACCTGGTGGTTGACATACATAAACTTCTTCCTTTATTTTACCATACAAAAATGCACTTTTGACATCCATTTGAAAAACTTTAAGGTTATGAAAAGCAGCATAAGCTAAAAACAAACGAATTGCCTCCAGTCTGGCCACAGGGGCAAAGGTTTCATCATAATCAATACCTTCTCTTGTGAGAACCCCTGTACAACCAGTCTGGCCTTGTTCTTGACAATTTGACCTTTTTCATCAGTTTTATTCCTAAACACCCATTTAGTGCCTATTGCACACTTACCTGGGGGTAGAGGAACCAGTTCCCACACTTGCTGTTTTTGAAATTGAAGAAGCTCAAGCTGCATGGCTTCAACCCATCCATTGTCCCTTAAAGCAACATGATAATTCTTTGGCTCTTGCTGACTGATGAAGAGAGCATAGAGACAAAAATTGGACAATTGACTTCTTGTTGAAACACCAGCAGTTATGTCACCAATGATCTGGGACACAGGATGATTCTTCAATTCTTGATAAGCAATGATATCTGTGCAAGTGTTTGTAGAAGATTCAGCAGCAGCAGATGTTGATGTAGACTCTTGAAACCTAGACTGAGATGGCAGTTCAAATGAAGTAGAGGATTCAGAGATTTCATCAGCATTTGTTGTGGATGGAGCTGCTGAGGCTACAGGAACATCAAGTGTAGTAGGACCAGGCAGATGATCACTACAACTTGCATTTGTATCTTCAGTTGGAGATGATGGATCTTCAGAGACCATAACAGGTGGAGGCTGATATGGAACATATTGCAGTATGTCCAAGTCAAACATCTCAACAGGGTTTTGAGGAATCTTGTCTTTTGGTGATTCATTGAACTTGACATGCAAAGTCTCTTCAACAATCTTGTTCTGCAGTTGAACACTCTGTATGCTTTGCAAGTAGATGAATACCCAACAAATACCCTGCATCCACCTTGGAATCAAACTTCTGAAGGATACTTTTTGTGTTAAGAATATAACAGGGACACCCAAAAGCTCTAAAGAATGAAATCAAAGGAGCCAAATGATATAAGAGCTCATAAGGAGTCTTCATCAACCTCTGATTCACTAATACTCTATTCTGAACATAGCAAGCTGTATTGACAGCTTCAGCCCAAAAGGTTAGTGGCAACCCAGAGTCAGCCAACATTGTCCTTGCAGCTTCAATCAGGGTCCTGTTCTTTCTTTCCACCACTCCATTTTGCTCTGGAGTTCTTTGAATACTATATTGTCTTTTGATTCCCTTAGACAAATAGAATTCATCAAGAGTGTGATTTCTAAACTCTGTCCCATTATCACTTCTCACACACTTAACAGGAAGTGAATGCTGCTTCTCCACATGTAACACAAAATAGATAATACTTTGAGCTGCTTCATCCTTGGAGTGCAAGAAGAAAGTCCATACATATCTAGAGTAATCATCCACAATTACCAGACAGTACTTTTTCTTTGCCATGCTCATTACTCTCACAGGACCAAAAGATCCATGTGCAGTAATTGCAAGCATGCTGTGGACTTAGGTTCTTCTATAGAAGGGAATGAAGCTTTGTGTTGTTTTCCTTTCAAGCAAGCTGGGCAGGTATCATCACACTTGAACTCTTTCAATGGTAAGCCTCTCACTAATCCATGATGAATGAGCTGATTCATGTTTTTGAAATTCACATGACCCAGCCTTCTATGCCATAGTTCAGATTCTTGAGGAGAGGCTTTGGAGAACAAACATGGATGGCCTTTTAGATCTATTTCTTTGATAGATCTAAAGCATATACTCTACCAATCCTGTTGGCCTTCAGGAGAGTATACTCATCCAATATTTTGTCAATCTTGTGCAAAACTGTGGAAGACAGAATCCGACAGTTTTGACTTGTGAAAAGTGCAACATGCCCTTTATCACACATTTGACTGACACTCAAAAGGTTGTATTTGAGGTTCTCCACATGGTTGACATCATCAAATCTTATCTCCCCATTTGAGACAAAACCCTTCCCAATGATGTAACCTTTGCATCATTTCCAAAAGAAACAAATCCCTTCTTCCTCTGGGAATAGTCATGAAGAAGAGAGCTGCTCCCTGTCATATGCATGGATCCTCCACTGTCCACATACCAGATGCTTCTTTGGCATGATGAAGAACCCTGCATTTAACACAAACATTAGTTAGCTTTGGAGACCCAAACCTTTTTGGTTTTGGGTCTGTTTTCATCAACAGATGTTAAACTAACAGGTTGTGCATGATCAACAGCTTTTGAAGATGTAGATGATGCTGAAAAGGATTCCTTGGATTTTTGCTTGGGTATCCTTTTCAGTGGTTTAGACACAGAAACATCCAATTGGTTAACTCTCCCCAATAGATGTTGAATCATCATCACAAGTTGTGTCTGATTTGTTGATAGAGTTTTCAACTCAGTTGACACATCAGTACTTGGGATGATTTGTTCTTGTTATTCTCTACACCCTTCTTTTGAAAAGACACAGACTAGTCTGAGTTTTCAATATTCCCTGAGGAATATTTCCAGCTGTTGTTTGAAAAACCCTTCTTTCTTAGTGGCATTTTGAGAAAGCTTAGGTTTATCAGAATGAGATGATTGAGGTACAAACTTGGTTTGAAATTCGTTTTCATTTTCTGCATTCCTGCTTAATGATTTCTTTTTATTGAATTTTAAACCCTTGCTATACCAGCACTCATCAGTCAGATGATTGAACAAACCACATATTTCACATGGTTTTGTTTTCATCTTTTCTTGATCAACTGCTTGAAGTTGAGGAAACTACTGAAGATTTGTTCTTCAGTACTTTCTTCCTTTCAGTACTTTTGGGAAGTACTGAAGGATTTTCAACAACTGAAGATTTCTTCTTCAGTGGTTTGCTATCAGTATTTTTTAGAATCCTGATAGATTCTTCAGCAGTTGTCAAGGATTGCTCATTTTCTTCTGATTTAAATGCTCTTCAGGTGTTGTGTTTTGCCCTTCAGTACTTTGAGTACCTTGTGGAACAACACCTGAGATTCTCAGCTTCTTCTTGATCAAGTGTTTCGAAGTAGTAGGATCATCAGTTATTTGATTAACTGAGATACTCACACTATCTTCATCCTCAGATTTTAAATTTTCAATAGAGGATGAAACACCTGATGATGTGGTTTGGAATGACTCTCAACCTCAGATTGTACTTCTGACTTAGGAGTAAAATCTGTGGGAGGTATGGTATGATTATACCCAATCCCAAACTTCACATTTGAAGCAGTTTGCTTACTGAGAAGCATTTCAAATCCCTTGCAGGATGTTACCCATCGTTCAAATCAACTTGGGTAGCTGCAAGTGTATCCTTGAGATTCTTGTGATTTTCTAGAATGACCTCTACCTTAGCCTTTTCATCAGTAATTTGACATTTAAGCTTATAAATCTCTTCATCTTTCTCTTTTAACACAGACTCAAACTCAGATTTCCTTTTAGACATTGCCTTTTCTAGGTCAAGATTTTGATTAATTAAAGCTACATTGCTTCCCTAATAGAAACAAAAGCAGCTATGCATGATTCAGAACAAATCTTGGCCTTAGCCTCAGAAGATACCTGTGGTACCTGTGATGAAGAACCTTGTGATGATGAAGGATTGTCATCAGTAGATTCCAGGGCCATTAAAGCAAGGTTTCCAAAAGGATTGTCACCACCATGTTGACCAGCACCAGCAAATTGCTCAGAATAACCAGAGACATCATCTGGTAGGCTGCTCCAGTCAACAACCTCAGGGGTGAAAAAGCTCTGATGAGAGATTGAGGTTGAGATTGCTGATTTGATTGAGAAGGCTGAGAATCAGGTAGAGCATGTGGTTGTTGAGCCATTGGTACTGAAACTTGACCAGACTGAGGCATGTAAAAGCATGGATAAGGATATGGCATGGGGCTTTGAGGGACAAAGTATGCAGGAGATGATTGATGCTGAGAATGATGATCAGAACTGGTAGGATGTTGCCCTTTGGATTGTGAATTATTACTTGGAAAAGTCACAAAGGGTGCAGATGAGTTAGATCCAGATGATCTACACTCTCTAGCAAAATGTCCAAGTCTGTGACACTTGTGACATCTCAACTTACTCTTGTCAAAACCAACCTTGGTTTTGCCAGAGAGACCAGGAAATTTCCTACCTGTTCTCTTATAAAATTTTGAGATCTGATATTAATCAGTGCCATTTGGCTCAAAATATCCATCTCTTCAAGATCATCATCAGCTATTCCTTTAAATCATCCATCACAAAACACAAATTATCAGCATTAAAACATGAGTTTCCCTCAACTCCACAAAAGCATGATTTCCACTGTTTGAAGAGAAATCAATATGCTCATCATATGAACTTTCAGATGAAGCATATTCAGACTCATGACCAACCAGAGCAGTATTACCTGGTACAAAGTCATCAGTGAGCTTTCCAGATGAAGATAGTTTCCTTTTCTGTTCTATCTCTCTCTCAAATGTTAAGAGCTTCCCATGAAGTTGGGTGAGAGATAGAGTATCCAGATTTGCACTGGAGCGTAGGACAATGGTGTAAGTGTCCCATCTCTCAGGCAGGGATCTGAGGAATCTATTATTCATCTGGCTGTTTGTGTATTCATGTTGAACCATTTTAAGCTCAGAGATTAAACATGAAAACCGCTCAAACTGTTGAGTCAGTGTCTCACCCTTCCTATGAGAGAATGTCTCATATTGCTGGGCAAGGATTTCCTATTGTTTGCTAAGACCTCATCAGTTCCTCCAAATTGTTCCTTTAGAGCAACCCAGAGATCATAAGCAGTTTCATGATGCATGAGCCCAGAATAGATTTCATTGGGTATTGCCATGGCCAGAATTCCATGGGCTTTAGCATCAATCTCAAACAGTTTTAAATCCTCATCAGAATATTGTTCCTTCTTTTTAGGAACCATCTCCTTGGTTTCAGGATTACTCACCATAGGCTTGTATGGTCCATGAACCACAGACTTCCAACAACCTGAACTGTTAACAGACAGGTGATGGAGCATTCGGCGTTGCCATATGTTATACTCACTCCTAACAAGCATAGGAGGCTTAGTTGAGGAGCCAGTATTGTGAGGATCATTCATTGAAGTAGTCATTTTCACTAATTCAATTGAAGTCAAGGAGATTAAAATTGGTCTGGTTTGAAAACTCAACAACACACTTAGAAAACACAATTAGAATCACAATTAATGAACCGGAAGCACAGAAAATTAATCTCTATAATCAATTCTTGCAAAACTACTAATTCGATCAACCTTTGCTATCAAAAGAACAGTTTCAATGATCAATTGTTAGATCGATCAATGATTAACCTGCTCTGATACCATTTGATAGGATCGGATCAATTAGGTTAGAATTATGCAGCGGAATATCACCAATTGAGATCGAATTCAAGCAAGAAAAATATAATGAATATGCAAGACAATCAATCACAATTATAGAGAGAATATTTCTGTTAAGGGAAAGATTTCATTCACGCGTAATGCTTCGGTTAGAAATACAGCTAGGTCAACATCCCTTATAGAGGAATGTGACGTCTGCTGATGTCACTTGACAGTGACATCTAACAGAATTACAAAAACAACTGAAATAAGCAAACTACTGAGATGTTCTCAACAACTGATTACATCTCAGTAATGCTAAGTACAATTACATAAACTACTGACTAATAACTACTGAAAAATAAACTACTGAATATAAAATTACAAGTACTGAAAAGTAAAAATCACAACTACTGAAGTTAACAACTTCAGCTGTTGTGACAACACAACTGCTGATCACTCTAGTCTTCAGACTTTGTCTTCAGCACTTCATCTTCAGACTTTGTCTTCAGTTCTTTGCTTTCAGACTTTGTCTTCAGACCTTTGTAATCAGCTGATGTCTTCAGCTGATGTGTACTATCTTCAGCAGTTGTAATGTCTGTGGGACTTAGAGGTTTTTCTGATCAGGCTCATTGGTTCTTTTGGTCCAACACCATTCATCTCCAGAATCATTCATTAGTCTAGAATCCAGAAACACTCTCAGCGTAATAGTACATTTTTTTTCCAATGATCAATCACTTTGGCGGGATTCTAGTACATCTCATCTAGTATCGTATTCTGCTGATTCCAAAAATTCTCTAAATGAGATCATAAATAGTAGGTGAGTGAAATAGCATAGGCCATAGGGGATCTCTGAGCCATCTGATAAAGTCCGCAAATTCCAGCTGACGGGGAAAGAGTATCGTCTAAAATGGCAGCGTGATGTTATTCCTCTCATCAAATTGACATTGCCATGATAACCTGGAAAAGGAAAAAAATTAAATTTGAATGAGAAATATTGAAAAATAAGAAAATAAGGACTAAAACATAAGAAACTAGCAGTTAAAGCAAGCGAAAACAATAGTTCGCTCACTAAGACATGCAGTTTCGCTGAATCAAAGACAGTTTCGGACAAAGAAAACAAACAGTTTCGACAAGGAAACTATAATTTCTTCATTGAAACTTGTTATTTTCGCAGAACAAAAGACAATTTCGGCAAGATTAGTATAGATTAAAGAAGTTTCGCAATAGTTTCTCCAAGCATTAACTAGTTTCGCTATTACAAATTAGTTTCGTGTCTAAAATTAGTTTCGCTGTCCAGAAGAAAACAAGATCAAGCGAAACTGTGCAAGTTAAGGACCAGACATTGCGAAATTAAAGAAAATATGGCAAAACTGTTAAGTTAGCCCGGAGACAGAATACTTTACAGTTTCGCTGAAAAGAAGTGAACTTTCGTTCAATTTCGCAGAAGAATCAGTAGTTTCGCTGAAAGAACAGCGAACCCACCGAAGAGTCACAATCCAGATACTTAAATGGATATGATTTTAACCAGATTAAAAGATGAATCAGGTTCGAAACTCACATGCGAAGCAAATAGCACTAAATCTAAGTCCAAAACACAAAACTAATCAAAATCGCCAAAAAAGTCACGGGAGAAAGACATAAGTGTTTACTGAACGATTTTGCGAAATATGAGAGAAATTTCGCAAACATGATTTATATAGCAAATAGTTTCGCAGACAGCGAAAACTATAAATTGTCAGGCGAATTTACAGTTTCGCCCAATGAAACTGTAATTTCGCTAGGAGATAACTAGTTAACAACTTATAGCAAACCTAGCGAGATTGCCGTTTCGCTTTGCGAAACTATTAGCGAAAGAATAATTTCGCACCAATTTTAATTAAAATATTTTTTATTTTTATTTTTATTTTTTATTTATTTATTTTTTTATTATTTATTTATTTTTTATTATATATTTTTTATTTATTATTATTATTTTTTTTATTTTATATTTTTTATATTTTTATTTTTTTTAATCAATAAGAAGCACATCACATAATGAGATCTAAATAATCAGAGATCACATTCTCTAAATATTTATGAACATAAGGATGATCAAAAATCATCTACCAGTCATGAGATCATACTGAATACAAGATCTGATCACAATCTGCACAGAAACAACTGAAATTAGAACAAATCAATAACGATTGCTGATATAATTGTCCACTTAAACTCATGCCTTATCCTTTTTCAACAAACAGCTTATGATTCGTTTAAGGTTCGATTAGATGCTATAAAATGTTAGGACCCCACAATCATTTGGTAAAAACCCTCACCCAACCTCAGGATTTCTTGAATTATGAATCAATCTTCATAGAACAAGGCTTGTGCGTTAGTGTGCAAATGATTATAAACAGAATATTTCATTCTGAAAGAAATTCATCGATAAGATGATTTGACATAATTATATCAAAATGGTGAGAGCTCCAGATCTATACTCACGTATAACAGAGGAGATAACCATTTGAACATGTGATGATGAGAGCTCCAGGTCAGTACTATCGTACAGTAGAGGAGATCATCACTTCCAGGTCAGTACTCACGTACAGCAGAGGAGATAAGCACAGACACAAGACACCTTGACACCAAACATACCAGCGGTGGTTCTGGGTGATGACATAACAAAGCAAAATGGACGAAAGATTCATTCTCAATCCAATTTTTGTCAGGACTCAGTTTTTGTGCAAGCCAAAACGATTGAGTAAATCCAGACATTCTTAAGCATGATGTTTAATTTAATCATAAAGCTGCTGTCTACTTTATTCATCAGGCTGAGTCTATCAAGCATATCGTTAAAGAATCTGATCAATGTTCTTTTTTTTAATGTGAAACAGAATCCAGTAACAGTTACTATCATTTCTCATAGAAGTACCGGTCATGTTGTTAAAAATACTTAGAGAATATACAATCATTTCTCATCATGTTAAATTCCGATCTCAGAACTATGAAATTACTCCCCCAAATTTTTTATTTTCATATTTCTATTATTATAAGTTAGTTTTTTTGATATATATATATATATATATATATATATATATATATATATATATATATATATATATATATATATATATATATATATATATATATTATTTTTTTTAATCAAAGAAATAGAAAATGAAAATTTAAAAAGATATTAACCCAAGCATAGAAATCAATTCATAAAAACGAGGTTTATCAAATGTTTTTGTGAAAAGATCAGCTTTTTGATTTTTTGTATCGATGGGTATAATATTAATGAAACCCTTCTCTTGAGCATCACGAATCGCATGAATTCGTGTTTCAATATGCTTGGTGCGGGAATGATGAATGGGATTTTTAGCAATTCCAATGGCAGCCTCATTGTCACAGAATAATGGTGTATGAAGAAAATTAATCCCATAATCAATCATTTGGTGTTGGATCCAGAGAACTTGAGAACAGCAGCTGGATGCAGCAATGTATTCAGCTTCCCCTGTAGAAAGAGAAACAGTAGTTTGTTTCTTGCTCTGCCAAGATACCAAACAATTTCCCAAATATTGACAACCTCCAGACACAGATTTTCTGTTTAACCTGCAACCATTGGAATCACTATCAGAGTAAGCATGTAAATCAAAATTCCCACCATATGGATACCACAATCCTAGACGAGACGATCCTTTGAGATAACGAAATATTCTTTTGACAGCTTTCTCATGAGATTCCTTTGGAGCCGACTGATATCTAGCACAGTAACCAACAGCGAAAGTGATATCAGGACGACTTGCAGTAAGATACATGAGAGAGCCAATCATAGACCTAAAAAGATGAGGATCAACTGGTTTTCCATTTTCATCCGGAGTGAGACAGGTCTGCGCCGTAAAGGGAGTCATCTCTGTAGAAGCATCATCCATCTTAAATTTCTTCAAAATATCTTTAATGTACTTCTCCTGATGAATAAGAATTCCTTCTTGCTGTTGTTCAACTTGCAATCCAAGAAAGAAACACATTTCACCCATCATACTCATTTCAAACCTTTGGCTCATAACTTCTTCGAACTCTCTACACAATTGAGAATTTGTAGATCCAAAAATAATATCATCAACGTACACTTGGACAAAGATCATTTAACCATTCACCTCTCTTTTGAATAAAGTCATATCAATGGTACCACGAGAGTAACCATTGCTTAGAAGATATTGCGTAAGAGTCTCATACCAGATTCTGGGTGCTTGATGAAGACCATACAAAGATTTATCAAGCTTATACACTTTATTAGGAAAATCAGGATCTTCAAAGCCTGGTGGTTGACACACATATATCTCCTCATCAATGTCTCCGTAGCGAAAAGCACACTTCACATCCATCTGGTAAACTTTAAATTGTTTATGAGCAGCATGAGCAAGAAATATTCTGATTGCTTCAAGACAAGCAACTGGAGCAAAGACTTCTGTATAATCAATCCCTTCTTCTTGAGCAAAGCCTTGCACTACAAGTCTTGATTTGTTACGCACCACCACTCCCCGATCATCTGGTTTGTTCTTAAACACCCGTTTTGTACCAATTGGATATTTGTTGGGAGGTAAATAAACTAAGGTCCAAACCTTAAGCTTTCTGAACTGTTGAAGTTCCAATTGCATAGACTCTACCCAACAAGGATCTTTTAGAGCAGCATGAACATTTTTCGAAACAATTTGAGAGATGAAGCATGAGAAAAGACAGACATTAATTAGACCAGATTGACTTCGCGTGCGAACACCATCAGAAACAGATCCAATCACATTATCAAGTGGATGATCTTTCAGAGTTTTATAATCACTTGAAGAAGGAAAAATGGTTGAAGAAGTATCACCCATAGCGGGAGAAAGAGTAGATGAAGGTGAATCAATGATAGGTGTTGGATCAGGTAAATTAGAAGATGTAGGAGGTAAAGAATCAGATGATGGAGCCTGATCAGGCATTGGAGATGAAGAGCTGACATCAGTTGAAACAACATCATTTACTAACGAGGTGGATGGAACAGACGACGGAGATGATGAAATAATATTTGTTTGAGTACTTGGAATTGATATATCATCATCGAAAATTGGCAGATTAAACGAATTGAACACCGTATCGGAGTCAAAGAACCATGCAGGTTCAGATTTAACTTCAGAAGGATTGGATTCCTGCCAATCAACATAGAATGACTCTTGAACAATACGTGTTCTCTTGTTATAAACCCGGTACGCCTTTTGTGAAGAAGAGTATCCAACAAAATAACACTCGTCAGAAACAACACCAAATTTTATCTTTTGAGATTGAGTATTCAAAAGTGTACAAGAACAGCCAAATGGTCGAAAGAAATCAATTAGTGGCTTCCTCTTATGAAAAAGTTCATAAGGAGTCTTCACTTTATCTTTCACAATTAGCACTCTGTTTAGAACATAAGATGCACAATTGACAGCTTCAGCCCAGAAAATAATTGGTAATGAGGATTCTATCAGCATTGTACGAGCAGCTTCCACGAGAGTGCGATTCTTTATTTCTGCAATACCATTCTGCTGGGGTGTTCGTGCAGCACTGAATTGTCTCACAATTTCTTTTTTAGCACAAAATGAATCGAGAATCTGATTTTTGAATTCAGTGACGTTGTCACTTCTTAGTCCCATAACTCTTTTCTTATTGATTGATTCGATAGAGAGAACTAATTTCTGCAATTCCTCTGCAACATCGCCTTTGTGTGCAAGAAACCTCACCCATGAATATCTTGAGAAATCATCTGTAACAACAAGACAAAAAGATTTTTTAGCAATTGATTTAACACTAATTGGCCCAAATAAATCAGTATGTAACAACTCAAGAGGACTTGATATGCTATTTAAAAGTTTGGGCTTGTGAGGTTTCTTATGTTGTTTTCCTTTGGCACATGCCATGTATTTTTCATTAACAGAAAAATCTTTTAAATGAAGTCCTCTAACAAGATTGTTCTTTACTAATTTATTAATTATCTTAAAATTGACATGGCCTAAGCGACGATGCCACAAGAGTGACTCAGAGGTTGATGCTTTTGAGAGAAGACAAGTTGCAGTAGCCTTTGACTCATTTGAATTCATATCAAGAAGATATGTATCATGTTTCCTTGGAGCACGCATGAGAATTAAATCATCTGGAATGGCAATCTCTGATTTTAAAAATAAACATTCGTCAGATTTAAATAGAACATGAATGTCTTTATCACAAATTTGAGAAACACTCAGAAGACTAAAAGCCAATTCAGAAACATGGTTGACTTTTTCTAGAGTAAGAGAACCATTGGTAACTTCTCCTTGTCCAATCATTTTTCCACCCTTCTTATTTCCAGCAAATGCCACATATCCTCCGTCTATAATCCGATAATTGGTCAACAAATCCTTTAATCCCGTCATATGCTTGGAACATCCGCTATCAACATGCCACAAACTGTGTACAATCTTTGAAGAGGATTCCTGAAATTAATTAACAAATCACTTAGCTAGGAGAAATAGGGACCCAAGATTGAACAACTTTATTTTTTAAAAAAGCTGATTTTTTACAGAAGAAATTATTAACTAATTTTGTCAATTTATTCCCAAAACAATTCCTATTAGAGGATCCTTGAATCAATGAACAATTTTTGACAAGATGATCCTCTTGACCACACCTGAAACAATAAGGTTTGAATCTAGGTCTATGATGTGATGAGGTAAAAATAGGATCAATAATAATCTCCTCATCACATTCAAACAAACTAGAATCAACATCACTGAATGTCTCATACAACTCATGATGTTATTGTTTATTTGAATCAGAATTTTTCTTTACAAAATTAGAACATGATTCTTCTGACAAATCTGTAAAACTTGTACCATTGGTACTGGTGTCAGATGAAGGCGAACTGCATTTTTCTGATGATGTCATATTTAATGGTATGAAAGATGGAATAGGTTGAGAAAAGAATTTTTCGAAACAATTAGTTTTAAGTTGCTCAGTTGTTTTTGGAGAAAGATCAGATGCATTACATTCATTACGAGAATAAAAATCATCACTACCATGATTTGAAGTACAAGATGGAATAAAACTATCAAGAGAACATGAGACATTCAAGTCTGTTACATTTGAACTAGAAACAAAAACTGAATTTAAACTAGACTTATTATCTAAAACAGACTGCTGATTTTTAGGTGTACTAGAACTAGTGCATCCAAGCCCACTAGTTGGTCCATAGTCGTAGTCTTCACGAATGTACTTAGAGTTATTCCCGACTAAACCTGCAGACATACTGTCAGTATCTGATTTGATTAAATCATTAGAAGGATGAGGAACAGGCATAAGAGAAAATAAACCTGTACATTTTCATAACCCAAACCTGTTTTAATTCTTGCTCGCCGTTGAGATTTACAAAGATCATCATGTTTCATTCCAGAAATAGTCCATTTATCTAACTTTGACTGAAGTTTGCTTGCTTCAAATTCAGCAAGAGCAACTCTTTCAGTCAAAGTATTAATCTCCACATTTCTTTCCAAAACAATTCTTTTTAAATGATCAGTTTCTTTTAAAGCCTCATTTAATTTCACAAAATATTTTGATTCATTCATTTTAAGTTTATCATTAATTCGTTTTAAATCCTTTTCATTATCAATTAACAAACGATTAGCCTTATAAATCCCAAAAAGTCTAATTTTGCAAGCAGATGAGCACATATCCTGTATTACCTCATATGGAAGTCCCATTACCATCCTTTCGGCAGCTAAAGCTTTATCGCACATGCATACTGGAGTACTTGATTTCCTTTCATCAACAGTAGCAGCAACATCATCCTTCTCTTTTCCTATCTCTTTTGAATTTCTTTTCTCATTTGAACCTGCAGTTTCCTCTTTCCCATCTCCATCTGCCTTCTCTTCTTTCTCTTTTACTAAAGACTCGTTTTCTCTTTTGAATTCCTTGAACAGCACAAATCCATCTTCACTAACTTCCACTTCATTACCTTCCACAACCTCAGCAACTAACGCGTGATTTATCTCAGTTTTTGTTTCTTCCACCTCTGCACTCCAATCAAAGTTTGAGATCAAGGCCGACTCCTTTTTGGAATTTACTTCTTCCTTTTCTTTCTCTGCTGTCAATCTTGGTACTCCAGTGTTACTAGGATCTGTGACAATTGGTAATGGACATTCACGTTTAAAATGTCCCAATTGTTTACAATTAAAGCACCTCAATTTTGACTTATCAAATCCCAGTTTTGAGGTAGATGATTGACCACCAAAGTTCTTTCTTCCTATTCTTTCCATGAATCTCCAGGCTCTTAAAGTTAACATCGCCATTTGCCATTGAATGTCAGTTTCTTCTAAATCATCAGGATCAACCTGATACATATCCTCCATAGTCATTCCCTTACCTTTCAATTCTCCAGCAACAAGAGCTTCATAGCTCTGAACAAACATTCCAAAAAGATCCATTGTTTCAGATGGAATTGAAGTTTCAACATTGACCTTAGAATTTCCCAATTCTTTTCCAACATGACTATTACCACTCGAGAAATTACTTGTATTGCTCCCTTCTTGAATTGGATTTTGGATGTGAGAGTTTGCAGCGGATGACAACAAAGCAGCATTTTGAGAAAAACCAGATATGGGCATCATAGTCTGGTTAATTCTCTTCTTTTCATATCCAACTCAAAAGATTTCAACTTTTAATGATATCCATCAGCTTATAATCTGTAAAACCTCTTTCTTGTTTAAGCATTCTCACTTGAAGACTCCACTGTGGTGGAAGAGAATCGAGAAGCCTATTAACTTGTTCACTGTTGGAGAGGCTTTCATCATACTTCTTCAGAGTGCTTGAGACGGTTAAGAAACGATTTGTAAGATCTGTCAAACTTTCATTCTTGTATCCTACAAATGAATTGAACTCCTTTTCAGCCTGAATACTCTTGTCTTTTACCAAATCTGCATTCCTATCATAGAATTCACAGAGAGCATCATAAAGGGATTTAGCATTTTTATGCTCTGCAAAACGGTTGTAGATGTCTGGAGCCAAGCAGAGAGTTAGAGCACCAAAAGCCTTTTGATCACAATCAATCAATTTCAGATCTCTTTCAGTATAGGAAGATGGGTCTTTGTTCTGAGAAACGACATCACCAACAGTAACCGTAGGTATGTGAGGACCTGATATAATCGATTCCCATTGATTATGATCTGTGTAGAAAAAGAAAGCTTTGAGACATCTCTTCCAATCTTCAAAATTATCTCCATTAATGAGTCTTGGAGGTCTATTAGGAGCAACACTTTCAAGATCAGCAAGTGTAAGAGTAGTTAATTTCGACATGATAGTTTCGGCAGAGATGTTTGTAATTTTGCTGACAAATTCGCAGAAAAAGGTGACTTGGATAACAGTTTCGCTGAAACAGTACTTTCGCTGACAATTTCGCAGAAGCTGACACTTTCGCTAGCAATTTCAGCAGCACTTTCGCTTGAACAGAGACACCACTTTCTTAGTTTCGCTGCTAACTTCGCAGGAAACAAGCTTGAACTTTCGTTCAGAAATAAATTCGGCAGCAACTTCGCTTGTTGACTGGTCACAAACACTAATGAACTTTCGTTCAAGGAAATAGTTTCGCAGAAACTCTAGAAAACAACTTCTGATCCAAGATAACTCATAATTTCGCTGAAAGATGATGACAGTTTCGCTGTAAGAACAATAGTTTCGCTGGTCGATCTCAAAACCCTTTTTCACCTCAAAATCAATCTGAAATCATCCAAAACTCAATGAATTTGAGATCTGATGATTGTAGAATATTCCTCAATCAAAAACAAGCATAATTCAATCAATTTCCATGCCAAAAACAGCTGATAATCCAATGAAAATTGATTGAAACTAGATATTGACCAAAACCACGAAAACTCAACAAATCAAGAGCACTAAGGCTCTGATCCCATATTGTTGGTCCATGTGATCGAATAACAGTACAATTGAAGTGATGAATTGATCAATATCAAATACTCAAGCTAAACAACAACAATTGAGAATATAGAAGATGAATCTAACACATATTTGATACTCAAAGAAACAATATTAAACAATAACAACAAGCACAATAGTATTTCAGTGAGAAAACTGCTTAGAATTGGTAGCTTGCAACAGAGATCCACGATTAGGGTTTTGCAAGCTTACCTTACAAAGTGAAATGTCAAATGTATATATAGCAGTCATAGTTTCGCTAACAGTTTCGCTACAAGCGAAACTGTCATGCCAAAACTATAGTTTCGCCCGGTAGAACACAAGTTCGCCGGGTAAACCAAAACAACAAACTGTGAGCGAATGTATAGATTCGCTCACAGTTTCGCTGGACTGCCAAAACTACTAATTACTAAGAACATACAAAAGGAAACTAACAAAAGTCCTATTACAATGTAAAGTAAACAACTATACTAAAGTGAGTCCAACCTAACATGATCTTCAATTCCCTTTCAACCACATGGAGGGCTGAACTCAGTTGATTGCTGGAGTTACCAGATGAGTTTTGCATGTTCATCTCCATCTGGTAGCCACTGAGAATACCATACAACTCTGTGAGACTAAGAGTCTTATGGTTCTCAGTCCTTTTGATAACAACACAGTAAGTGTCCATTGTCTAGGAAGAGAGGACATAAAATTCCTTACAATGTCCCTGTTCTCAAGAGTTACTCCAACATCCATTAGAGTATCCACAATCTCAACATACATGAAGTATTGTTTAGTCATGGTTTCACCTACCTTAAAGGTGAAGTTTTCAAACTGCTGCTTGGAGATCCTTCTTGTTCTCCTTTGCTTCAGTAGACCCCTCATACATCAGCTTCAGTGCTTCCCATAGTTGCTTGGCAGTTTTGCACTTTTTGAAGCCTCTGTAGACGGAGTTTGGAAGAGCAGTTTGAAGGGCTGTTATGGCTTTTTGATCAATCTCTATTCTCTTCCTGTCTTCTTCAGAATAGTCAGCCACAACCTTAGGAATCATACCACCACTAGTAGCAGAAGTGGTGCTTGGTATGTAAGGTCCTTCAACAACAGAGTCCCACATCCTGGAGTCTTGAGACTTGATGAAGCCTTCCATTCTTTGACACCAAGTATCAAAATTTCAGGAGTGATCAGTGGAGACTTTGTCATAGTTCCAGTTTCCATATCAGGTTTCGTAATAGCTGCCATTTGAGTTGTTAAGTATTTTATGTGTGTGAGGGATCTTAAGATGGTGAGATCTTATATCAAGAGCCTGAAAAGCTCTGATACCAAATGCAGGACCGGTGAAGGGTTGCACTTATGTTGGACCAAAAGAACCAATGAGCCAGATCAGAAAAACCTTTAAGTCCCACAGACATCATAACAACTGAAGTGATCTACATCTGCTGAAGACAAAGGCTGAAGACAAAGTCTGAAGACAAAGTCTGAAGACAAAGTCTGAAGACAATAGCTGAAGACAAAGGCTGAAGACAAAGTCTGAAGACAATAGCTGAAGACAAAGTCTGAAGACATATGCTGAAGACAAAGTCTGAAGACCAAGTTCTCAGAAGTTGTCACAACAGCTGAAGTAGTTCTTTTCAGTAGTTGTGATGGTTTACTTTTCTGTAGTTTGTTTTCAGTAGTTTTATTATTGTAAAACATCTGAAGTTCTTACACTTCAGATGTTATAACTTCAGTAGTTGTAATTGTAGTTTATACTTAGCTTTTTGTGAAGGTGTCCTCAGCTGATGTGGACATCTTCAGTAGATTAGTTTACTTTCAGTAGTTTGTATAAATCAGTTAGATGTCACCATCAAGTGACATCAGCTGACGTCACATTCCTTTATAAAAGGAATGTTGACCTAATTGTTTTGTAACCGAAGCATTTGCGTGAATGAAAATCTTCCATTTGCAGAAAATCCTCTCTCTATAATTGTCATAGTGTGATTGAATATTCATACTTGTCTTGCTTAAATTTGATCTAATTTGTGTTATATTCCGCTGCAAATTCTAATCTAATTGATCAAACTAGATCCGATCCTATCAAATGGTATCAAAGCTGGTTAATCGTTGATCGATTTAACAATTGATCATTGAAACTGCTCTTTTGATATCTAAGTTTGATCGAATTAGCAAATTTGCAAGAATTGGTTATAGAGTTTGATTTTCTGTTGCTTCCGGTCAATTAATTTGAGATTCAAATTGTGTTGTTGAGTTTTGAGCTAGACTATTTAAAATTTCATTGAATTTGTTTGAATTGGTGAAAATGACTACATCAATCAATGATCCTCACAATACTGGCTCCTCAACAAAGCCTCCGATGCTTGTTAGGAGTGAGTATAACATATGGCAACGCCGAATGCTCCATCACCTGTCTGTTAACAGTTCAGGTTGTTGGAAGTCAGTGGTTCATAGACCATATAAGCCTATGGTGAGTAATCCGAAAACCAATGAGATGGTTCCGAAGAAGAAGGAGCAATATTCAGATGAGGATCTGAAACTGTTTGAAATTGATGCTAAAGCCCATGGAATTCTGGCCATGGCACTGCCTAATGAAATCTACTCTGGACTTATGCATCATGAAACTGCTCATGATCTCTGGGTTGCTCTGAAAGAACAATTTGGAGGAACTGATGAGGTCTTAGCAAACAATAGAGAAATCCTTGCCCAGCAATATGTGACATTCTCTCATAGAAAGGGTGAGTATCTGACTCAACAGTTTGACCGATTTTCCTGTTTGAAATCTGAGCTAAAAATGGTTCAACATGAATATACGAACAGTCAGATGAACAACAGATTCCTCAGATCCCTGCCTGAGAGATGGGACACATATACTATTTTCCTACGCTCCAGTGCAAATCTGGACACTCTATCTCTTACCCAACTTCATGGGAAACTATTAACGTTTGAAAGAGAGATAGAACAGAAAAGGAAACTGGCTTCATCTGGAAAGCTCACTGATGACTTTGTACCAGGAAATACTGCTCTGGTTGGTCATGAGTCAGAATATGCTGCATCAGAAAGTTCTTATGATGAGCATATAGATTTCTCTTCAAACAGTGGAGATCATGCTTTTGTTAGTGTTGATGGTAGTTCAGGGTCTAGTATTGATAATTTGTCTTTTTGATGGATGATTTGAAAGGAATTGCTGATGATGATCTGGAAGAGATGGATATTTTAAGCCAAATGGCATTAATCAATATCAAATCTCAAAAGTTTTACAAAAGGACAGGTAGAAAATTCACTGGTCTCTCTGGAAAAACCAAAGTTGGTTTTGATAAGAGCAAGTTGAGATGTCACAAGTGCCATAGACTTGGACATTTTGCAAGAGAGTGTAGATCATCTGGATCTAACTCATCTGCATCCTTTGTGACTTTTCCAAGCAATAGCACACAAACCAAAGGGCAACATTTTACTAGTTCTGATCATCATTCACAAATTCAATCATCTCTTGCATTTTTTTTGTTCCTCAAGGTCCAATGCCATATCCTTATCCATGTTTGTACATGCCTCAGTCTAGTTAGGTTCCTGTACCCATGGCTCAACAACCACATGCCCTACCTAATCCTCAACCATCTTAATTGAATCAACAATCTCAATCTCTATCTCATCAAAGCTTCTTCACACATGAGGTTGTTGACTGGAGCAGCTT
The DNA here is from genome assembly GCA_025215565.1 of Flaveria ramosissima. Classification (NCBI taxonomy): domain Eukaryota; kingdom Viridiplantae; phylum Streptophyta; class Magnoliopsida; order Asterales; family Asteraceae; genus Flaveria; species Flaveria ramosissima. The sequence continues at coordinate 10,966,872 of CM046042.1, read as the reverse complement.
ACTAGATGATATTTCTGGATATTCTGAACAATTGTTCTCTGGTGCTAGTCAACATGGTGGTGAAAATCCTTTTGGAAATCTTGCTCTAATGGCCCAGGAGTCTGCTGATGGAAATACTTCATCATCACAGGTACCACAGGTATCTTCTGAGGCTAAGGCCAAGTTGTGTTTTGAGTCATGCATAGCTGCTTTTGTTTCAATTAGGGAAGCAAATGTAGCCTTAATTAATCAAAATCTTGACCTAGAGAAAGTGATTTCCAAAAGAAAAGCTGAGTTTGAGTCTGTTTTAAAAGAAAAGGATGAGGAGATTTACAAATTAAAATGTCAAATCATTGATGAAAAAGCAAAGGTAGAGGTCATTTTGGAGAATCATAAGAATCTCAAAGAAACACTTGCAGCTACTCAAGTTAATTGTGAACGTTGGGTAACATCATACAAGGGGTTTGAAATGCTTCTCAGTAAGCAAACAGCTTCAAATGTAAAGTTTGGGATTGGGTATAATCATACTATACCTCCTGCAGATTTTACTCCCAGCTAGAAGTAAAATCTGAAGGTGAATGTAATTCCCAAACCACATCATCATGTGTCTCATCCTCAAGTGATAATTTAAAATCAGAGGATGAAGTCAGTGTTATTACCTCAGCTAATCAATTTGCTGATGGTCTCACTGCTTCTAAACACATGATCAAAGAGAAACTGAGCAATTCAGGTGTTGTCCCACAAAGTATTCAAAGTACTGAAGGGCAAGTCACAACACCTAAAGAGCATCTCAAACCAAATGAAAACAAGCATGGTTTGACAACTGCTGAAAAGTCTATCAGGAAATCCAAAAGTACTGATAGAAAACTTCTGAAGAACAAATCTTCAGTTGTTACAAATCCTCCAGTACTTACCATAAGTACTGAAAGGAAGAAAGTACTGAAGAACAAATCTTCAGTAGTTTCATCATCTTCAGCAGTTGATCAACAAAAGATGAAGAAAAAGCCATGTGAAATATGTGGTCTGTTTAATCATCTCACTGATGAATGTTGGTATAACAAGGGTTTAAAATTCAACAAAGATAAAATCATTAAAAAGAAAATGAATAAAATGAAAGATGAGTTTCAAACCAAGTTTGTACCACAAGCATCTCAATCTGATAACCCAAAGTTTTTCCAAAAAGCTAAAAAGAAGGAAGGGGTTCATCACAAAACAGCTGAAAATATTTCTCATGGAATATAAAAAACCCAGACTAAGTCTGTGTCTTTCAAAAAAGAGGATTTGGTGAATCACAAGAACAAATCAACAACAAGTACTGATGTGTCTGCTGAGCTGAAGGCTTTGACAACCAATCAGACACAACTTGTTATGATGGTTCAACATCTGTTGGAGAGAGTTAACCAATTAGATGTATCTGTAATTAAACCACTGAAAAGGAAAACTAAGCCAAAATCAAAGGAATCCTTTTCAGCACCATCTCCATCTTCAAAGGCTGTCAATCATGAAAAATCAGTTAGTTTAAAATCTGTTGATGAAAACAGACCCAAAACCAATATGGTTTGGGTCTCAAAGGCTAACTAATTTCTTGTGCAAAATGCAGGGTTCTTCAGCATGCCAAAGAAGCAACTGGTATGTAGACAGTGGAGGATCTATGCATATGACAGGGAGCAGTTCTCTTCTTCATGATTACTCTCAAGGGAAGAAGGGATTTGTTTCTTTTGGTAATGATGCTAAGGGTTACATCATTGGCAAAGGTTTTGTATCAAATGGTGAGATAAGGTTTGATGATGTTAACCATGTAGAGAACCTTGATTACAACCTGTTGAGTGTCAGTCAAATGTGTGATAAAGGGCATGTTGCACTTTTCACAAGTCAGAACTGTCGGATTCTGTCTTCCAAAGTTCTGAAAAGGATTGACAAGATATTGGATGAATATACTCTCCTGAAGGCCAACAGGATTGGAAGAGTATATGCCTTAGATTTATCAAATAAAATTGATATAAAAGGTCATCCATGTCTGTTCTCTAAAGCCTCTTCTCAGGAATCTGAACTATGGCATAGAAGGCTTGGTCATGTGAATCTTAAAAACATGAACCAGCTTATTCATCATAGTTTAGTGAGAGGTTTGCCATTGAAGGAGTTCAAATGTGATGACAACTGTCCAGCTTGTTTAAAAGGAAAGCAACACAAAGTTTCATTTCCTCCAATAGAAGAACCAAAGTCCACTGCCTGCTTGCAATTACTGCATATGGATCTTTTTGGTCCAGTAAGAGTGATGAGTATGGCAAAGAAAAAATACTGTTTGGTAATTGTGGATGATTATTCCAGATATGTATGGACTTTCTTCTTACATTCAAAAGATGAGGCTGCCCAAATCATCATCTACTTTGTGTTGTATATGGAAAAGCAGTATTCACTTCCAGTCAGGTGTGTGAGAAGTGATAATGGCATCGAATTTAGAAACCACACTCTTGATGAATTCTATTTATCTAAGGGAATCAAGAGGCAATATAGCATTCAAAGAACTCCTGAACAAAATGGAGTGGTGGAGAGAAAGAACAGGACTCTTATTGAAGCCGCAAGGACAATGTTGGCTGACTCTGGTTTGCCACTAACCTTTTGGGCTGAAGCTGTCAACACAGCTTGCTATGTACAAAATAGGGTGCTAGTAAATCAGAGGTTGATGAAGACTCCTTATGAGTTATTACATCATTTTGCCCCTCTAATTTCATTCTTTAAAGCATTTTGGTTTGCCTGTTATATTCTTAACACAAAGAATCCACTTCAGAAGTTTGAATCAAAGGTGGATGCAGGGTATTTTGTTGGGTATTCATCTACTTGCAAGGCATACCGAGTTTTTAATTGCAGAACAAAGATAGTTGAAGAAACTTTGCATGTCAAGTTTAATGAATCTCCAAAAGACAAAATTCCTTAAAATCCTGTGGAGTTATTTGATTTGGACATACTGTATTATGTTCCATATCAGTCTCCATCTGGTGCAGTTTCTGAGGATCCATCATCTTCATCTGGTGGTATAAATGCAAGTTGTAGTGATCATCTGCCTGTGTCTACTACACTTGATGTTCCTGTAGCTTCAGCAGTTCCATCCACAACAAATGCTGATGAAATCTCTGAATCCTCTACTTCATTTGAACTGCCATCTCATTCTAGGTTTCAAGAGTCTGAATCAACATTTGTTGCTGCTGAATCTCCTACAAACACTTGCACAGATATTATTGAGTACCAAGAACTGAAGAATCATCCCATGTCTCAAATCATTGGTGACATCAATGCTGGTGTTTCAACTAGAAGTCAATTGTCCAATTTCTGTCTCTATGCTCTCTTCATCAGTCAGCAAGAGCCAAAGAACTATCATGTGGCATTAAGAGACAATGGATGGGTTGAAGCCATGCAACTTGAGCTTCTTCAGTTTCAAAAGCATCAAGTGTGGGAACTGGTTCCTCTACCCCAAGGTAAGTGTGCAATAAGCACTAAATGGGTGTTTAGGAATAAAACTGATGAAAAAGGCCAAATTGTCAAGAACAAGGCCAGACTGGTTGTATAGGGGTTTTCACAAGAAGAAGGTATTGATTATGATGAAACCTTTGCCCCTGTAGCCAGACTGGAGGCAATCAGATTGTTCTTAGCTTATGCTGCTTTCCATAACCTTAAAGTTTTTCAAATGGATGTCAAAAGTGCATTTTTATATGGTAAAATAAAAGAAGAAGTTTATGTGTGTCAACCACCAGGTTTTGAAGATCATAAACATCCAGATTGGGTGTATAAGCTTGATAAGGCTCTTTATGGGTTAAAACAAGCTCCCAGAGCCTGGTATGAAAAACTATCTACCTTTCTTCTTCAAAATAATTTCACTAGAGGATCCATAGATAAAACTTTGTTCATTAAGAAAGTAGGCATGCATAAGCTCCTTGTTCAAATTTATGTAGATGATATTATTTTTGCATCTTCTGATCCACAGTTGTGTGATGCCTTTACTAAGTTGATGCAACAAAAGTTTGAAATGAGTGCCATGGGAGAATTACAGTTCTTTCTGGGTTTGCAAATCAGCCAAAGCTCTGATGGAACTTGTTAGGACCTGGTATTTGAACGAAATACCAAGTGATTAGCGTGTAAACCAGATCAAATAGTGCGGAATCCTATTTGATTGGCGATCCAATCAGTGAGAACACACGAAGAATCAATCAAGAATTGAAACTAACGTTAGAAGTCGATTGAGAATCCATCTAATGTGTTCTGTGAAGTTGGAGAACAAATTGGGAGGCTTCTGGACAGCTAGGGTACGTCTGGAGTCGAAATAGAATGAATGCTTACGTTTTTCCATGAATTGGGTTGTATTTATAGATTAGTATTGTTCATTCGGGCGACTGGACCATAAGTATGGTTCAGTCGTGTGATTGAACCATGCGGTTGATTCATCCGCACGACTGAGTGTTCAGTCGTGCGACTAAGCCAATCTTATGTGTCAATCATACGACTGATCCAGTTTCCTTGTTCAGTCGTGCGACTGAGTCAATCGTATGAAGTTATTCGTGCGTGTGGTCCATTCGCATGGGCCATTCGCATGAGAACTTCATTATGTTAAGTTTGAATGTATTAATTAATATAACATTATGTGTAACCATTCAAACAATCACAAACCTAATTAACCAATTCAATATCGACTCATTAATGAAATATTAGACATTACAAATCACAAACAATCAATATCATTTCATTAATCATTTCAAATTACATCAGAATCAGATAAACAAGATCTATTCTATTTCATATCCTGATCTAGGGACATACATGCATCAACAAACTCCCCCTTGGACCTAGATCTCTTTATTGTCTTGCTTTCTGCATTACCTCCTTGTATTTCTTGTACTTCTCCTCTTTTGTGACTCCCGCGTGAATCTCAAACGCGAAGCAGAGTCGTATGACGTTCTGGAACTGGAGGGCTTGTACAATATCCTGCGTATCATAGAATAGTGGCCACTTGTATAGCGTGAAGACATCATTTGCTGACAAGTTGGTAAGCCACATTGGGTCAAATACCCTGATCGTATCCATTTGGCCCTCTTTGTTTAAGACTATGACTGCTTCTGCTGTTCTCCAATCGTAGTACCACCACTTAAAGTGTGGGGTGAAGTCCTGTGGCATTTCCCTGAGTGGGATTCTTGACATTGTGCGCGGAGGACTCCACTTCAACACTATCTTGGGCTTGCCAGTAATGGCATCAACCTCAGACCTTCTGATATACCTAGTAGGCTGTTGGGGTCTGAAGTTAACCCATCTGGTGTGGTACTCCTTCTTTAGGGCAGCCTCAAACCAGCCTGACATCTTCCTCGGGTCAGCATACAAAAGCTTTAGTTTGGCCAGCTGGTTGAGCTCAAAACCTGGTAGAGTCTTCAGATCATGTGGGAATCTGAAGTACTCTATGCCCTTTTCCCTCTTAACTGCATATACGTTAAGATCCTCAAAATACGCCCACACTATGATCCTGCTAGACACCTTATGATGTTTCTTGACTCGGTAGAGTTTGGTGTAGGCATCCTGTTTCGGTGCAGCGCGTTGGGCTCTAACTTCTTCAAAACATGCAGCCCACTCAGCCTTTCGGATATCGACATCATCATTTGAGGCTTGGGCCGTTCCTTCTTCTTTCTCTGTTTCTTGCTCCATCTTGTCTAACACATCAAAGGTATCGCTGACGAGGGATTCACCCAGATTCGGGACCACATTTCCCTCATTGTCAGCATACTGAGGGTAGTGCTCGGCAGTGACATCTTCAATCTCGATTTCATCAACATCGTTGAGCTCTTCGTCACTGGTCAAATCGCATGTCGGAGCATCCTTCACTATCTCATCTGGATTGAGCTTGAAGATCTCTGCGAGTTGCTCGTTTGATAGGTCGTGAATTATTTCCCCTTCTTCAGGGGTATAACTCACCGACCTCCTTACGATCCCTTGCAGATCAAGAATCATTGTTAGTTGAGTCTTGACCTGCTGAAGGGGAGCAACATCAAACTCATCCCTTTGGTAATTTGGATCTGTTTGATTACCACATTCAACACATCAACCATTAGTAATTAATCAAAACAGAAATGCATTAACATTAATATAAACATTTAATACATAGGTTTCAATACATGATTCCAATACAAAAGTAATTAAATACATAAACATCTAGTCTTTACTTTTGTCCTGGATCATCGTCTCGTCACTTGGTGGAGCAGAGGAAGAAGCTGGTTGGTCTTGTCTGTTCTTTGACCTCCTCTCTTGACCTGAAGCAGAGGCCGATGTAGCTGCATCCCCTCCTTCTGCATCATCATCATCATCTTCTCATCTGTCCTTTCTCCTTCAGTTTCCTCATCCTCCTCTGTCTCATCCTCATCATCCTCATCATCATCTTCATCATCATCATCGCCATCATCCCCGTCTCCCTCTTTGATCTTCAAGGGCTCCTCCTTAGATCCCTTTAGCTTTAACATGATCGTCTTCTTCGCCTCCTCCAACTCCTCTATCCTTTTGGTAGATGTGACACTATGTGCTTGGAGTTGGGCTATCTCATGGCTCTGAGCAGCCATCTGTTGGGCCTGCTCCTCAATAACTCGAGCCTGCTCTGCAATCTGGTGAGACTGTGCAGCAGTCAGGTCAGCAAGCTGGCGGATCTGAGCCGCCTTCTCCTCATCTGCAGCTAATAGGCGCATCACCATCCGGTTGAGCGCAGACAGCTGTTCCTCTACCCCAATTAGAGGTAGAGGTGATCCATATGTATGAGGGGGATGGGCTGAGGGTCCAGCTTGGTGGGTAGTGGTGGTGGTGGTGGCTGTAGTGAAGATGGGTCTGTGAAATGGTGGAGGTGATGTGGGAGTGAAAGGTATGGTGGTAGATGGAATCTGTACAGTGGTGGGAGGTGTGGTGGTGGCTGTGGTAGCTGTGGTGGCTGTGGTGGCTGTGGTGGCTGTGGTGGTGGATGGTGTGGCTGTGGAAGTGGTAGTGGTGGTGGTAGATGTAGTGGCTGTGGTGGTAACGAAGGTCAACCGTCGCTTCTTCTTCTTTTGCCCGTGGGGCTGAGCCATCCTTTTCCTCCTCGTTCCCGTCGAGGTGGATGCTCCCCCTACAACCCTGCTAGCTGACTCCGGTGCATAACTCGGATCAGTAGCTGTCTCTCCTGAGTCTCTTGGGCGTTCACCAACCGCCCTTAGCCCATATTCTGTGGGAACAACCTTGCTTCCCACAGTACGTGTCAAGGGCTCCTCGTCCGACTCCTCTTCCTCCACATCAGGAACAAAGTCCTGATGGAATCCAACTGCCTCGGCTATGTCTCCAGCTGGGGCAGACACTGGAGGTATAACATCTGAAACTGTGCCTCTCGGTGGAGCAGGAATATCATCCCCAGCGTCCCCACTGTCGTCATCATCAGAATCATGCCCTGGGAGCAGTAGCCTCTCGTCATCGGAATCACTATCATCATGACGCCATTTGCGTCTCTTAACCTGGGGCTTCACCTGCTTGCCCCTATACACCCTCATCCGACCTAAAGTCGTGTCATCCATAATCTCCAAGGCAACTGCATCATGACTCTCCTTGGGTAGAATTGGCAGCTTCTCGTTGAAGATCAGCTGAAGAAACCTGGGGTACATACAAAATCCTTCCTTCCCCTTTGCCTCCAGGTTCTCCACCAAATAAGAGAAGATCATACTCGAAAAGCTGAAAGGGTGGTTCAGCACCAGTGCCACGTAGGCATTCTGAATCTGGTCTGATAGGTCGAACCCACCCCTCCGCGAAGCAATGCACTTTTGGATCACATGCGCCAAGTACTTGTACTGGGGGCACAGGTTGCTCTTGTTGAGCACACCGAGTTTATGTCCCCAGCGTACTTGATCCTGAGAAAGCATCCTCGGACAGTCAGTGGATGTAATCTGGTGGGGTGATCAGCATTGTCCCCAAACTCAAGAACTCTCTGGATGTCTGCAGCAGTAACCTCGATATCATGACCCAGAATAGAGCTCCGAATACTGTAGGGCTCACGAGAACGATCCACGGAGGCATTCTCCCAGAATGCCTGGTGTAATGATCTGTAGGGCGTGCACGGTGTAGATATAGCCTTATGTATCCGGGAACGTCTAAGGAAAGCTATAATCTCTGTGAACTCGGCCCCGTTCCGAGTAGTATGATCCAAGTGAGCACATATGTTGTGCTTTGGATTAATGGACCATCTATCCGCCATTTGCCTGAAACACAAGACACAGAACCATTAGTACATAATACATCAAAATTCAGTTCTAAGTGTAATGTTTAAATTCATTCTGATTCATTCGTGCGAATGAATCATGCGACTGAAGTCAGTCGGTTGTCCTTTCATGCGACTGAGCTCATTCGGGTGAATGAGACATGCGACTGAGTTCAATCTGCTGACTGAGTCTGCGATTGGTTCAGTCGGCCGACTGAGCTCATTCGCATGGTTTATTCGGCCGATTGACCCAATCGCAAGATTCAATCGTGCGATTGGAGTTCATCCGGACGACCATTCGCATGTCCCACTGTTCAGTCGCCTGTAGTTCGAATCTTGATCAAAACACATGATTTAACATGGATTACCGGTTCAAGAGACTCGCCATCTAATTACTAATAACCTATTAAACTTAATTTTAACATTTTGCATAGTTTAGGTAGGTTATTAGGTCATGTTCAGTCCGTTTCTTGTTTTCATTCGAATATCACCAAATTAGGGTTTCATTCCTTCTGTTTTCGGTGCGATATCAATGCCATCTACCTGTATATAAGTCAACGAACGTCAGAAGATCAACAGCAATGTGAAAACAAGGTCTAATGAAATTTTGGCAGAGTAACGGGAAGAAGTGCGATTTGGGAGCGATTGGGAGTGATGAGTAAAATGCGATCGACTGTGGCCCTTTAAATACTGAATCTGAGCTCAATCGGCCGACTGGCCTCATTCGCTCAGTTCATTCGGGCGACTGAGGCTCAATCGTGCGATTGGCCCAGTCAGTCGCATGCAGTTGGCCGACTGAGGTTCAGTCGGTCGACTGACTCATTCGTGCCCTTTCATTCGCACCTTCAGTTAACCGACTGAGTCTCAGTCGGTCGATTGATTCATTCATCCCCTTCCATTCGGTCGAATGGATCATTCTGATAAGCCATTCGGGTGAATGGCTCAATCTCATGTCCAGTCGTGCGAATGGGAGCCATTCGCATGGTTGGTCCATACTCATGGTCCAATCGTGCGAATGGGTCACACTTAGTGAATTTTCTGCCATTTTGAACATTTTGTTTTTAAAACCCTTTTAACTTTTGAAATGAACATTATGAGCTTTTGATCATCTCAGACATGATCATTTTAACTTGAAAACCTTTTGATCACCTCAGACGTGATCCTTTAAAACAATTTAGTCACCTCAGACGTGACTCTTTTAAACACTTTGTCACCTCATACGTGACTCTTTTAAACTTTTAAAACCCATGTGGTCATCTCAGACATGACCCTTTTAGTTGAGTTGATCCCTTACTGATTTTCATGATGTAGTCCGACAAACAAAACAGAACTAAAAGACTAAGTAAATTAGAAAAAACTAAACTAAAGTACAAAAAATTAAACTTGTTTTTGGCTTTTTGCGAGAGGTAAATCCTAAGATGGAAATCTACGGGATTTGGTTCCGGAATAGGCAGCTTCAATTTAGATTGACCACATGGACCAATTCAATTTTGGAATCATACAGGCAAGTCAAATCATTTGGGACTGTTATCAAAATCTTTTGATGCTCAATTCTTGGTTTTCATCCAGAGTCGTTAGCAACTTTAGGAAATCATACTGGAACTCTTAGATTACCACATTGATTTGAACTTTCAAGAATTGCAGCCACAATGATTGTCAATATGTTTGTCCACTTAAATCCATACACAGACTTTTGACACAAACTGGTGATAGTTTTAGGTTTAATTATTTCAACTAACATTTGTGGATCCCACACTTATATGGTAATCAACATTCCTCAGGAGCTTTTGAGCGGTCTACGGGTATTATTACAAGAAGAGACTATTCTTAGAGCTTTCAAAGAGAAGCCAGTCCTCAGGTCAGTGCCATCGCACAGCAGAGAGGCGGCAAACAACAATGAATTCTAGAATATCTAGGTTATGCTTATCCTCAGGTCAGTGCCATCGCACAGCAGAGAGGCACACAACCTATCTCCTTGTTAGAGCAGCTTAATTTTATTTTGCACAAAATGCACCAACAACATAAGTCATTAGCTTGATAGCATTTGTCTTTCATTTTTTTTCGTGCTTTGCTCTATTTATGGTCATCCGCACACATTTGTGGCGTTTACATGCTCATTACCCCTTATTGGAATATTGTTGATTGTGTTAACCAGTGATAAGATGGAAGCCCACAGTCAGTTGAACAACTTAGTTTGATCTTGAGATCACCAGTCAGGTCTAATCATCTATTGTGTTGAATCTACCGACATATCATTTGTGGTCTAGCAACCTCTAGGTCTACTCTCGTTGTGTTACCTTAGGAGTTACCAGTTTTTCTATCATCTTCCCTTTTATATTGCTTAGACTACACAGACTTATACTTTGAATTTTTGCATCTTTTCTAAATTAAATTTTAAAGTCCCTCTTGATTTGTTCCTGTGTACTATCATTTTCCAAAGGGTTTGAATCGGTATCACAGATACGATCTACCTTATATCAGCTATCCACTCCTTCTCCCTCGTTTTTTTTAATGTTATTGGCTGACTTATTCTCCCCCTAAAATACTAAAATCATAACTGGTTTAATTATTTTAGGATTTTAATAAACAGCAAAATAACATGAGTTTAATTTAAACAGACTAAAATAAACAAATAAAAATAAAATAAAAAGGAAAATTAACTAAACCAAACATCGGACTACACATGATCATCATCAGGAATAACCTCACTTTTCTTTTTAACGCCGTTGACCTCTAGCAAATATTGAAAACGTGGTTTATCAAAGGCTTTAGTATAGAGGTCAGCGCGTTGAAAATCAGTATTAATTTTTACCACATCAATTAAGTTCTTTTCAAACAGTCTCTTATGAAAGGTATTTAATACCGCTGTTTGGTATTAGGATGTTGGACGGATTTTAGTTACTGCAATTGCAGCAGAGTTATCAACAAAAAAGGAGTAGAAGAGAACTTTAAACTGTAATCCCGCATTTGCTGTTGAATCCAGATGATTTGTGAACAGCAACTTGCAGCGCGCAACGTATTCGCTTCACAGGTTGACAATGCGACCGATGTCTGCTTCTTACACTGCCAGGTAACTAATGTTCTTCCAAAGAATTGACACCTGCTGATGTAGACTTGTAGTTCATCTTGAAGCCCCCGTAATCCGAGGTCACTATACACTGTGAGCTCAAAGTCATCATCATGAGGATACCACAACCCAAGTGTGGGGTACCCTTCAGATAACGAAAAATCCTCTTGACCCCGATCAGATGGTTGCCTTAGGCTTAGCCTGATATCTAGAACATAAACATGTAGCATACATGATATCAGGTCTCGAGGCAGTGAGATACATGAGGGATCCAATCATCCTCGGACATCGTGGCGTCCACTAGATCCCCATTTTCATCAGGTGCTATTCGTGATTGGTAGCAAGTGGAGTCCCAGCAGCAGAAGCATTCTTCATGTCAAAGCGACTGAGAATGTCTCCTACATACTTGGTCTGATGTAAAAAGATCCCATTTGGTGTCTGATCCACCTGTAACCCGAGAAAGAACTTCATCTCCCCCATAGCACTCATCTCAAACTCTTTCTTCATAACTGCTTTTAAACTCTTTGCATACTCTTCGTTCTTTGAACCGAAGATTATGTCATCCACATAGATCTGTACGAGCAGTAGGTCTCCATCCTTTTTCTTTGATGAACAGCGTGCAGTCAATGACTCCCCTGCGAAAGCCGTGTTTCACAAGATGAGTCGAGAGTTTCTCATACCAGGCTCTGGAGCTTGATGAAGCCCGTATAAAGCTTGTCGAGCTTGTAAACTCTATCCCGATGATAAGGATCTTCAAATCCCTCGGGTTGACTGACGTAGACTGTTTCTCTGATTTTCCATGAAGGAATGCACTCTTCACATCTAATTGGTAGACTTTAATCTTCATGTACGATGCATAGGCAAGGAGATACGAATGCTTCCATCCTTGCCACGGGTGCAAACACTTCATTGTAGTCAATTCCCTCGACTTGGCGAAAACCCTGAACCACCAATCGAGCTTTGTTCCTGATAATGACCCCTTGGTCATCCTTCTTGCATTTCAAGACCCATTTGTGCCAATGACTTTAGCAACTTTAGGTCTATCAACCAGAGTCCATACACCTAACTTCTTGAACTGAAGAAGTTCTTCTTGCATGGCACTCACCCACGCCTCATCATTTAGTGCATCATTGACATATTTTGGCTCAAACTGCGAGACAAAACACCAATAAGCACCATCATGAATATAACCCTTCTCCATAACCGAGGCGTAATCAGCTGAGTATAGCTGATTTGGGTTTGTACTCCTGATCTGACATCCCCAATGACATTGTCTAGGGGATGATAGACGTTTAGTCATGATCCTGGAGTAGTGGGAACAGCTACCTCAGAGCCAAGATTATGAACATTTGGTTCATCATCTGAGGTAGTTGGAGTTTGAGGTTCTGAAGTCGAAGGTGCATCACTGGTAGATGCTTGTGGACTTTCAGGAACTGGAACCTGTTCCTCCTGACTGTTCTGGTCATCTTCTTCAGCTTCATCTTCAGAGGAGAGTCACTGTCGTCGACCACTCCCCCTGACTGAGTAGATGATTCTCCCTGTGAGCTAGATGAGTTGGAATCACGAGATGGTGTATTCAAGTATCATACATCATCGAGTAGCTAACTCGTCATTCGTGGGAGAGAGAGGGATGTTGAAGGACTTGAAGAATCCATCATAGTCGAAAAAGTAGGCTGTCCTTTGCCAGTAGGTGGTGTGGTATATCTCTGAACGTTAACATTACACCACACTTCTACTAGACCCGTTGAGTTGTTGTAAACCCTTTTTTCGGTATGTTGTATCCTAGAAAGATTCCTGCATCAGCCTTCTCGCTGAATTTACCTTCTTGTGTCTTCTTCAGAAGTGTGCACGGCGCGCCAAATGGTTCGAGATACTCCAAATTCGGTTTGCGTCTTTGTAGTAGCTCGTAACATGTCTTTCCGTGGCACTTGACAATCAGAACTCGATTCAGTGTATAACATGCATTAGCTACTGCCTCATCCCAAAATTGGATAGGCAGTTTCGATTCTGCCAGCATAGTCCGTGCTGTCTCTATCAAGCTTCTGTTCTTTCTCTCTGCAACGCCATTCATTTGAGGCGTGTAGGCAGAAGTGAATTGATGCACAATTCCCTTTTCCTGCAGTAAGCCTCCATCCACTGGTTCTTGAATTCCTACCCGTTGTTTGAGCGTACTTGTCTAACATTCAGCTTGTAGAGAGATTCCAGTGTGGTTACTAACTCCTTGAATGACTCAAATGTTTCTGATTTGGACTTCAGAAACATTACCCAAGAGAACCTTGAGTAGTCATCAGTAACCACAAAACAGTACAAGTCGCCTGCAATGCTCTTTGTACTGACTGGACCAAACAGATCCATGTGAAGAAGTTCAGAGGAAGTTCTATTGAATGAACTTTCTTTTCCTTATGAGACTTCTTCGTCTGTTTGCCTTTCTTGCAAGCTACACAAAAATCAGGAAGCTGGAAGTTCTTGACATTAACTCCTCTCACAAGATCCTTCTGAATCAAGTGATTCATCTTCCTTTGACTAATGTGTCCCATTCTCCTATGCCAGGAGATGGAATCCTTCTCAGTAGCTTTAGATAGAAAACACTGAACCTCATGATCCGTTGTAGCAGCTGTCGACATATCCAAAACATAAAGGTCTTTATATCTTGAAGCGGTCATCAGAACTTGGTCCTCTGGGATCACGTAGTCTTTCTTGAGCACGTAACACTTCTTGTTGTCAAAGATGACTTTAAATCCCTTATCATAGATTTGGGAAACAGAAAGTAAGTTATTTTGAAGTTGTTGAACGTAGTTCACCTTATCAAACTTAACTTTCTGATTCCCTACTTCTCCCTGAGCTGTGATATAGCCTCCCTTGTTTCAAGCAAACGAAACATGCCCTCCTTTTATTTGCTTGACGTTTGATAAAAGGGCCCTGTTTCCTGTCATGTGTATGGATGCTCCGCTGTCTGCAATCCACGTGTTAGTTTCAGCACTATAGCGAACACCTGCACATACAATGTAAAAGGATAGTTTAGGTTAGGAACCCAAGCCTTTACTGGCTTGGGTTTCCCAGAGGCATCACACATCATGAATTCAACCCATTGACCCTTAGAGGGTGAGGGTAGCTCAGGTTCCTTCTTGTCATCATTATCAGACACAGAAGATGATTTCTCTTTCCATAAGCCAGATTTGTGCAAGGCCTGTTTGTGATAAACAGTCGACTGGCTAACAGGTTGAACTTTAGGTTCACTAGTTCTTCTAGGTGGAGTTAAAGAACTCCTCTTAGAAGACCTAGGCTTTGAATCCTGAAGTTCAATCTTCTTCCTAGGTGTCTGATAATAAGGACAATAGGAAGCAATGTGTCCACATTCTCCACAGTTGTAGCACGACCTGCTATCAACCTTATGATTAAACTTTCTTTGTGGAGACGTGTGTGACACTCTAGTAACATCACTCACTTTAGGTTTTGACTCTGGTTCTTTTGATGTTTTCTCTTGTTTAACAAAGTTAACTGTTTTAACATGTTTAACATCTTTTTCCTTTAGGTTAACTGGTTTTTGACTTGAAACATGTGAAAGATTAACATTTGAAGTCTTTTTAGGTTCTGATTTGACTCTGTTTGACCCTGAATTTAAGTTAACCTTTTCAAATTCTTTTTCCAGATTAACACAAGGCAATTTACCCTTTGCCTTTGAAGTGGCCTCCTTTTGTTTGTTTCAAGATTCAATAGATGAACATGAGGAATCTGGATCACTAACAAGAGGAGTAGACACCACATGATCCTTGATGGGATTATTATTTATTGGTCTACTCTTAGTGTTCATCAAGGTCTCAGGTGGTGGTGGAACCACTTTATAACCCAATCGCTCCCCGTTGTTTCTTTCTCTCACTAAGTGTTGGACAATGTGTGAAGAACTTGTCCAACTGTGCAGTTTCTGTTTTAATGAGTTTACTTCTACTTCTAGAATGCCTTTTGCTTCTTAGTGTCTTCTAGGGAGTTTAGATAGTACCTAATGTCATCAGCTTGGTTAAATGCAACTACTTTAGTTTCCCTAAGCTGTTTAGTCAAAAGGTCTATCTTTTCTCTGTAACTATGCTCATTTTGTTTTAATACTCTATTAGCCTCAATGCACAATTGCAAATCTTTTACTAAGTTATCATTATGATCTAATAACCTAGCAAATTTTTCATCTATGCTATTTCTAAAAGTATTACAATCAGAACAAGCATGATTATCAAATATTTGGTCAGTGGTACTTACCTGAGTTGGTTCAGAAGAGTTAGCCATCAATGCAGCCTCAGATGTCTCTGGTTCTATTGATTCTGTCTTTTCTGTCTTTGTTGTGGTAGTCTCCTCTTTAGGCTTGTAGCTGACCTCAGTTGCAGTTGTCTCTTCAATATTTGACATCGCTATCTCAACTGCTAGATCTCCTTCACTCGCGGAATCATCGTCAATGTCTTCTACACTAGCAATGTTTGATTCCGCTGGAGAGACAAACCTAAAGCTCCAATCCTGTCCTTCATCATCATGAGCAGTCAAGGCTTTTGGATCCTTGCTTGATGATGAAGTAGAACTGGTAGCTGCTTGTCTTGGCGAGTGAAGGACGAGAACGGGTTCCCGTTACCCGTCTTCTTTGGCTTGACACATTCTCTTTTGAAGTGCCCCTTCTCTCCACAGTTGAAGCAGGTCACTTGCTCTTGTCAAAGCCAAATGTGGTATCCTTAGTAGCTACCAAGTTCTGTCCGGTCTTTTTAACAAACTTCTTCGCCCTCCGGACAGCACTAGCTAAGGCCCACATTATGTCCATCCTATCAAGCTCCATTTCGTCCACCTGCTCGTAGTCCTCGTCTGCCAGATGACAGTTTCCAATCTTCCCGGCAACAAGTCCATCATAAGAATGAACCACTGCAGCCAAAAGATCCATTTGCTCTCGAGCTACTTCCACAGTCACATTACCGAGGTTCTCGGTCTTCAGTTTAGTAGCATTCGCTTCAGATCCAATATAGTGGGTACTAGAAGACCCCGACGTGTCTGATCCTGAAGAGAAGCATGTGAAGGACCCAATGAGCTAGACACAAATGCAGTCTGGAGAGGTGCTCCAGATGTCTTAGCTTGAGGCGTGGCATTGTACAAAGCTGGATTTTGAGTGTACGAAGACTTCTGAGCTCTGTACTTCATCCTAAGTGCTTCTTCTCGCAACTTTAGAATAAAGTCATTTATATCCAGCTTTGCTAGCATTCCATTCTGTCTCAGGTTAGACACGAATGAAGCCCACTTTTTAGGCAATCCGTCTGCAAAGTTAGTAACTTTTCTTCCATGGTAGTAGCCACCCCATGTGTATGCAGTTCACTCATCAGATGGTAGAATCTATCTATAACATCGTCCAAACTCTCATTCCTCATCGATGAGAAGTTATCGAATTCCTTCTTTAACTCCTTGGCCTTGATTGCCTTCAGCGAAGCATTCCCGTCGTACCTCTTTTCTAGCTCATCCCATAGTTTCTTGGACTGCTTATTTTCTGAATACTGGTGGAAAATGTCTTTAGGGATAGACTCTGTAATCAATGCATAAACTCTCTTCTCTGCATTGTACTTAACCTTCTGTGCGTCTGTCATCTCTCCTAAGGTAAGCTTTACTCCATCAGCTCCCACCGGTGTACTATACCCAATCTCGACGGCTTCCCACCAGATTCGGATCCACTCCATTGAGGTAGATCTCAAAACGTTGTTTCCAGTGGGGAAACTCATCTAACGTTAAGAGCTTTGGTGGTTTATTATAATTACCCACCTCACTCTCAAGCAACAGCAGGTTCTGGATCCTAGAGTCCTTCCCAGCAGTAAAGGCTGACATTTGATCTTCCATGTCGAATAACTCTAAGTCTACTAAAGCAAACTGTCAACTGGTGCGACTGAAGGATGCGATTGGTCTATCCGTGCGTATGAACTATGCGACTGGTTCAATCGCGCGGCTGAACTAAGCGATTGGTTCAGTCGTGCAAATGAAGCTGGTGCGTATGAACACTGCGAACGAACGGTTCAATCGTACGAATGAAGATGCGACTAGGTCCAATCGTGCGTATGGGCAATGCGAATGGAGTCCAATCGTGCGAATGGCTCACTCGTGCGACTGAAGCTGTTGTTTTGCGAAATTTCTAGGTTAAACGTGTTTAGCCGTAAATAAAAATTCGAAATTCGCAAGGTCTAATCGCCTGAGTCCGTAGAAACCAAACTTTGATGAGCAAGGAACGTCCAAGATCACTTTTGACACAAAAGATTGCGTTTTTAGTGCAAAAACACAAACTTTTTATCAATCTTGATTGAATCACACGTAATCAAGAGCCAAAGCTCTGATGGAACTTGTTAGGACCTGGTATTTGAACGAAATACCGAGTGATTAGCGTGTAAACCAGATCAAATAGTGCGGAATCCTATTTGATTGGCGATCCAATCAGTGAGAACACACGAAGAATCAATCAAGAATTGAAACTAACGTTAGAAGTCGATTGAGAATCGATCTAATGTGTTCTGTGAACTTGGAGAACGAATTGGGAGGCTTGTGGACGGCTAGGGTACGTCTGGAGTCGAAATAGAATGAATGCTTACGTTTTTCCACGAATTGGGTTGTATTTATAGATTAGTATTGTTCATTCGGGCGACTGGACCATA
Organism: Flaveria ramosissima; assembly: GCA_025215565.1. NCBI lineage: Eukaryota > Viridiplantae > Streptophyta > Magnoliopsida > Asterales > Asteraceae > Flaveria > Flaveria ramosissima. The sequence goes on along the minus strand of CM046042.1, from coordinate 10,948,937 downwards.
AGTATGGTTCAGTCGTGCGATTGAACCATGCGGTTGATTCATCCGCACGACTGAGTGTTCAGTCGTGCGACTGAGCCAATCTTATGTGTCAATCATACGACTGATCCAGTCTCCTGGTTCAGTCGTGCGACTGAGTCAATCGTATGAAGTTATTCATGCGTGTGGTCCATTCGCATGGGCCATTCGCATGAGAACTTCATTATGTTAAGTTTGAATATATTAATTAATAACATTATGTGTAACCATTCAAACAATCACAAACCTAATTAACCAATTCAATATCGACTCATTAATGAAATATTAGACATTACAAATCACAAACAATCAATATCATTTCATTAATCATTTCAAATTACATCAGAATCAGATAAACAAGATCTATTACATTCATATCCTGATCTAGGGACATACATGCATCAACAGAACTTTCATTCATCAGTCAAAATACACAAAGGATTTGTAAGTTTGATTTACAAAACTGTAAGCCCTGTTCTACTCCCATGTGCAGCAACACACAACTGGATGTTGATCAGAAAGGTAAAGCAGTTGATGAAACTCTTTACAGATGTATGATTGGTTCCTTGATGTACCTTACAGCTTCTAGACCAGACATTATGTTTGCAACTTGTGTCTGTGCTAGATTTCAGGCTGCACCTAAGGAATCCCATATGATTGCAGTCAAAAGGATCTTTAGATATTTGAAAGGAACTCAATCTCTAGGACTTTGGTATTCCACTGGGCACTCTTGCAAATTAGTTGCTTTCTCTGATAGTGACTATGCAGGGTGTAAGTTAACAAAAAATCAACCTCCGGTGGATGCCAATTTCTAGGCAATTGTTTAGTTTCTTGGCAGAGTAAGAAACAAACTTTAGTTGCTACATCTACAGCTGAAGCAGAGTACATTGCTGCTGCAAGTTGTACATCTCAGGTACTCTGGCTTCAAAATCAATTATTGGATTATGACAATACAGAGACTAAGACTCCTTTACTGATGGATAGTGCTTCAGCTCTTTGTATTGTTAAGAATCCTGTCCAGCATTCTAGGACCAAACATATTGAGATCAGACATCATTTTATCAGGGATTGTTAAAAAAGGTCTGATTGATCCAAAGTTTGTGCCTAGTGCTGATGAGCTTGCAGATATTTTTACTAAGCCTTTGGACAGTGCAACTTTCCAAAACTTGTGCTCAGGCTTGGTATGCTGCAGCTAGAATGATTTGACAACTACTGATGCTCTTAGTTAATAAGTACTGATGAGCATTAGTATATAGCTGTCAAAAATAAGTACTGATAAGTTATTTTATCTTCAGCAGTTTTTATAACTACTGAAGACTAAATTACTTAAAGTACTGAAGTACTTTATTTGTTAAAAAGTACTGATGTAGTTAAAACTACTGATGTCTTTTCTAATAGATAAGTACTGATGACCAATGAAACATCTGAAAATCAGATAATCTGCTGAATAAGTGTTAAGGTCATTAAAACAACTGAACTTTGTGAATTGACGACAACAACTACTGTTTCATTTCAAAACAACTGAAGCCAAAACCAAGTCTTCAGTAGTTTAAAACTACTGATGACTAACACCAAGTCTTCAGCTGTTTACAACATCTGAAAGTTAAAATCATGTCTTCAGTTGTTTTCTAACAACTGATGACTCACACCAAAACTTTCAGTTGTTTTCTTTCAGCCGCTTCATAACCTATAAATACCTAACCCTAACTTCAACCTTTTCATAAATCGTTTTCCAAACGTTCATCTTCCATTAATGGCGACCATGCAAATCAAACCTCGACACAACTGTGTTGCCTACCTCTCCAAATCAGCCTTTTGGACTAAGTTTGATGCTGCCATTGATCTAATGGTTGATTTCCAATATCACACAGCTTTCCTTCTAAATCCAACCATCTATCCCGATACCCTTCGCCAATTCTGGACGAACGTCACTGTCCATACTGATGAGAATGATGACTCGATCACTCTCCAGTCGTTTGTCAACCAGAAGAAGGTGGTCATCACTTCTGATATCATTCGCCAAACCCTAGACCTGAATGATGCCACCTATGCCACCAAATACCCCAAAGGCACCATTGATTTATCATTCATTAACCATGGATATGAGGGTGACCTAAGTGCTACCACTATTATGAAGAAGCACTTCCATGATGCTGAACGTGTCATCTTTCATATGATCAATGTCTGCCTTGCCCCCAAAACATCTTCATAGGATCAAATGTCATCCAGATGGCAACAGGTATTGTATTCTATCCTTGAACGCCAAAGTTTAAATTTTTCTGAAATAATATTTTTGGAATTAAAAGATCTGGCAATGAAACCTGTGGCTAACAGATGGATATTATATCCAAGGTTTCTTATGGCCATAATTATTAATCAATTAAAATCTGATGGCCTTGTTGGCCTTGGAGTCCCTTCTATGGTAGTTTGCCAGAAGTATACTCCAGGCACAACTCAAACCCACAACTCAAAGAGGCTGCCAAACTGCTAAAACCCAAGCAGAGGGAACCCACAGCCTCCACCTCCAGATCTAAAGTCCCCTCCAAACCAAAATCCAAGCAAACCAAAAAGGCTACTCAGGGAGTTGAGTCCCCTGATGATGCCCCTGCAACACAAACGCAGGATGAAACTACTGGCATTAATCCCCTTGTAGTTTCCAAGACTCTACTAGCTGAAACCGCTCAGGTATCCTCTCAACAGGATCCTGATGCAACCAAAATTGGGGAAACCACATTACTGGAATCTCTCTCACTTGAGAAGATTGCCATTGAAGAGCATCATTCACCCCAGGTGCAATCCTTTTCACCTTTATCTCCCACTGAAACCACCCCTACAAGCCCAACTGCAGTCATTGCACAAGTGCTGACTCAACTACATTCCTCTACCCCTCCCCAGAAACCTATTACCACTGGGAAAACCTCAACAGTTGAGGGAGAGGATTATAATGTGGTTGACAACCCACAGCACAGGGATTACAAAGTTCAATCTCCCGTGTGTGAGAGGAGGAGATTCGAACATCTGGTGAGGCTACCTCTTCTCCTGTTTCAGCACATGAACAGGATGAAGGTGGTATCATCTCTAAGACCTTCCCAGAGGCAACTACCAATGAAGGACTTAATCCTGAGGCAGGAAGTCCCCAGTTCCAAGACATAGGGGCACATATGAATACTGATCTACACTCAACACATGTTCATCCTGATTTACTCAGGAGGTCAGCTGATTCAGCAAAGCCTTATGATGACCTGGGCTTTTTCTTTGATGTTCTAGCCCAAAACACCATTCTTGAGGCTGAGGTATGCAGACTACAAAAAATTTTTGCCAAAATGTCTCAAGAATCAAGTCCATCTGCCCCAATTCACCCACAGATGGCAGATTCTTTTGAAGCTTTCCCAAACACTGAGCCACTCTCAACAACTAAGCCACTAGCCTCTGTTTCAGGCACCATTTCTCAGGGACAGAACCCCTCTGAGCAAATGGTTGCTGCATTTAAATCCTCCTTACCTCTCATCACTCCAATCATCACTACCATTGTACATCAAACCATTGATGAGAGGCTTTCCTCAAATCTTCAAACCCTAGTTAATGATGTTGTTTCCAAGAAACTTTTTGACATTCAAACCCCTGAACCCAATGCAACCAAAAAAGGGGAGTCTAAGTCAGTGAAAGAAGACAAAAGAAAGAGAGTTGAAGAGGAAGAAGCAAAAGAGAAGAAAGAAAAATAGATAATCACTTATAAGAGAAAGAAAAGTGCTGAAAAGACTGAGGATGAGAAGAAGTTAGAAGAACTGATCGAAGAAGCTGATGAGCAACATAGCAGATCTATGGATAAGATCATTGATCAGCTCTTCAGACAAGGCTTTGACACTGCCAAACTTGACTCTGAGATCAGACGGCTAGAGATTCAAGAGATTGAGAATAGATGGGCCTGTTGCATCGAAAAAGAAAGGGAAAGGTTGGAAGCTATGATCAGATTTTTGTCAAAACATTTGGGAAGACCAATCATTGAAGTAAAGTCATGGTCCAGAGATAGTATTTTGGAAATAACCACCAAAATCTGTTCTTCTGAAACCTTCAACAAAGGATTGATCATAGAAGCCCTTGATGAAGCCGGTGCTGGGAAAAGATCTGACATAGCAAAGTTATCCAAAGCCTCCCTCACAACCAAAATGATAGAGCAGCCTTTACAATCTCCCTCACCAAAACAACCAACCTCACAACCCTCAAAACCAACTCCTTTACCCAAGAAACCCACTCAATCAACCACCAATGATGCACCTAAGAGGAAGAGAAGGGTGTTGAGGATGGAAGAAGAAGAAGAAGATGATGAGGATGATAGTCTGCCAATCTCTGCTGTGATTAAAATGAAGATGCCTGAGCCTAGGAGTCAACCAACAATAATCACACCTGACACCCAAAGGCAAATGGTAAAAGTTAAGATTGAAGAAGAAGAACAGCAAAAACAACATGATGAGCAGCTGCTAAGGATGGTTGATAAGGAATTTCCTTCGTCTTCATCCATACAAGCTATGAAGAAACATGCTCAGAGGTTGTATGCTCTCAGATTCACATTTCAGTATCAGAAAGAGAGAGTGAGAATTTGGCCTGACCCCAGAGTTAGTGACAAAATTCATAGAAAGAATGTTCCAAGTAGATACAATGGCCAAGTAAAGAAGACTGTAGATGCTGTGATAATGCTGGCCATTGTAGTGTCACCCTAGGAAATCCTTGATGACTTCAAGCGAGCTTACAAGACTAAGATGACTCCACAAACTTTATTAGAAAACAAAATGGTGAAGAAGGGGTTAATTTACAAGAAGCTTGAAGAAATTAGAAGAAATGAGCTGCAGTTGTTACTTGAAGGTACTCATCCTGATGAGTTTGCATACAGAGAAATAACAACTGTGGAGCTGAAGAATGGAAAGAATGTCAGATACTTATCAGAATATTATGGGCCTGAGTTCTTCTTTGAAAGTGAAGCTGAAGAACTCACAATACAAGAAAAAGTTGTTCTTCTTGATGCCTATGTTAGAGAGTCTTACAGACTCATCATTGGGAAGTAGGTTTCATGATTGGGGTAACAGCTCTGTGTCCAATTCCCCAAGACAGAGTTCCCATTTATTCTTTGCCAATCAAAATTTTGAAACCTCTTCCTTGGCTTGAGCTTATTTTGGAAATTTCTGAGCTGATCCAGAAAATGTGTCTGCCAACAAGTGGGACTTCAATAATCTTAAAGGTTTTGGCTGGATTGGTTCAGGGGGAGTTTGTTGGACCAAAAGAACCAATGAGCCAGATCAGAAAAACCTTTAAGTCCCACAGACATCATAACAACTGAAGTGATCTACATCTGCTGAAGACAAAGGCTGAAGACAAAGTCTGAAGACAAAGTCTGAAGACAATAGCTGAAGACAAAGGCTGAAGACAAAGTCTGAAGACAAAGTCTAAAGACAAAGTCTGAAGACAATAGCTAAAGACAAAGTCTGAAGACATATGCTGAAGACAAAGTCTGAAGACCAAGTTCTCAGAAGTTGTCACAACAGCTGAAGTAGTTCTTTTTAGTAGTTGTGATGGTTTACTTTTTTGTAGTTTGTTTTCAGTAGGTTTATTATTGTAAAACATCTGAAGTTCTTACACTTTAGATGTTATAACTTCAGTAGTTGTAATTGTAGTTTATACTTAGCTTTTTGTGAAGGTGTCCTCAGCTGATGTGGACATCTTCAGTAGATTAGTTTACTTTCAGTAGTTTGTATAAATCAGTTAGATGTCACCATCAAGTGACATCAGCTGACGTCACATTCCTTTATAAAAGGAATGTTGACCTAATTGTTTTGTAACCGAAGCATTTGCGTGAATGAAAATCTTCCATTTGCAGAAAATCCTCTCTCTATAATCGTCATAGTGTGATTGAATATTCATACTTGTCTTGCTTAAATTTGATCTAATTTGTGTTATATTCCGCTGCAAATTCTAATCTAATTGATCAAACTAGATCCGATCCTATCAACTTACAACACAACAACACAATGAGGAGAGTTTCTTAGAACACTTAACAGATCAAATAGGGAACTGGTTAACTTTTGTGAAAGATGCTAAGTAAATATGAGACAGAACAAGATGGCAAACAACACAAGTAATTGGTTTTCAAGAATGCTGTATATTGCTTCTCAAGTTCTATTACAAATGTTACATAGCATAAAGGAAAGTTACAAGTACTTGAGATACATATACTACATCCTACAACCGGCCATACTTTGAAGGCCAGCTGGATACAATTGACTAGACAACTACAAAATCAAATGTAGAGTCAAAAGGCTGATCTGCCTTTTGACTAGTGACTATGACATGCCATAGCTCACATCCTAATATATTACAAAAAGGATAAAAGTACATAAAGTAGAAAGCATGGACTCAAGACCTCAATGTACAGTTACCAAAAGCATGGACCTTTTCACCAACTCATGTAAGTTGGTGGCTTTACAGAGTTGCAGCAGAAAGGTGGTCCAGATTTATGGTAAATTACATCAGATAAAGGCATATCTCTAAAAGTCTTCAGAAGAAATCTGTCTTCACTCTTTGCCTTGGAAGACTTTGTCTTTGAAGCTTCGGAAGACTTCACTTTTGGCTTCGGAAGATGTTAGTCTTGGCTTTGGAAGATTTTACACTTAGAATATTTCTAGTGCATGGTGTAATACTTTCGAAGCATTTCTACTTCTGTTCTTTAGTGCATGCATGCAAAGAGACTTTGGATGTTTTGGATGCATCAGACTTATTGGAATCCTTACACACACCTTTAAATATGATAGAGATGGAACCCTTCTATGCCATATTACATAAGGTGTCTTTTCCACTTTCTGGGTTGGGGCCATATTCAAAATACGAGCCGCAGAGAGCAAAGCGAAACCCCAAAATGATAGAGGCAATGAGCTTCTAGCCATCATAGATCGAACCATATCCAATAGAGTTTGATTTCTCCTCTCGGACACACCATTGTGTTGTGGTGTTCCAGGTGGAGATAGTTGTGAGACAATCCCACAACTTCTAAGATGATCTCTAAAAGCATCACTTAGGTATTCACTTCCTCGATTAATGCGGAGAATTTTTATAGACTTGTTGAGTTGATTTTCTACTTCATTCTGGAAGATTTTGAACATTTCAAAAGCTTCATCTTTGTGACTTAACAAGTACACATACCCATATTGACTATAGTCGTCGGTAAAGGTAATGAAGTATCTTTCATTGTACCTAGTCATTGGCTTAAAAGGACCACATACATCCGAATGTATGATACCTAATAAATCTTTTGCCTGTTCGGTTTTGCCATTAAAAGGTGCCTTAGTCATTTTGCCTTGTAAACAAGATTCACATACATCAAATGAATCATATTCACTTGTTTTTAAAAGATCATTCTTTTGAAGTGTTTGCATGCGTTTCTTGTTTATATGACCAAGACGGCAATGCCAAAGAAAGGTGTCACTCAAATCCAATTTGAGCTTCTTGGTGGTGGTTTGGTACAATGAGCTATCATATAATGTGTTTTCACGAACCAATTCATAAATACCATTAATAAGAATATCTTTTAAAATAAAAGATGTCATTTCAAGAAACATGAATTTCATTTTCAATAAATGTCAAAACATAATCATATTGTCTTAATTGGGCAACTGAAATAATGTTCCTTGTCAAACTAGGAGCATACAAAACATTGTTCAAAATTGCTTCCAAACCATTTGGAAGCTTCAAGATGTAGTCCCCTCGGTCTTCAACTTGAACTTTTGCCCCATTCCCCATGTAGAAGCTTACATCCCCTTTCTTGAAGTCCTTACTTCTTTTGAACCCCTGCAACAAATTGCAAATATGAGTTCCACATCCGGTATCCAATACCCATGTGTTAGAGGATATTAAATTAAGATCAATATGAATCATGAAAATTGTTCTTGAGGTTTGCCCAGCATCCATCTTAGCTTGCAACTCTTTGAGATGGACAAGACAATTTCTTGCCCAATGTCCTATCTCCCCACACTTAAAGCATGGGTCATTCGAAGAAACCTTTTGCTTCTTCTCCGCTGGTTTTGGTGGTGGCACTTTTACCACTCCCTTTCCCTTTCTCCCAACATACCCTTTACCCTTGGCAACACTTGCCTTGGGTGTGGGATGAGGCCTCTTCTTGTTCCCACCTTCATGGATGGTGAGAACGGGTAAAACCTGTTTACCCATGGCCGCCTCGGCTGTTTTGAGCATAGAGTGAAGGTCACTTATGTTCTTGTCCCACCCGTTCATGTTATAATTCATAATAAAGTTGTCAAACCTTTTTGACAAAGAGTTTAGGATCAACTCCGTAGCCAACTCTTTCGAGACGGGACAATTCAGCCTTTCGAGGTGGTCTATGTGGCTCTTCATCTTAATTACATAAGATGAGACCGATTGGGTGTCATCCATATGACATGCATGGAGTGCTTGAACTGTTTCGAAGCGCTCTACCCTTTCTTGTTGTTGGAACGTTTCCTTCAACTGGGTAATCATGTCGTACGCTCCGTGATGTTCGTACTCCTTTTGGAGATCCGGAGTCATACTTGCCAACATGAGGCAAGACACTTGGACCGAATCCTCAGTGTATTTCACCCAATTATTGTAGCCCTCCTCATCTTCCTCATTGGGTTGATTGGGAATCGGATCGTCTAAAATATATGACCGTTTCTCTTGCTTGAGAATAATTCTCAAGTTTCGAAACCAATCAATAAAGTTGTTATTGTTTAGACGCTCCTTTTGGAGAATGGTTCTTAGTGATAGGGTATGAGCGGACGAGATATCATTGTTTTCATTGTTGTTGGTGGCCATCTACAAAATTTAACAAAGTCCAATTTTACTATTTCTGATATTATCATATTTTAATTATTAATACCCTTTTATGTGTCATACACAAATTAAAATTCTATAATCCAACGTTACATTTAATTAGTGGTTAGGTGACCTTTATCCCATTATTTAAATTAAAAAGGTAGTCAACGTTTGACAATTGCAACCCTTAGCAACTTCTAGAGGTATGGGATCGACTTAAACATCATATGTATTGTCGGCATGTTTATCCCATCAACACCTTTTGTAAACCACATTGTAGGTGATCCATTTAACATGGTTTGCAAATCAAGTCACCCTACTTACACACACATGTGAGTTTACCAATACAAGTGGCTAGGTGACCTTTATCCCATAAATATGGTATTCCCACCTCAAATCACAAGTTCCCTCAAATGATTAGGTGACCTTTATCCCATTAAGAGTTTCCAAGTGACTCAAGTGTTGTGCAAAAGGATGGTGTTAAACTTGTTTTTAAAAGAGATTTTAGTTTCCATAATTCTAGTTTAGAAAACTCTATGTATCTTGTATTTGCATGCTTTCAAACACATGGTACCTTATGGTTCCCTTTTTTTAATAAAACCCTTTTTATTTAAAATAATTAATCCTTTTAATAACATTTTATTAACCACTTAATGATAAAAACCATTTTATTTCAGCTTTTTATGTTTACTAACTAGTTTGTTATGCATATCCATATATCAAACAACCAACATAAAATAAACAAACAAACAAGTACAACCATACAATCACAAGTGTATAACCATAGCCACTAAGTTGACTACACTTGTCTTCCATCACAAGTATTGTCATTTGGTCTTTCCTAACGGTTTATAATAACACATCAAGATATGTCCTATGACTCCCACTTGAAATCCGCATCCAAATGCTTCAAGTGTCCATGTCTTTGTGTCCTTCCTTTGTATCTTCCTTTCCTTGATCTCCAACTTGTGCATCTTCTTTTACAAAAACTATATCCTAATACAATTTTCTAATAAAAAATGCACCTAATCTATTTATTACATAACAAAGAAAAATAAATTACAACCCAAAGATACAAACACAAAATTATTATTACAACCCTTTTTAGAGAATAAACCAAACATGACAAACATTCAACCAAATCCAAAACACACTTGGTCAAGGCTATGTTATGCACCAAAATATGTATCCAAATACAAGATTCAAGAACAAAATAAACTCCCTTTTTAACCCTTAAAATTTCAGCAAACATAAACCAAGATTTTTAGGGTTTTTGTCCAAACAAAATAATCAACCACTTGACTTCAATCTTTCAAGATTTATTCAAAAGCATGTAAAATAAATCTTGAAATACAAGGGATTCATATATCCAAAACAAATCAGCCCCTAATGGGTTGCGAAAATCCAACAAAACTAATTTTTCTTGGACTTTTGAAGCAAGTTTTCCACATAACCGGCTATAGATGCCATTGTTGGGTTTGTTACAAGTTTATCAAAGATTGTTTAACCATTTAAACAAAAACACAGCAGATATTAAGATATATAAAACTTGTTTTAGATACTGAAAATAAACCATTTTATAATCAAGAAGGCAAACCCATGAACAAGGATCATATATGTGAAAACAAATGCTATCAAAATGAAACCAACCATAGGGTGTTCATAGAATACTACCTTTCTAAGAACAAGAAGATATGAGATGGATAATAGATGAAGAAGATGATGTTTTTGAATGTAAGCCTCCAAAGAGAAGACCTCAAGCTAGTATACCCACAAGCTCTTGCTAAACACCCAACTAGTTAGGAAGTTTATCACCAAATCTTCTTCAAAACCTTCTTCTTGGACCGAAAATTGCAAGGAGAAAAGATGAAGAGAGAGTTGCACTTGTGTGTGAGAGAGAGTGTAGGTTGAGTGTAGTGTTCAATGTGTTTAATGTCTTGTAATTAAACAAGACAATGAATCCCCATGTGAACCACCAAGGGGCGGCTGCAAATTTTCAAATGGGTTCCCACCCATTTGAAATTTTTATCACACATTATATTTACTATAAGTTTATAAAATTAAACCTTTTTTAATTTTATAATTCAACCATACTTTTATTTGTTGTTATTTAACCTACTTAAATAACAATACAAATAATTTCTCATGAACAAAAAATCTATATAATTTGTTCTACTTCAAATGCAATAATTTAGAAAACCCATTTTCTAAATTGGTGTCAATATTTATTTGCTTGATCGTATCAACAAATAAATATTTATTGGTGTTTGTTTAGCTTGTTATTGGGTATGACCCGACTTGGATCATACCGTACTAACCACATCAATCTTGTATGTGTCTTGGGCATATAAGATCCAACAATAAAAATACTTTGAAACACTTTAAAGTATTTATTGACACATATACATATTAATCATCACCAACGTTCGTGTGTGCTTGTATCGCGTATAAAAATGGTAATTACGCCGAATCACCGATGCATGAAATGTAATGCATGAAATTTTGCAATGCATACAACGACTTCAATAAATGTAATTAAATTGAAAATTAAGTGTTATATGTGTAATTATAACCAAGTCAAGGCCGGGTATTGACCTGAAATTGCCGGTTGTCACATACTCCTTATGTTAGAAAGAATTTTGTCCCGAAATTCAGTTAGGGTTGTCTGCAGATGCCAGGGTTTCAAACAAGTAAGGGTGGTTGAACTTCATTTGTTCTTCGCGTTCCCAAGTAAATTCGGGTCCTCGTCTCGAATTCCATTAGACCTTCACTATGGGAATGCGGCTTCGTTTCATCTTCTTTACCTCTCGATCTAGGATCTCCACGGGTTTCTCAATAAAGTGAAGTTGTTCATCAATCTGAACCTCATCGAGCGGTATAACCAGAGTTTCATCTGACAGGCACTTCTTCATATTTGACACGTGGAAAGTGTCATGAACACTACTAAGTTTTTGAGAAAGTTTAAGCTTGTAAGCTACAGGACCAATCCTGGCTAAGATTTCAAATGGTGCAATGTATCTAGGCTTTAGCTTACCACGTTTGCCAAAACAAATAACTCCTTTTCAAGGTGAGACTTTAAGTAGAACCTTATCTCCCACTTGGAATTCCAATGGTTTGCGTCTCACGTCAGCGTAGCTTTTTTGACGGTCACATGCGGCTTTGAGTCGGTTCTGAATCTGAGCGATCTTTTCCGTTGTCTCATGTATGATCTCGAGGCCAATGAGTTGACTATCACCAACTTCTGTCCAACAAAGTGGTGATTGACACTTCCTTTCGTATAGTGCTTCAAATGGTGCAGCTTTGATACTGGTGTAATAGCTGTTATTGTAAGAAAACTCAGCTAAGGGTAGATGAGTATCCCAACGGTTCTTGAAGTCTATCACGCAAGCTCTAAGCATGTCTTCCAATGTCTGAATGATTCGTTCGCTCTGATCATCTGTTTGAGGGTGGTATGCGGTACTCATATCCAACCGTGTACCTAAGGCCTTTTGTAATGATTGCCAAAATCTCGAGGTAAATTAATTGTCTCGATCGGAGATAATGGAGATTGGTACTCCATGTCTCGAAACAACCTCCTTGAGATTAACCCTCGTCAAGCTTTTCGTTTTATCAGTTTCCTTAATTGGTAGAAAGTGAGCAGACTTTGTATGTCGATCCACAATTACCCAAATCGTATCACAACCGGTGGATGTCTTGGGTAGTTTTGTGATGAAGTCCATGGAAATCTGCTCCCATTTCCATTGTGGAATCTCCGATTGGTGCAGTAATCTAGATGGTTTTTGATACTCTGCCTTAACCTTTGAACTTGTGAGGCACTTGCTAACATAGGTGGCTATGTCAGCTTTCATGTTAGGCCACCAGTATACCTCCTTCAGGTCCTGATACATTTTATCAGAGCCTGGGTGGATGGAGTATCTTGATTTGTGTGCCTCGTTCATCACAAATTCCTTTAGATTTCCACAATTGGCACCCAAATTCAGTTCATGAAGTAACGAGCTCCATCGGACTTGATCTCAAATTGCTTATCCATGCCGCGAAGGGATTCATTTCTCAAATTTTGTTCTTTCAGTGCTTCGGACGGAGCATCACGAATTTGAGTAGTTAGACTCGAATGGATCGTCATTCCCAACGCTCGCACCCGTAAAGTTTTGGTTCATTTTTTCCTACTCAGAGCGTCTGCTACAACATTTGCTTTTCCAGGATGATAATGAATCTCACAGTCATAATCGTTTATTAACTCAACCAACCTGCGTTGTCTCATGTTTAGTTCCTTCTGATCAAAGATGTGCTGAAAGCTTTTGTGATCAGTGAATATAGTACACTTGGTACCATGCACGTACTGTCGCCAAATCTTTAGTGCAAAAACAACAGCTCCCAATTCGAGGTCGTGAGTGGTGTAGTTTTTCTCATGCACTTTCAATTGTCGTGAAGCGTAAGCAATAAATTTGTCACGTTGCATCAGGACACATCCAAGTCCTTGTCGTGATGCGTCGCAGTACACCACAAAACCATCGTTTCCCTCTGGTAGGGACAGAATTGGCGCACAACACAATTTCTGCTTTAACAATTGAAACACTACTTCCTGCTTATCACCCCAATCGAATTTCTTGTTGCAGGACCGTTGAAGGGTATGCACTTACAACACAACAACACAATGAGGATAGTTACTTAGAACCCTTAACAGATCAAATAGGGAACTGGTTAACTTAAGTGAAAGATGCTAAGAACACAAGTAAGAATGAGACAGAACAAGATAGCAAACAACACAAGTAATTGGTTTTCATGAATGCTGTATATTGCTTTTCAAGTTTTATTACAAATGTTACAAGGTATACTTAGAAAGTTACAAGTACTTGAGATACATATACTACATCCTACAGCCAGCCATACTTTGAAGGCCAGCTGGATACATAAGACTAGACAACAAACAAAATCAAATGTAGAGTCAAAGGGAGATTGCCTTTTTACTAGTGACTATGACATGTCATAGCTCACATTCTAATATATTACAAAAAGGATAAAAGTACATAAAGTAGAAAGCACGGACTCAAGACCTCAATGTGCAGTTACTAAAAGCATGGACCTTTTCACCAACTCATGTATGTTGGTGACTATACAGAGTTGCAGCGGAAAGGTGTTTGTCTGATGACCTCTCTTATTCTTCCCTGAAGTGGTGCTGAGAAGCTTGTCTGTTTCCTTGTTCTTCCCTGAAGTGGTGCTGAGAAGCTTGTACAAGTTGTTGGTCCATGTGATCGATGAACAGTACAATTGATAGAATAGTTTGATCAATATCACATACATAAACCAAATAACAAACAAATGAGAGATGAATATGATGAATCAAGACATAATTGATATTCAAATGAACAAACTCACTCAATAACAATAAGCACAATTGTATTTCAATGAAGTAACTGCTTGAGAATGATAGTTTGCAACAGAATTCCACGTTTAGGGTTTTGCAAACTTATCATGCAAAATGAAATGACAATAGTATATATAGCAGTCATAGTTTCGCTGACAGTTTCTACACAAGCGAAGTCAAAACCGAAAAATGATCAGTAAGTTCAGCCGGTAGAACCTAAAACAGCAAACTGGAGGCGACACTAAGCTGGTTTCGCACGCGGACTGCCAAACTAAATGAATAAAAACGAACTCAAAATAGTTTCAAACCATTTCTAACCAAGCACACTAGCGAACTATAGATTCGCTCACAGTTTCGCTGGACTGCCAAACGCTAATAACTATCAATATCAAAATAGAAACTAACACAAGTCCTATTACCATGTAAAGTACACATCTTACTAAAGTGATCCAACCTACTTGATCTTCTACTCCCCCTAGTTGGACCTCACTGTCTTCACTGCTCTTGGTTTGACTCTTCAGCTCCCGTTTCCTCCTCAGCTGCTGTTGATTTGTCTTCATCCCCTCCTGCAGCAATGTCTTTAGAAGCTTCTGCCACTGATTCATCTCAAGATTCATTCCTGCAATCATCAGCTTTTCATCTGAATGACCACTAGCTCTAGCAACTGCCTGGTCATGTCTTGAACGTCCATGGCAAAATCATCTTGTGCTCTCACCTTTTCAGCCAAACTCTTTACTACTTCTGCCCGTACTCCTCTTATTTTGTTCGCCACATTCATAAACAAGCTTGCCTCCTTTCTTGTTTCCTCACCTGCCCCCGCCTTTATATGATTTTCATGATTTCACAAGAATCAGAGATCTTCATCACAAAGCTGAATAACTCCATTGGGTCAAACACCCTAAATTTTTTTTCCTTGTTTGCTCTAATCACAGCCTCTCACCAGTGTTATTTCATAGAACCACTTCTCAAGTCCTGTAAACGAGGAGGAAGAGGATCAGCCAGTCTTACTCTGTTTACAGTCTTAGGCGGTTTGACTCTCAAAACAATTCTCTCCTTCCCAGTCTCCAGTCTTTTATCTTCTTAGATCTCTTTCGTTCAGCCTTCATAAATCCAAATGAGTCAAAATTATCATTAAGACCATTTTTTAATCTCCTTCTCCAACTACTGCCCTTTCACTTAAATGAGCATTAATCAAGGCAGGTAGCCACCGTCTCAGATCCCATTTAGGCAAGGTCTTAAACGCCTTCCTCTTGAGCTGTAACTGATATTACACCTCTCCTCTTTTAATCAAAAACATCTTTACGAAAGGATTATAACACTAACTATTATCTTTCTTGTCTGCCTCTTTTCTGCTCAAACCCTCCATATTTTGAAACAAAGGAGTGAGTTCTTCAGCCTCCTTCTCCTTTACCAACCAATCACTCTTATCCATCTCAACACGTCATCTCATCATCTCCCTTCTTAGCCACATACAACCAAAGGTCTCTCATCTACTTCATAGAATTCCGGTTCAGATCATAATCAACAACTTCTCATCCTCCTCTTCTTCATCATCAACCCTTTTCCTTTATCTGATACTTCCTCATGAGTAGCTGTAACAATCACTTCTTCTCCCAAAATATCCTTATCAAAGTCAAACTGTAGATTAACAAACCCACCTCAACAAATCTCATCTTCATCATTTCTGCCAGCCTCTTCTCTTGGAATTTCTTGTTCTCTTGTTTTCAGTATCAGCTGCTCCAGAGGTGCCCTCTCCTACCTTGGATGAAGTACCCACATTCAAGAATGGGTACTTAGATATATCAGTCATATCATCTAACTCAGATTGAGTTAGTTGACTGGGTAGGCCAGCAGCAGCTTTCATCTGTGAATTTCTTCAATAACCTCTTAATATCACTGTTCCGATCATCACATCTTTTTCATTCCGTCAATGACCTCATCTTTCTGTTGCTCCTTCCCGAATCTCTTGATTCCATCATTTAGTCTTTATCATACTTAACTCATTTGCCAATGAAGTCTTAGACCACGAATCACACTCCTCATCAAGCCCACAGCACTTGCTTCTTTCCCTGCTCTGCTGTGATACCCTCATGTCTATGTTTTGTTCTTCGTTCACAGCTCAACAAATTCAAGTCCCTTTTTAGACCTTCGTTCCTTCTCCAGCCCCACCTATCCTCTTGCTTGTGTATCTCATATCTTCTTCAAATCATAATCCTTTCTCTTTTGCATATCGCTTTCTTTTCTTCTTAGCCTGCATCGCTTGTTTCAACCCGGAGTTTCCTCACAGCTCTTTTTGTTTCAGACTCATCGACTCCGTCTGATTAATTCTACCCCATTCCATCGCTCCTGGTGGGTACATGTTTTTCCTAGGATGGGTTATTTTACACTGAAATCATGGCTGTTGATACATGTATGTCCCTAGATCATGATTTGTAATGTAATGAACTTGTCTGTCTATTATGATGTAATTGTATCGATTAATGAAATGATATGAATGGTTGTTACTTGTAATGTTTAATATTTCATTAATGAGTTGTGATTGAATTGATTGGGTTTATGATTGTTTGAATGAGTGCACATTAAGTTATATTAAATAGAACATTCAAACTTAACTTAATGAAGTTCTCATGCGAATGGCCCATGCGAATGGACCACACGCATGAATAACTTCATACGATTGACTCAATCGCACGACTGAACCAGGAGACTGGATCAGTCGTATGATTGACACATAAGATTGACTCAATCGCACGACTGAACACTCAGTCGTGCGGATGAATCAACCGCATGGTTCAATCGCACGACTGAACCATACTTATGGCCCAGTCGCACGATTGAACAATACTAACCTATAAATAGACCCAATTCGTGGGAAAACGTAAGCATTCATCCCATTACGATTCCAGACGTACCCTAGCCGTCCAGAAGCCTCCCAAATCGTTCTCCAAGTTCATAGAACACATCAGATCGGTTCCTAATCGATTTCTGACGTTGATTTCAATTCTTGATTGATTCATCGTGTGTTCTCACTGATTGGATCGCCAATCAAATAGGATTCCGCACTATTTGAGTTGGTTTAACACGCAATCACTCGGTATTTCGTTCAAATACCAGGTCCTAACAAGTGGTATCAGAGCTTTGGCTCTTGATTTCGTGTTGATTCAATCAAGATTGCATAAAAGTTTGTGTTTTTGCACGAAAAACGCAATCTTTTGCATCAAAAGTGATCTTGGACGTTCCCTCCTCATTGAAGTTCAGTTTCTACTACGGACTTAGACGATTTGGACTTGCAAAATTTCGAATTTTTACGGCTGAAACCCGTCAAACCTAGAAATTTTCGCAAAACAGCAGCTTCAGTCGCACGAGTGACTCATTCGCACGACTAGACTCATTCGCAGTGCTCATTCGCACGACTGGACCTAGTCGCACCCTCATTCGGCCGACTGAACCGTTCGTTCGTCGCATAGCTCATACGCACCAGATTCATTCGCACGACTGAACCATTCGCCCTGTTCAGTCGCACGGTTGAACCAATCGCAGAGTTCATACGCACGATAAGACCATTCGCATCCTTCAGTCGCATCAGTTAAAGTTGTTTTTGATTACTCTAAGTTTATTAACCATGGAAGATCAGATGTCAGCCTTTACTGCTGGGAAGGACTCAAGAATTCAGAACCTGCTGCTGCTTGAGAGTGAGGTGGGTATTCACAATAAACCACCAAAGCTCTTGACTTTAGATGAGTTTCCTCACTGGAAACAACGTTTTGAGATCTACCTCAATGGAGTAGATCCTAATCTGTGGGAAGCTATCGAGGTTGGGTATAGTACACCGGTGGGAGCAGATGGAGTAAAATTAACGTTAAGTGGATGACTGACGCACAGAAAGTAAAGTATAATGCAGAAAAGAGTTTATGCGATGATAACTCAGTCGATCCCCAAAGACATATTCCACCAGTACTCAGAGAACAAGCAGTCCAAGAAACTGTGGGATGAGCTAGAGAAAAGGTATGATGGGAATGCATCGTTAAAGGCAATCAAGGCAAAGGAGTTAAAGAAGGAATTCGATAACTTCTCATCGATTGGTAACGAGGTTTAGATGAAGTCATAGACAGATTCTACCATTTGATGAGCGAGTTGCATACACATGGAGTGGAAACAACTATGGAAGAGAAAGTAAGCAACTTCGCAGATGGATTGCCTGATAAGTGGGCTTCATTCGTGTCTAATCTTAGACAGAATGGATACTTATAAAGCTGGATATAAATGACTTTATTCTCAGCTGCGTGAAGAAGCACTAAGGATGAAGTATAGAGCACAGAAGTCTTCATATACACAAAACCCAGCTTTATACAATGCCACGCCTCAAGCTAAGACATCTGGAGCACCTCTCCAGACAGCATTTGTGTCTAGCTCGTCAGGTCCTTCACATGCTTCTCCTTCTGGATCAGACACGTCAGGGTCGTCATGTACCCATTATATTGGATCAGAAGCAAGTGCTACCAAATTGAAGACCGAGAACCTCGGTAATGTGACCGTAGAAGTAGCACGAGAGCATATGGATCTTCTCGCCGCAGTAGTTCATTCATATGATGGACTTGTGGCTGGGAAGATTGGAAACTGTCATTTGGCAGATGAAGACTACGAGCAGGTAGATGAAATGGAGCTTGAAAGAATGGATATAATGTGGGCCTTAGCTAGCGCTGTCCGAAGGGCGAAGAAGTTTGTTAAGAAGACAGGACAAAATTTGATAGCTACTAAGGATACCACATTTGGTTTTGACAAGAGCAAAGTGACCTGCTTCAACTGTGGAGAGAAAGGGCACTTCAAGAGGGAATGTGTCAAGCCAAAGAAGACGGGTAATGGGAACCCGTTCTCATCCTTTACTCGCCAAGACAAGCAAGCCTCTAGTTCTACTTCATCAAACAAGAACCCAAAAGCCTTGACTGCTCATGATGATGAAGGACAGGACTGGAGTTTTAGATTTGTCTCACCAGAATCTAACATTGCCAGTGTTGAAGATATTGATGATTTCTGCGAGTGAAGGTGATTTAGCAGTTGATATAGCGATGTCACACAGTGAAGAAACAACTGCAGCTGAGGTCAGTTACACACCAAAGGAGGAACTTCCACGTCAGATTCAGAAAGTCAGAATCACCAGAACCAGAGACGTCTGATGCTGCGTTGATGGCTAACTCTTCTGAAACAACACAGGTAAGTACAACTGACCAAATGTTTAATAATCATGCTTGTTCTAACTGTGATATGTTTAGGAATAGCATTGATGAAAATTTGCTAGGTTATTAGATCACAATGATAACTTAGTAAAGGACTTACAACTATGCACTGAGGCCAATAGAGTTCTAAAACAAAATGAGCATAGTTATAAAGAAAAGATAGACCTATTGACTAAACAACTTAGGGAAACCGAAGTAGTTGCCTTTAATCAATCAAATGACATTAGGTACTATCTAAACTCCCTAGAGGACACTAAGAACAAAAGGCAGTTCTAGAAGTAGAAGTTAATTCCTTAAAACAAAAACTGCATAGTTGGACTAGTTCTTCACACATAGTTCAACACTTAGTGAGAGAAAAAATAATGGGGAGGGATTAGGCTACAAAGTGGTTCCACCACCACCTGAGACCTTGATGAACACCAAGTCTAACCAGTAAACAACAACCCAATCAAGGATCATGTGGTGACCACTCCTCTTGTTACTGATCCAGACACATCATGTTCATCTACTGAATCTGGACAGAAACAAAAGGAGGCCACTTCAAAGGCAAAGGGTAATTGCCTTGTGTTAATCTGGAAAATGAATTTGAAAAAGTTAACTTAAAGTCAGGGTCAAACAGAGTCAAATCAGAACCCAAAAACTTCAAACGTTAATTTTTCACATGCTACAAGTCAAAACCAGTTAACCAAAAGTTGAACAAGTTAAACAGGTTAAAACAGTTAAATTTGTTAAACCAGAGAAAACATCAAACATGCAAGAGTCAAAACCTAAAGTGATTGATGTTACTAAAGTGTCACGCATTTCTCCACAAAGAAAGTCAAATTATAAGGTTGATAGCATTGTGCTACAACTGTGGAGAATGTGGACATATTGCTTCCTATTGTCCTTTCTATCAGACACCTAGGAAGAAGATTGATCTTCAGGACTCTAGACCTAGGTCTTCTAAGAGGAGTTCTCTAACTCCACCTAGAAGATCTAGTGAACCTAAAGTCCAACCTGTAAGCCAGACGACTGTTTATCATAAACAGGCATTGCACAAATGGCTTATGGAAAGAGAAGACTACCTGTGTGACTGATACTGATGACAAGAAGGAATCTGAGTTACCCTCACCTTCTAAAGGTCAATGGGTAGAGTTTATGATGTGTGATGCCTCTGGGAAACCAAGACAGTAAAGGCTTGGGTTCCTAACCTAAACTAATACATTTACTTGATATGTGCAGGGTGTTCGGTATAGCGCTGAGACTAACACGTGGATTATAGACAGCGGAGCATCCAGGCACATGACAGGAATAGAGCCTCTTTATATCACAATGAGGCAGGCATTTTCCTCAGGAACAGCATCTACAACACAAAAACAACAGGGATCTTTCATTCACACACATCAAAGTATACAAATAGTTTGATCTGCAAAGTTAAAATCTTCAAGTACAACAACTTGCAAATCTGCGATAAAGGTTTAAAGTCATCTTCGACAACAACAAGTGTTACGTGCTGAAAGAAGACTATATGATTCCAGAGGACCAAGTTCTGATGACTGCTTCAAGATATAAGGACCTATATGTCTTGGATCTGTCAACAGCTGCTCCAACGGATCATGAAGTGCAGTGCTTTCTATCTAAAGCTACTGAGAAGGACTCAATCTCCTGGCATAGGAGAATGGACACATTAGTCAAAGGAAGATGAATCACTTGATTCAGAAGGACTTAGTGAGAGGAGTAAATGTCAAGAACTTCCAACTTCCTGACTTTTGTGTAGCTTGCAAGAAAGGCAAACAGACAAAGAAGTCTCATAAGGAAAAGAAAGTTCATTCAATAGAACTTCCTCTTGAACTTCTTCACATGGATCTGTTTGGTCCAGTCAGTACAAGGAGCATTGCAGGCGATCTGTACTGTTTTGTGGTCACTGATGACTACTCAAGGTTCACTTGGGTAATGTTTTCTGAAATCCAAATCAGAAACATTTGAGTCATTCAAGGAATTAGTCACCACTCTGGAATCTCTCTACAAGCTAAAGGTTAGACAAGTACGCTCAGACAACGGGACCGAATTCAAGAATCAATGGATGGAGGCATACTGCAAGGAAAAGGGAATTGTTCATCAATTCACTTCAGCATACACGCCTCAGATGAATGGTGTTGCTGAGAGGAAAAATAGAGCTTGATAGAGACTGCACGGACTATGCTGGCGGACTCGAAACTGCCTATCCAATTCTGGAATGAGGCAGTAGCAAATGCATGTTATACACTGAATCGAGTCCTAATAGTCAAGCGCCACGGAAAGACATGTTATGAGCTACTACAAAGACGCAAACCGAATTTGGAGTATCTTGAACCCTTTGGCGCGCCGTGTACACTTCTGAAGAAGACACAAGAAGGAAAATTCAGCGAGAAGGCAGATGAAGGAATCTTTCTAGGATACAACATACCGAATAAGCGAGTTTACAATAACTCAACGGGTCTTGTAGAAGTGTGGTGTAATGTCGACGTTCAGAGATATACCACACCTCCTACAGGCAAAGGACCTGCCTACTTTCTTCGATTATGATGGATTCTTCAAATCCTTCAACATACCTCTCTCTCCTCGGATGATGAGCTAGCTACTAGGATGATGTATGATATTCTGAATACACCATCTAGCACACAGGGAGAATCATCTACTCAGTCAGGGGGAGTAGTCGACGACAGTGACTCCTCCTCTGAAGATGAAGCTGAAGCAGATGACCAGAACAGTCAGGAGGAACAGGTTCCAGTTCCAGCAAGTCCACAAGCATCTACGAGTGATGCACCTTCGACTTCAGAACCTCAAACTCCAACTACCTCAGATGCAGAACCAAATGTTCATAATCTTGGTTCTGAGGTAGCTGTTCCTACTACTCCAGGATCACGACTAAACGTCTATCATCCCCTTGACAATGTTATTGGGGATGTCAGATCAGGAGTACAAACCCGAAATCAGTTGTACTCAGCTGATTACGCCTCGGTTATGGAGAAAGGTTACATTCATGATGGTGCCTATCGATGTTTTGTCTCGCAGGTTGAGCCAAAATATGTCAGTGAGGCACTCAATGATGAGGCGTGGGTGAGTGCCATGCAAGAAGAACTTCTGCAGTTTAAGAAGTTAGGTGTATGGACACTTGGTTGATAAACCTAAAGGTGCTAAAGTCATTGGCACTAAATGGGTACTACTAAATGCAAGAAGATGACCAAGGGGTCATTATCAGGAACAAAGCTCGACTGGTGGTTCAAGGTTTTCGCCAAGTCGAGGGAATTGACTACAATGAGGTGTTTGCACCCGTGGCAAGGATGGAAGCTATTCGTATCTTCCTTGCCTATGCATCGTACATGAAGATCAAAGTCTACCAATTAGATGTAAAGAGTGCATTCCTTCATGGGGAAATCAGAGAAACAGTCTATGTAAGTCAACCCGAGGGTTTTGAAGATCCTTACCATCGGGATAGAGTTACAAGCTCGACAAAGCTTTGTATGGGCTTCATCAAGCTCCTCGAGCTTGGTATGAGAAACTCTCAACTCATCTTGTGAAACACGGCTTTCGCAGGGGAGTAATTGACTGTACACTGTTTATTAAGGAAAAGGATGGCGACCTACTGCTTGTACAGATATATGTTGATGACATAATCTTCGGGTCAAAGAACGAAGAGTTATGTAAAGAGTTTGAAGCAGTAATGAAGAAAGAATTTGAGATGAGTGCCATGGGGGAGATGAAGTTCTTTCTCGGGTTACAGGTGGATCAAACACCTAATGGAATCTTTCTACATCAGACCAAGTATGTAGGAGACATTCTCAGTCGCTTTGACATGGAGAATGCTTCTGCTGCTGGGACTCCACTTGCTACTAATCATGATATAGCACCGGATGATAATGGAGATCTAGTAGATGCCACTATGTACCGAGGAATGATCGGATCCCTCATGTATCTCACTGCCTCAAGACCTGATATTATGTATGCTACATGTCTATGCTCAAGATATCAGGCTAAACCAAAGGTCAACCATCTGATCGGGGTCAAGAGGATTTTTCGTTATCTGAAGGGTACACCCACACTTGGATTGTGGTACCCTCATGATGATGACTTTGAGCTTACCGCGTATAGTGACTCGGATTACGGGGGCTGCAAGATGAACTACAAGTCTACATCAGCAGGGTGTCAATTCTTTGGGAGAAGATTAGTTACCTGGCAGTGTAAGAAGCAGACATCGGTTGCCTTGTCAACCTGTGAAGCCGAATATGTTGCTGCTGCAAGTTGCTGTTCTCAAATCATCTGGATTCAACAGCAAATGCGGGATTACGGTTTAAAATTCTCATCTACTCCTATTTTTGTTGATAACTCTGCTGCAATTGCAGTAACTAAAATCCGGTCCAACATCCTAAGACCAACACATCGGTATTAAATACCATTTCATAAGAGATTGTTTTGAAAAGAACTTAATTGATGTGGTTAAAATTAATACTGATTTTCAACGCGCTGACCTCTATACTAAAGCCTTTGATAAACCACGTTTTCAATATTTATTAGAGGTCAACGGTGTTAAAAAGAAAGTGAGGTAATTCCTGATGATGAAATGTGTAGTCCGATGTCGTGTAGTTAAATTTTATTTTATTTTGATTTGTCTATTTGATTTTAATTTTATTTAAACTCATGTTCTCTTTGCTGTTTATTAAAATCCTAAAATAATTAAACCAGAAATGATTTTAGTATTTTAGGGGGAGAATATGTCAGGTTAACATTAAAAAAAAAAAAAAAAAAATGAGGGAGAAGGAGTAGCGAGCTGAAATAAGGTAGATTGTATCTGTGATACCGATTCAATACCTTTGGAAAATGATAGTACACAGGAACAAATCAAGAGGGACTTTAAAATTTAAGTTTTAGTAATATGCAAAAGTTCAAAGTAATAAATCTGTGTAGTCTAAGCAATACTAAAAGGAAAGATGATAGAAAACTGGCAACTCCTAAGGTGACACAAAGAAAGTAGACTTAGAGGTTGCTAGACCATATATGATATGTTGGTAGATTCAACACAATAGACAAATAGACCGATTGGTGATTTCAAGATAAAACTAAAGTGTTCAACTGACTGTGGGCGTCCATCTTATCACTGGTTAACACAATCAACAATATTCCAATAAGGGGTAATGAGCAAGTAAACGCCACAAATGTGTGCGGATGACCATAACTAGAGCAAAGCAAGAAAAATTGAAAGACAAATGCAATAAAGCTAATGACTTATGTTGTTGGTGCATTTTGTGCAAATAAAATAAGCTGCTCTAACAAGGAGATAGGTTATGTGCCTCTCTGCTGTGCGATGGCACTGACCTGAGGATAAGCATAACCTAGATATTCTAGAATTCATTGTTGTTTGCCGCCTCTCTGCTGTGCGATGGCACTGACCTGAGGACAGGCTTCTCTTTGAAAGCTCTAAGAATAGTCTCTTCTTGTAATAATACCCGTAGACCGCTCAAAAGCTCCTGAGGGATGTTGATTACCATATAAGTGTGGGATCCACAAGTGTTAGTTGAAATAATTAAACCTAAATAAGTCACCAGTCTGTGTCAAAAGTCTGTGTATGGATTTAAGTGGACAAACATACTGACAATCATTGTGGCTACATTCTCAAAGGTTCAAATCAATGTGAAAACCTAAGAGTTTCAGTATGATTTCCTTATGTTGCTAACGACTCTGGATGAACACCGAGAACTTGAGCATCAAAAGGTTTAATAACTAGTCCCAAATGATTTGAATTGATTGCCTGTATGATTCCAAAAATTGAATTGGTCCAGTGTGATCAACCTAAGTTGAAGCTATCTACTCCCGATCCAAATCCCGTAGATATCAATCTCTGGATTTATCTCTCACAAAAAGCCAAAAATATGTCTGATTATGTAATTAGTTTAAATTCTTAAATTAGTTAGTTTGTTTTAAGTTTTACTTGAGTCAAGTGTCGGGCTACATCAGGAAAATCAGAAGGAATAAACTCACTAAAAGGGTCATGTCTGAGATGACCATATGTGCTTTGAAAGGTTATATCAGTCACGTCTGAGGTGACAAAGTATTTTTAAAGGGTCACGTCTGAGGTGACCAAAGTGGTTAAAAGGATCACGTCTGAGGTGATCAAAGTGTTTTCAAGATAAAAGGATCATGTCTGAGATGATCAAAAGTTCATAACGTTAATTTAATTAATATAAAAGAGTTAAAGTAAATTGGTAAAATAGCAGAAAATTAACTAAGTATGACCCATTCGCACGAATGGACCATACGTATGGACTAACCATACGAATGAAGTCCATTCGCACGAATGGATCATACGATTAGTCCAATCGGAGGCTTAAGTGCGAACGAGTGAGTCAGTCGCACGACTGAACTTCAGTCGGACGACTGGAGAAGGGCGACTGACCCAATCGCACGACTGAGTCCCACTCGCACGACTGAAAGGTGCGAATGAACTCAGTCGCACGATTGGATCTAGGGTGGATATAAATAGAGGTGGAGTCGGTCGCAGAGACTCCTCATTCTCAAATCGCCCCTATTCGCATATCCTACCGTTACTCTGCCAAATTTTATTTGCCTGAGTTTTCTTGTTGATTCTGTGATACTGACGTTCGTTCATCATCGTACAGGTATTTTGAAGTCTTATTCCATCGAAATCAGAAGAATGGAACCCTAATTGATTAATACGACTGTGAAAGGCGAACCGCGACGTCAAACCCTAATAACCTATTAAAACTAAGCAATATGTTAAAATTAAGTAAAATAGGTTGTTAGTAAAGAGAATGCGACACTAAAGAACCGGTTAATTGAGTTATAGGACTTAGTTTGCTAGATTCGAACTCTGGACGACTGAACACATGAGACAGACGACTGGTCGTCCGGATGAACTTCAGTCGCACGACTGAAGGGACGATTCACTTAACCGCACGACTGAACCATGCGAATGAGACTCAGTCGCACGACTGGTGTAACCGCACAAGAGTTCATGCGCATGAGTCCAGTCGCACACTCAGTCGTGCGTATGAGGTCAATCGCACGTCTGAACCTCAATCGCACGATTCAGTCGCACGACTGTCTTCAGTCGTACAACCTCAATCGCATGACAGATAATTTTTATTCAAAGTTTAAGTGTTGCTTTATACTCTTAGCCAACGAAACTAACGTTTATGTTATTATGTGTTACAGATGGCGAGTAGATGGAATATGAGCACCAAGCACAACATATGTGCTCACCTGGACTTGACATCCAGGAATGCAGCCGACTTCGTTGCATTATTACTTTTCTACAGAGATCCGGATCGCTCATGCTATATCCACTCCCTGCACACCATACAGATCAGTGCAGCAGGCCTTCTGGGAAGGCGCATCTGTAGATAGATCCACCGAGCCTCATTGCATCAGGAGCTCGATTTTTGGTGAGGCTATCACTATTTCTGAGGAGGATCTGAGGATAGTTCTACAGTTTGGGAGACGATGCTGAGTGTCCCACACGTCTACACCCCCTCAGGTCCGAGGATGTTTCATGAGAGCCAAGTACTCTGGGGACATCAATGCCGGGGTACTCAACAAGAGTAACCTCTGTCCCCAGTTTAAGTACCTGCGCACGTGCTGCTGAAGTGTATAGCATCACGGAAGGGAGGTTTTGACGAGCTCTCTGACCAGATCCAGAACGCTTATGCAGCGTTGGTGCTGAACCACCCGTTCAGCTTCTCCAAGATGATATTCAGTTACTTGGTGGAGAACCTCGAGGGGAAGGGAAGGAAGGCTTCTGTATGTACCCTAGATTCTACAGATGATCATTGATCAGAAGCTTCCCTCCCTGCCGAAGGAGAAGGAGGACGCTGTTATTCTTGAGGTCATGGACGACACGACTCTTGGCCGGATGAAGGTATACAGGGGGAAGCAGGTGAAGCCCCCTGTCAGGAGGTTGTTTGGGCATCTGGCCCGTGCTGATTATGTGGCGCCAGCAAAGAGGAAGTGGCGCCACGAGGACAGTGACTCAGATGTGGAGCATATTGCTATACCAGAGACTGACTCTGATGATGATGATAGCGGCGACGCCGGGGATGACATGCCTGCCCCATCTAGAGGCACAGATACAGACGTTATTCCCCCGGGGTCAGCCACTGCCGGAGAGGTCGCAGAGATGGCCGGTTTCCATCAAGAGTTTGTTGCTGGTGATATCGAGGAGGAGGAGTCAGATGAGGAGCCCCTCACCAGGACTGTGGGAAGTAAAGTAGTTCCCACAGACCACGGGCTTAAGGTGGTTGGTGAACACCCCAGGGACTCCTCGGAGAGAGATACTGACCCGAACTATGTTCCGGGGTCAGTTAGCAGAGCTGCAGGGGGAGCATCTACTTCCTCCGGGACTAGGAGGAAGCGGATGGCTCAACCACATGGTTTGAAGAAGAAGAAGCGTCGTTTGACCTTCGTGACTACCACTTCCAGCACCACAGCCACCACTACCACCACTACTGACATACCACCCATCACCACAGCCACCACAGCCACTACTCCTACTACCACATCCACCACTTTACCTACCACCACTGTAGCTATCCCATCCATCACCAGATCATTCACCCTACTTCACCAGCATCAGCCACCGACCCATATTCACCACGGCCACTGCCACCACCACCACACATCATGCTGGACCGTCAGCCCAGCCCTCACATGCTCATGGATTCACTCTACCTCACATCGGGGTAGAGGAGCAGCTCTCAGCGCTAAACCGTATGGTGATGCGTCTGCTTGCTGCGGACGAGGAGAAGGCGGCGCAGATCCGCCAGCTGACCGACCTGGCTGCTGCCCAATCTCAGCAACTGGCAGAGCAGGCTCGGGTCATAGACCAGCAGAGAGTTGAGGTGTCCCAACTCCAAGACATGCAGGCTCAGTCCGTCAAACGTATAGAGGAGTTGGAGACGACCAACAAGACTATCATGCTGAGGCTGAAGGGGTCGAAGGATGAGCCCCTGAAGCTAAAGGAAGGTGACGGGGATGATGGAGATGATGATGATGAAGATGAGGATGATGATGAGGAAGATGATGATGATGAGGAAACCGAAGAAGACAGGACAGAAGGACGTGATGATGATGACGAGGCAGAAGGAGGGGATGCGGCTGCATCGGCCTCTGCTTCAGGTCAAGAGCGGAGATCTAAGCATCGACAAGACCAGTCATCCACTACTTCTGCTCCTCCGAGCGACACGCCACAGATTCAAGACAAAAGTACTGATTAGACGTTTTATGTATTTATTTATTTTGTACTTGAATCATGTAATGAAAAACAAGTGTATTAAATGTTTATATATATTAAGTTAATGTATGTCTGTTTGATTAATTACTAATGATTTATGTGTTGAATGTTTATATCAAACAGATCCAAACTTTCAAAGGGATGAGTTTGACTTTGCTCCCCTTCAAATGGTCAAGACTCAATTAACCATGATTCTTGACCTACAAGGGATAGTAAGACGGTCTGTGAGTTATACCCCTGAAGAAGGGGAGATAATTCATGACCTGTCTGATGAGCAACTAGCAGAAATGTTCAGACTCAATCCCGATGAAATAGTGAAGGACGCTCCAACAGTTGATTCAACCAGTGATGAGGAACTGAATGACATTGATGAAGTTGAGGTTGAAGACATTACTGCAGAAGAGTATCCTCAGTATGCTGACGCCGAGGGAAATGTGGTCCCCAATCTGGGTGAATCCCTAGTCAGTGATACTTTTGAGGTACTTGACAAGATGGAGCAAGAAACAGAAAAGACTGAAGGAACAGCCCAAGCCTCCAATGCAGACGTAGATATTCGCAAGGCTGAATGGGCTGCCTGTTTTGAAGAAGTAAGAGCCCAGCGTGCTGCACCAAAGAGAGATGCCTACACCAAGCTCTACAGAGTCAAGAAACACCATAAGGTGTCGGCAGGATTATCTCATGGGCTTATTTTGAAGACCTTAACGCTTATGCAGTTAAGAGGGAGCAGGGCATAGAGTACTTCAGGTTCCCACATGATCTGAAGACTCTACCTGGTTTTGAGCTCAACCAGCTGGCTAAACTAAAGCTGCTGTATGCTGACCCGAGAAAGATGTCAGGCTGGTTTGAGGCTGCCCTGAGGAAAGAGTACCACACCAGGTGGGTCAACTTCAAACCTCAACAACCTACGAGGTATATCAGACGTTCTGAAGTTGATCCCATAACTGGTAAGCCAAAGATAGTGCTGAAGTGGAGTCCCCCGAGAACAATGTCGAGAATCCCTCTCAGGGAAATGCCACAGGACTTCACTCCCCACTTCAAATGGTGGTACTATGATTGGAGAACCGCTGAAGCTGTCATAGTGTTGAATAAAGAGGGACAAATGGATACTATCAGGGTATTCGACCCAATGTGGCTAACCAACTTGTCTGCTAATGATGTCTACACATTATACAAGTGGCCACTATTCTATGACACGCAAGATATTGTACAAGCCCTCCAATTCCAAAATGTCATAAGACTCTGCTTTGCTTTTGAGATACACGCAGGAGTCACTAAAGAGGAGAAGTACAAGAAGTATAAGGAGGTGATGCAGAAGACAAGAGAATAGATAGATCTAGGTCCAAGGGGGAGTTTGTTGATACATGTATGTCCCTAGATCATGATTTGTAATGTAATGAACTTGTCTGTCTGATTATGATGTAATTGTAATCGATTAATGAAATGATATGAATTGGTTGTTACTTGTAATGTTTAATATTTCATTAATGAGTTGTGATTGAATTGATTGGGTTTATGAATGTTTGAATGAGTGCACATTAAGTTATATTAAATAAACATTCAAACTTAACTTAATGAAGTTCTCATGCGAATGGCCCATGCGAATGGACCACACGCATGAATAACTTCATACGATTGACTCAATCGCACGACTGAACCAGGAGACTGGATCAGTCGTATGATTGACACATAAGATTGACTCAATCGCACGACTGAACACTCAGTCGTGCGGATGAATCAACCGCATGGTTCAATCGCACGACTGAACCATACTTATGGCCCAGTCGCACGATTGAACAATACTAACCTATAAATAGACCCAATTCGTGGGAAAACGTAAGCATTCATCCCATTACGATTCCAGACGTACCCTAGCCGTCCAGAAGCCTCCCAAATCGTTCTCCAAGTTCATAGAACACATCAGATCGGTTCCTAATCGATTTCTGACGTTGATTTCAATTCTTGATTGATTCATCGTGTGTTCTCACTGATTGGATCGCCAATCAAATAGGATTCCGCACTATTTGAGTTGGTTTAACACGCAATCACTCGGTATTTCGTTCAAATACCAAGTCCTAACAATGGCGTATAGCACAGCAATCTGCAAATATCCGAGGGTACATCTGAACCAATCTCTTAACTTCACCATGTTTAGGAACATCAGGAATCAAATCATCAATAATCATCTGAATAAAACGAGGATACAATAACCATTTATCCTTTTTCACCGCCATCACATTTTCTGCCATACACGCGAAGATCAATCTAGCAATGTTTGCTTTCTCTCCTTTGCAACATATCACCATAGCTTTGGCCCAGTCAAGGTTAAGTCCATCAGATCCACCCTTACGGTGATCTAAGCACATAATAAACACGTGAGCTATATATCTCCATTCTTTAGATAAAAAGGACTTTTTAATCTCTTTCCTCGAACCAAAGACTGGTCCCTCATATCCCATTTGCCTGAAAGCTTGGAATACTTCAGATTCCGTCATATCAACTTCATCACCAGTATCATCTTCCAGTCTAAGAATCCTCGACACGTTCTCAGCAGTAATAGATATATCATGATCAAGCACTCTAGCTATGATCCTCTGAACATCTCCTCAGGTGTTGTATTCAGCTGATCTCCAAAAGTCTCTAATGTGAAGATCATAGATAGTGGGAGAGTGAGAGATAGCATATGCAATGGGTGATCTTTGGAGCCATCTAATACAATCCCGAAATCCGGCCGCCTTTGGCAAAGTATCATCTAATATGGCAGTAATGTTATTTCTCTCGTCAAATTTGAGATTCGCCATAATAACCTGAAAAGATCAACAAATAAATTTGAATAAGAAATACTGAAAATAAGAAAAATAAGATACAAACAAAAGAAACAATCAATTTCGGCAAGCGAAACAATAGTTTCGCTCACTAAGACATGATAGATTCGCTGAATCAAAGACAGTTTCGTCAAGAAAAACAAACAGTTTCGACGAGCGAAACTATAGTTTCGCTCATAGAAACTTGTTAATTTCGCAGAACAAAAAGCACTTTTGACAAGATTAGAATGATTCAAAGTAGTTTCGCAATTAGTTTCACCAAAATTAATTTAGTTTCGCTATTACAAATTAGTTTCGCTGACTTAGGAAAATATAGACGAAACTGTGAAATAAGGATTAGTCATTGCGAAATTAGATAAGATATGGCGAAACTGTTAAGTTCGCTCGGACAGCATAACTTTACAGTTTCGCTGAAAGACATTGAACTTTCGTTCAATTTCGCTGAAACTTCAGTAGTTTCGCTGAACGAACAGCGAAACCACCGAAGCGACAAAATCCAAATCGCTTATCAAAACATGATGTAATCCAGATTAAATAGTCAATCTAAGTTCGAAACTCACATCCGAAGACAACACCACTCAAAATCAGTCCAAATAACTATCACAAAACAAAATCGCCGTAGGTAACTGAAAAACCCTGAAACACGACACTGAATAATTTTGCGAAGTTGTGAAAGAAATTTCGCAAAAATGACTTATATAGCCAACAGTTTCGCTGGCAGCGAAACTATAAATTCGTCACGCGAATTTACAGTGTCGCTCAGTGAAACTATAATTTCGCTAAAAGATAACTGGTTAGCAACTTATAAGCTAATCTAGCGAAATTGCAGTTTCGCTTAGCGAAGCTATCAGCGAAAGAATAATTTCGCATCAAAAAAAATATATTTTTTTTTATTATTATTATTTTTATTATTATTATTTTTTTATTATTATTTATTATTTATTTATTTTTTTTATTATTTTTTTTATATTTTTATATATATATTTTTTTAATTATAATACTCAAAGGAAGTACATCACATAATGAGATAAAATAATCAGAGATCACATTCTCTAAATATTTTAGAACATAATGATGATTAAAAATCATCTACCAATCATGAGATCATACTGAATACAAGATATGATCACAATCTGCACAGAAACCACAGAAATTAGAACAAATCAATAACGATTGCTGATATAATTGTCCACTTAAACTCATGCTTTATCTTTTTTCAAACAACAGCTTATGATTCATTTAAGGTTCGATTAGATGCTTTAGAATGCTAAGACCCCACAATCATTTGGTAAAAACCCTCACCCAACCTCAGGATTTATTGAATTATGAATCAATCTTCATGAAACAAGATTTGTGGATAAGTGTACAAATGATTATACACAGAATATTTCATTCTGAGAGAAATTCATCGATAAGATGATTTGACATAATTATATCAAAATGGTAAGAGCTCCAGATCTATACTCACGTATAACAGAGGAGATAACCATTTGAACATGTGCTGATGAGAGCTCCAGGTCAGTACTATCGTACAGCAGAGGAGATCATCACTCCAGGTCAGTACTTCCGTACAGCAAAGGAGATAAGCACAGACAGAAGACATCTTAACACAAAATAAACCAGCAGAGAATGATGACATAACAAAGCAAAATGAACGAAAGATTCATTCTCAATCCAATTTTTGTCAGGACTCAGTTTTTGTGCAATCCAAAATGAATGAGTAAATCCAGGCATTCTTAAGCATAAAGTTTAATTTAATCATAAAGCTGCTGTCTACTTCATTCATCAGGCTGAGTCTATCAAGCATATCTTCAAAGAATCTGATCCATTTCTTTTTATTTTTTTATTATGAAACAGAATCTAGTAACAGTTACTATCATTTCTCATAGAATTACTGGTCATGTAAAAGAAATATTTAGAGAATATACAATCATTTCTCATCATGTTAAATCCGATCTCAGAATACTGATATTACTCCCCCAAATTTTTATTTTCATTTGTCTATAATTATAAAAAATTGTAACTTGATTTTTGTCATTGGTTTTTGTTTTTATTTTTTAATTATTACCAAAGAAATAGAAAATGAAAATTTAAAAAGATATTAACCCAAGCATAGAAATCAATTCATAAAAACGAGGTTTATCAAACGTTTTTGTGAAAAGATCAGCTTTTTGATTTTTTGTATCGATGGGAATAATATTAATGAAACCCTTCTCCTGAGCATCACGAATCGCATGAATTCGGGTTTCAATATGCTTTGTGCGAGAATGATGAATGGGATTTTTAGCGATTCCAATGGCAGCCTCATTATCACAGAATAAAGGTGTATGAAGGAAATTAATTCCATAATCAATCATTTGGTGTTGTATCCAGAGAACTTGAGAGCAGCAGCTAGATGCAGCAATATATTCAGCTTCCCCTGTAGAAAGAGAAACAGTTGTTTGTTTCTTGCTCTGCCAAGATACCAGACAATTTCCCAAATATTGACATCCTCCAGACACAGATTTTCTGTTTAACCTGCAACCATTGGAATCACTATCAGAATAAGCATGTAAATAAAATTTCCACCATATGGATACCACAGTCCGAGACGAGATGATCCTTTGAGATAACGAAATATTCGTTTGACAGCTTTCTCATGAGATTCCTTTGGAGCCGACTGATATCTAGCACAGTAACCAACAGCAAAAGTGATATCAGGACGACTTGCAGTAAGATACATGAGAGAGCCAATCATAGATCGAAAAAGATGAGGATCAACTGGTTTTCCATTTTCATCTGGAGTGAGACACGTCTGAGCAGTAAAAGGAGTCATTTCAGTAGACGCATCATCCATCTTAAATTTCTTCAGAATATCTTTAATGTACTTCTCTTGGTGAATAAGAATTCCTTCTTTCTGTTGTTCAACTTGCAAGCCAAGAAAGAAGCACATTTCACCCATCATGCTCATTTCAAACCTTTGGCTCATCACTTCTTCAAACTCTCTACACAATTGAGAGTTTGTGGATCCAAAAATAATATCATCGACATACACTTGAACAAAGATCATTTCACCATTCACCTCCTTTTTAAATAAGGTCATATCAATGGTACCACGAGAATAACCATTGCTTAAAAGATATTGTGTAAGAGTCTCATACCAGATTCTGGGTGCTTGATGAAGGCCATACAAAGATTTATCAAGCTTATACACTTTATCAGGAAAATCAGGATCTTCAAAGCCTGGTGGTTGACACACATATATCTCTTCATCAATGTCACCATAGAGAAAAGCACATTTCACATCCATCTGGTACACTTTGAACTGTTTATGAGCAGCATGAGCAAGAAATATACGGATTGCTTCAAGACGAGCAACTGGAGCAAAGACTTCTGTATAATCAATTCCTTCTTCTTGAGCAAAGCCTTGCACTACAAGTCTAGATTTGTTTCGCACCACCACACCCCGATCATCTGGTTTGTTCTTAAATACCCATTTTGTACCAATTGGATACTTGTTGGGAGGTAAATCAACTAAAGTCCAAACCTTAAGCTTCCTGAACTGTTGAAGTTCCAACTGCATAGACTCTACCCAACACGGATCTTGTAGAGCAGCATGAACATTTTTAGGAACAATTTGAGAAATGAAGCATGAGAAAAGACAAACATTAATCAGACCAGATTGACTTCGTGTGCGAACACCATCAGAAACAGATCCAATGACATTATCAAGCGGATGATCTTTCAAAGTTTTATAATCACCTGAAGAAGGAAAGATAGTTGAAGAAGTATCAGCCGCCGGAGAAAGAGTAGATGAAGGGGTATCAATGACAGGTGTTGAATCAGGTAAGTTAGGAGATGTAGGAGATAAAGAACCAGATAATGGAGCTTGATCAGGCATCGGAGACGATGAGCTGACATCAATTGAAACAGCATCATTTACTTGTGGAATGGATGGAACAGACGATGAAGATGATGGAATAATATTCGTTTGAGTACATGGAATTGACGTATCATCATCGAAAACTGGCAAATTAAATGAATTGAACACAGTATCGGAATCAAAGAACCATGCAGGTTCAGATTTAACTTCAGAAGGATTTGATTCTTGCCAGTCAACATAAAAGGACTCTTGAACAATACGTGTTCTCTTGTTGTAAACTCGGTATGCCTTTTGTGAAGAAGAATATCCAACAAAGTAACACTCGTCAGAAACAGCCCCAAATTTTGTCTTTTGAGCTTGAGTATTCAGAAGCGTACAAGAATATCCAAATGGGCGAAAGAAATCAATTAGTGGCTTCCTCTTATGAAAAAGTTCATAAGGAGTCTTCACTTTATCTTTCACAATTAGCACTCTGTTTAGAACATAAGATGCACAATTAACAGCTTCAGCCCAGAAAATAACAGGTAATAAGGATTCTATCAACATTGTACGAGCAGCTTCCACAAGAGTACGATTCTTTCTTTCTGCAATGCCGTTCTGCTGGGGTGTTCTTGCAGCACTAAATTGTCTCACGATTCCTTTTTGAGCACAAAATGAGTCAAGAATCTGATTTTTAAATTCAGTGCCATTGTCACTTCTTAATCCCATAACTCTTTTCTTACTGACTGATTCAATAGAAATGATTAATTTCTGCAATTCCTCTGCAACTTCACTTTTGTGAGCAAGAAACCTCACCCATGAATAACGTGAAAAATCATCTGTAACAACAAGACAAAAAGACTTCTTAGCAATTGATTTAACACTAATTGGCCCAAATAAATCAGTATGTAACAATTCAAGAGGACTTGATATGCTATTTAAAAGTTTAGGCTTATGAGGTTTCTTATGTTGTTTCCCTTTGGCACATGCCATGCATTTTTCAGTAACAGAAAAATCTTTTAAAGGAAGTCCTCTAACAAGATTGTTCTTTACTAATTTATTAATTATCTTAAAATTGACATGTCCTAATCGACGATGCCACAAGAGTGACTCAGAGGTTGATGCTTTTGAGAGAAGACAAGTTGCAGTAGCTTTTGACTCATTAGAATTCATATCAAGAAGATATGTATCATGTTTCCTTGGAGCACGCATGAGAATTAAATCTTCTGGAATAGCTATCTCTGATTTCAAAAATAAACATTCTTCAGATTTAAATAGAACAGGAATATCTTTATCACAAATTTGAGAGACGCTCAAAGATTAAATGCCAATTCAGGAACATGGTTGACTTTTTCCAGAGTAAGAGAGCCATTGGTAACTTCTCCTTGTCCAATCATTTTTCCACCCTTCTTGTCACCAGCAAATGCCACATATCCTCCATCGATAATCCGATAATTAGTCAACAAATCCTTTAATCCCGTCATGTGTTTGGAACAGCCGCTATCAACATGCCACAGACTGTTTACAATCTTTGAAGAAGATCCCTGAAATGAATGAACAAATCATTTAGCCAGGAGTAATAGGGACCCAAGATTGAACAACTTTTGTTTTTAAAGAAGCTGATTTTTTATGAAAGAAATTATTAACCAATTTTGTCAATTTATTCCCAAAACAATTTCTATTAGAGGATCTTTCAATCAAAGGGCAATTTTTGATAAGATGATCCTCTTCACCACACCTGAAACAATGACGTTTGAATCTAGGTCGATGATGTGATGAGGTAAAAATAGGATCAATAATAGTCTCCTCATCACATTCAGACAAACTAGAATCAACATCACTGAATGTCTCATACATCTCATGATGTTTTTGTTTATTTGACTCAGAGTTATTCTTTACAAAATCAGAACTTGATTCTTCTGACAAATTAGTAAAACTCGTACCATTGGTACCAGTTTCAGATGAAGGGGAACTGCATTTTTCTGAAGATGTCATATTTATGGTATGAAAGATGGAATAGGTTGAGAAAAGAACTTTTCAAAAGAATTAGTTTTAAGTTGCTCAGTTGTTTTAGGTGAAACATCAGATTCATTGCATTCATAACCAGAACAAAAATCATCACTATTAAGATTTGAATTACAAGATGAAATAGAACAATCAGGAGAACATGAGACATTCAAGTCTGTTACATTTGAACTAGAAACAAACACTGAATTTAAACTAGACTTATTATATAAAACAGACTGCTGTTTTTCAGGTGTACTAGAACTAGTGCATCCAAGCCCACTAGTTGGTCCATAGTCGTAGTCTTCACGAATGTACTTAGAGTTATTCCCAACTAAACCTGCAGACATACTGTCAGTATCTGATTTGATTAAATCATTAGAAGGATGAGGAACAGGCATAGGAGAATAACAATATGTACTAGGAGGAGGATAAACCTGTACATTTTCATAACCCAAACCCGTTTTAATTCTTGCTCCCCGTTGAGATTTACAAAGATCATCATGTTTCATTCCAGAAATAGTCCATTTATCTAACTTTGACTGAAGTTTGCTTGCTTCAAATTCAGCCAGAGCAACCCGTTCAGTCAAAGTATTAATCTCTACATTCCTTTCCAAAACAATTCTTTTTAAATGATCAGTTTCTTTTAAAGCCTCATTTAATTTCACAAAATATTTTGATTCATTCATTTTAAGTTCATCATTAATTCGTTTTAAATCCTTTTCATTATCAATTAACAAACGATTAGCCTTATAAACCCCAAAAAGTCTAATTTTGCAAGCAGATGAGCACATATCCTGTATTACCTCATAAGGAAGTCCCATTACCATCTTTTCGGCAGCTAAAGCTTTATCGCACATGCATACTGGAGTACTCGATTTCCTTTCCTCAACAGTAGCGGCCGCATCATCCTTCTCTTTTCCTTTCACAGCTTTTGAATCCGTAGTTTTCTCTTTCTTCTCTCCATCATCCTTCTCTTCTTTCTCCTTTACTGAAGATTCATTCTCTCCTTTGAATTCCTTAAACAACACAAACTCATCTTTCTCAACTTCCATCTCATCACTTTTCACAATCTCAACAACTAACGCATGATTTATTTCAGATCTTGTTTCTTCCACCTCTGCACTCCAGTCAAAATTAGAAATCAAGGCTGACTCCTTTTTTGAATTTCCCTCTTCCTTTACTTTCTCTGCTGTCAATCTTGGCACTCCAGTGTTACTAGGATCTGTGACAATTGGTAATGGACATTCACGTTTAAAATGTCCCAATTGTTTACAATTGAAGCATCTCAATTTTGACTTGTCAAATCCTAGTTTTGAGGTTGATGATTGACCACCGAAGTTCTTTCTTCCTGTTCTTTCCATGAACCTCCGGCTCTTAAAGTTAACATTGCCATTTGCCATTGAATGTCAGTTTCTTCCAAATCATCAGGATCAACTTGATACATATCCTCCATAGTCATTCCTTTACCTTTCAATTCACCAGCAACAAAAGCTTCATAGCTCTGAACAAACATTCCAAAAAGAGCCATTGTTTCAGATGGAATAGTAGTTTCAGCATTCACCTTAGAATTTCCCAATTCCTTTCCAACATGATTACTACCACTTGAGAAATTACTTGTATTGCTCCCTCCTTGAATTGGATTCTGAATGTGAGAGTTTGCAGCGGATGACAATATTGCAGCATTTTGAGAAAAACCAGGTGTGGGCATCATAGTCTGGTTAAATTCTCTTCTTTTCATATCCAACTCAAAAGATTTCAACTTATTAATGATATCCATCAGCTTATAATCTGTAAAACCTCTTTCTTGTTTGAGCATCCTCACTTGAAGACTCCATTGTGGTGGAAGAGAATCGAGAAGCCTGTTAACTTGTTCACTGTTGGAGAGTCTTTCATCATACTTCTTCAGAGTGCTTGAAACAGTTAAGAAACGATTTGTAAGATCTGTCAAACTTTCATTCTTATATCCTACAAACGAATTGAACTCCTTTTCAGCTTGAATACTCTTGTCTTTCACCAGATCTGCATTCCCATCAAAGAATTCACAGAGAGCATCATAAAGAGATTTAGCATTTTTATGCTCTGCAAAACGATTGTAGATATCAGGAGCCAAGCAGAGAGTTAGAGCACCAAATGCTTTTTGATCACGATCAATCAGTTTCAGATCTCTTTCAGTATAAGAAGATGAATCTTTATTCTGAGAAACGACATCACCAACTGTAACCGTAGGTATATGAGGACCTGAAATAATCGATTCCCATTGATTATGATCTGTATAGAAAAAGAAAGCCTTGAGACATCTCTTCCAATCTTCAAAATTATCTCCATTAATGAGTCTTGGAGGTCTATTAGGAGCAACACTTTCAAGATCCGCAAGTGTGAGAGTAGTTAATTTTGACATGATAGTTTCGCAGAAAGATTGGTAATTTCGCTAGTAAATTCGCTGACAAATTCGCTAACAACTTCGCTGAGAAAGCAGACTTGCTTAACAGTTTCGCTGAAACAATACTATCGCAGACACTTTCGCAAACACAGACACTTTCTCTTGCAATTTCAGCAGCACTTTCGCTTGAATCAGAGACAACAATTGCTTAGTTTCGCTGCTAATTTTGCAGGAAACAAGCTTGAACTTTCGTTCAGAAATAGATTCGGCAGCACTTTCGCTTGATAATTGATCAAAAACACTGCTGAACTTTCGTTCAAAGAAATACTTTCGCTGAAACTCTAGAAAACAACTTCAGATCCAAAATAACTCATAATTTCGCTGAATGAAGATCACAGTTTCGCTGTAAGAACTGTAGTTTCGCTCGTCGATCTGAAAACCCTTTTTCACCTTAAAATCAATCTGAAATCATCCAAAACTCAATGAATTTGAGATCTGATGATTGTAGATTCTTCCTCAATGAAGAACAAGCATAATTCAATCAATTTCCATCCCAAAACAGCTTATAATCCAATGAGAATTGATTGAACCTAGATATTGACCAAAACCACCAAAACTCAACAAATCAAGAGCATTATGGCTCTGATACCATATTGTTTGTCCATGTGATCGATGAACAGTACAATTGATAGAATAGTTTGATCAATATCACATACATAAACCAAATAACAAACAAATGAGAGATGAATATGATGAATCAAGACATAATTGATATTCAAATGAACAAACTCACTCAATAACAATAAGCACAATTGTATTTCAATGAAGTAATTGCTTGAGAATGATAGTTTGCAACAGAATTCCACGTTTAGGGTTTTGCAAACTTATCATGCAAAATGAAATGACAATAGTATATATAGCAGTCATAGTTTCACTGACAGTTTCGCTACAAGCGAAACTGTCATGCCGAAACTATAGTTTCGCCTGGCAGAACATAAGTTCGCCGGGTGAACCAAAACAGCAAACTGTGAGCGAAACTATAGATTCGCTCACAGTTTCGCTGGACTGCCAAAACTGCTAATAACTATCAAAATACAAAATGAAACTAACACAAGTCCTATTACAATGTAAAGTAAACATCTATACTAAAGTGAGTCCAACCTAACTTGATCTTCACAAGTCATTAGTGGATAGGAGATCCAGTACCCTCTGTTACGCCCCCTGAAAAGACTTAGTTGACGAGAGTTATAGTCATACTCCCATCTAAATATGGATTCAAGTTCAGGACATTCAACCATTTATAGAAAGGCTTTGCCTTTGGTTGTTGATCCCTTCCTTTTCTCCTCCTCTCTCAGTTTCAACTCTTCCTCAACCTTGGTCCTAGCAGTTAGCTCGGCCATATGAAGACTGCCTAGATGATTTTTGATATGAGCAACTACATCAGAGTTTAAGGGGTTGGAGAATGGCTTCTCTACTAACTCAGCAATATCAAATCTACTTAAGTGTAGCAAGATAAGGCACTTAGCCTGTTGAGCTCTCCATTCTCTCTTTCAACAACAAAGTTGTGAGAAGAGTCTTCGAACCTCCACTGGATGATCTTCTTCCTAGGCACAAGAGCTTGTCTTGGAACCCGGTCACCTTTCTTGGTATCCAGCAGAGTCACTAGCCTTCTCCTTAGCTTCTTTTCTTCCTCATTCAAAGTATCTGAATTGAGGCCAATGAGATTTGCAGCTTGGTCCAATGTTCCTCTGGGCAGATCAAGAAATTGATCTTTAGTGAGGGAACATGAGGATCCATCAACATAAGTCAATTTGACTGAATCCTCCTCACTAGAGATGTTGCTCAGGGTTGTGCAATTGATGAGCTTTGTCTTGATTGCCTTGAACTCCTCTAAGGGGAGATGTTTAGAAGGCTGAGGGGATGGTTTGAGAGGTTGTTGGGTAGGTTGAGGTGTTTGGGTTCTGGCTAGTGTTTTGGGTTGGAGGATGGGTAGTTTAGGTGGTTGAGGTGAAGAGGTTGGTATGGGTGATGGTGTAAGTTCAGGGGTGTATGGTTCAGTGGTTGGTTCAGTTTTGATGGGGAATGGAAAGGGAATTGGTTCAGGTTGTGGTTGGGTTTGTGGTTGGGTTTGACGTTGGGGTTGAGTAGTTGATTTGAAGATCATCCCCTGTCCCCTTCTGTACATCTCCTTCCTCTTCCCCGAGCAAATGTCAGCCTTTATGTCACTGACATGTCGCAGGAGGGTCTTTTCAGACATAGGACCCACCTGCCTGCCAAAGAAGCCATGAGCCCGGAGATAGTTCTTCATCCAGGCCTTCTCACCTATCTTCTTGGCAGCAGCTAGTCCTGCTTCTTCTTCCTTCTTCCTCTTTAGCATCAACTTTTTCTTGGTAGCTTTCTTTCTCTCTTTCTCCATTTGATCTTGCTCTTTGTTGAAGAGCCATAAGATCGTATCATTGTTGTGTGGAGATAATTCTTCTAGAGAGAAACCTCTGGAGGTTAGGAAAGTTATCCTTTCCCTCCTGAGCTGCTGATCAGCTTCTCTTTCTTTCCTCTCCCTTTCTTCCTCTAAGGCCAATCTTGCTGCCTCTTCTCTTTGCTGTTTTTGCAACAAAGTTGACTTTTCCAGCTCAACTAACTCCTCTAGTGGTAGCAGGATTACATCTTCACTCGCTGCTCCTAGACTGACAAGTCTATCAATGATTTCTACTCTTCTTCTATTGTTGACTGCCTCCTGGTTGGCTGCAGCTGCTTTGCTACTGGCAACTAGCAATTTTCCAGTTGGAAGTCTACCTTTTCTTTTGAGTTTTTCTAACCTTTCTTCCTCCTGAAGCTCTTCCTTAGTCATCTTCCTCTTTCCTTTGATGTCTTCGGAAGTGCTAGACTTTAGGGGTTCTTGGATGGAAGGTTCAGGTTGAGTAGTAGAAATGGAAGCTGGAGTTAATGCTGATGTTTGAGCTAGGGTTGGGTGAGAAATTCCTCCCTATTAACCTCAGATGCAAGTTCTAGGATTGCATCTGTGACTATTAGATCATCGGATAAGGAGAATAGTCCTTCCGCAGCTGGAATCTCAGCTTCAGAAGATTGAAATTGTTCTTCCGAGGCTTTGACTTGTGCTTCGGAAGTCTGTGAGAATGCACTATCTATCCCAACTGTCTCAGTTGCTGGGCCATCATTCCTTGTTTCCCCTTCAAAGTTAATCTCAGGTTCCACTTGGACCTTAGGTTGACCACCTTCTTCAATAGTGGTAGAAGGTGCATTTAACCTCTGAAGCTCTTTAGCTCCGAAGTAGATCACAGATAGATCAGGACTTGGCTGTTCAATAAGAGATTCCAACAGGAACTTGTTGAAGAACCTATTGAGATCTTGGAGCATCCTTTGATCCATTTGAATTACAACTGGAGGAGGCTCAGGAAAAACTAAAGCTTGTTGCATAGGGTATTTTGAGCTTAGGGAAGTAAGAGCTTGACTTTGTGGCTCCTCTTGTCTTTGGTTTTGTCCCTAAACACTCTCCCCCTTTTTGGTAGCATCATCTTGAGAGCTTTATGAGCTAGAGGAAGAGGTCAAATAGACCTGAATTGGTACGTGCCTAACAGACCTCTCAATCTGTTTCTCAGCTAGTTTGGCCTTGAGATTTTCAATCTCAAGTTGCTGAGTGGTAGACCTATCCTCTAAAGTCCTAACCTTAGATTCAAGATTTAAGACTTTAGAAAGTAGGTCTTCAATGGTGAGTTGCAGTCTTCCCTCATCTTTTTTTGAAGAATCACGGGGAGATGAGGTAACATACCTTGTATGTTCATCCTCACCACCAGATGTGGTTTCTTGGCGCCCTGGTTTCCTTTGCTCAATGATGTTTCTTTCAGAGTCATCAAAGGGCATGGTTGCCATAGATTCAGTCTCAGTAATGTTACCACTGTCCTGAGGATCCATTGAGGCTCCTTCAGTAGTGGCAGCTGAATCTACATGAGTCCCCTCCACATCAGTGGGACTCACCTCAGTAAAGGCTTGCTGATGGGGGCTAGAGATAAGAGATCTCTCTGGCTCTGTTGATCCTTGAGAGGGTGTTGTGGATCAACTTCATTGCCCTGAAGAGACATAATCTCTTCATCAGCTCCGATTAGTAGGTCAGTAAAGGATATGGAAGTAAAACCTAGTGACCCGAGTCTTTGATCAATGTCTAAAGGGATTGAGCCTGTGATGGGGCTGTCCTTTTTTGGCTGCTTAGGGGAGTATAAAGACTCTCCCTGAGGGTTTTCATCTTGGGTTCCGGGCTCATGGGTCTGAGACTGAGGAGACTCATGACCCATATTGAGGTTAATTGTGAAGGATGGTTGGACCTCAGGCTAAGTGGGAGGCTATTGTTCCACTCTAGCCTTTTTGGGTAGAACAGGAGGAGCTTGTTCAATCAGAGAAGATTGAACAAGGGTTCATTTGGGGCGTCTTTGATAAGTGATGGTAATGGGGGGAGAAGGTAGATTTGGCAATGTGAGGCTAGTTGCTGGTGTGGGTTTATTACCTGTGGGGTTAACAGGGATGTCAATAGGAGCCATTGGCTCAATCATACCTGGAAGAAGTGCAGTATCTCTTCCGGTGAAGTTGGTGGACAC
Source organism: Flaveria ramosissima (assembly GCA_025215565.1). Taxonomy (NCBI): domain Eukaryota; kingdom Viridiplantae; phylum Streptophyta; class Magnoliopsida; order Asterales; family Asteraceae; genus Flaveria; species Flaveria ramosissima. The sequence goes on along the minus strand of CM046042.1, from coordinate 10,904,572 downwards.
TCTCTTCAAAGTTTTGAAGATGGTTGGCCTCATTTGAGGAACAATCAGAGCAGCAGCACAGACAAGCTTGCTCTGGTCCAGCTCACAATTGATTATGTGCTCGAGAAACCTGGGATACATGAAGAATGTGTCCTGTTGAAGGTTTCCCATGAGATTGGTCAGCACAAATCTTGAGTAGTTGAAGCGGAGGCTTCTCACCAAACCATGAACTAGGCACCCAAGTTCATATGGGATTTGATCCCATCCCCCAGATTTGTTGGACAAGCAGTGAAGAACTACATGCAGCAGGAACTTCCAGTTGTAAGAGAAGTTGAACTTGTAAACGGTTGACCTGCTAACATCTCCACCATATCCCATTTGGATATAAGTGTTGTCCAAATCTGCTTTGGGGAATTCTGTAGGAGCGCCCTCATCATGAAGCTCTAGATGCTCCTTGATAATTTGTTCAGAAATGACCATTTCCTGGCCACAGATGCTCGATCTTATGACACGAACCCCATTTAGGGTTTCAATCTGACCGTTTGCCCAAAATTCAGACATATGACTTGAGTAAACCGTGGGGTTAACAGTCAGGGCAGTGTAGTAAGAAGATCGGGTTAGATAAGAGATGATATCTAAGAAGTCGGCATCCCTTGAAGAATCAAGGAGTGTGACTTGGTTGTGCTGAGGGTTTAGTGCCATTTGGGAAAGTTGCAGGAAGATAGTTCGGAATTGGGTAAATTGAAGATGAAGAAAGCTTTTAGGGCAGTAATTTTGGTAAAAAGGATGAAAGTGATTAGCCGGAGGTATTTAAACGGGTGGAATGGCGGTTTAAAGGGGGTTTGGATAAGATGATGGGATGTTTCAGTGGATGATGTGACAGGAGCGGTACGGTTAGTCCATTTAAATAATCCGACATCATTAACAAAATCTTTACTTTTTACAGAGTGGGGCCCAAAAGATTTCCGTTACACAGTAACATCTTTCTTCCGAATATAAATCATTTCCGAAGGTAATGTTCTTCCGAATGCAAATTTACTTCCGAAGGTAAAGTTTTTACTTCCGAGAGTATATGTTGCTTTCCGAATGGAGAGTGTTACAAGCTTCGAAATGAAGGGTTTGTTAGAACATAAAACCAAGTTTAACCTCTTAAACTTTCTGAAAAACGCAGCGGATATATATTTTAAAACATGATTATAAAGCTGAAATTTCATGTTTTTATGGTGACATATATATATGTATAAAACAAACCCAAAACAAAAGGATCATTATATGTGAATAAGCAAGCTATGAACATATGTAAATGTACATAAAATCACAGCTACAATGAGCTGTGAAATACTACCTTTCAGCAGCTCAAAAGGGTCGAAACTTTGAAGATGATGATGGTTTTTGAGCAGCAATCCTTCAAGGAAGAAGACCTCAAGTTGTAATACCCACAAGCTTCTTCCAAACACCTTGCTTTGTTAGGGAGCTTTACACCAAAACAATCTTTCCAAGCTACTCTAAATCCAGAATTTCAGCCCCAAAAGCCAGCCACAAATTCGAATTTTTAAGAGCCCTTGAGTGTTCTTGCTTGAGTGAAAAGAAGAGAGAAGAAGTGTAAAATGATGGAAGAGTGTGAAAGTAGTAAAGTCTTGCATGAAACAAGACATAATATGGAGTTCCTAAGGCCCCCTAGGGCGGCCGAAATTTGGTTTTTAAAATGGTTTCCCACCATTAGATATTAGTTAAAATTAAACACTCTTCCATGCATTTAGGTTATAAAATTAAAACAAAGTCTAATTTTATAACTTGACACACTTTTATTTGACATTATTTAACTTAAATAATGAAACAAATAAATATCTCATGAACAAATTATCCATATAATGTTGTTCTATCAAAAAAACAATATTTAGAAAACCAATTTTCTAAATAGGTGTCAATATATTTGTACGATCTTATCAACAAATAATTAATTATTGGTGTTTCTATAGCTTGTTATTGGGTATGACCCGACTTGGATCATAACGTACTAACCACATCAATCTTGTATGTGTCTTGGGCATATAAGAACCAACAATCTCCCACTTGCACAAGATTCATAGAAGATTGATGTAAGCAGTAAATACCGCCTAACAACGGTTTACTACCCTTAATACGTATGACTAAGTGTCATTCAATAACATCATCCCCTTCAAGTACCATACTTGAAATGTTTTAGGTGAATCAATCATCTATCCTTTTGTCACAGATGTCATGTTAAATCCTAGAGACACAGAGTGATCATTCTCCATTGATTTAACTTTATCAGGCCTTAGACATCTTACTCTCAACAAATAAGAGGGACAAATCCCTTCTTGACTACATACGTCTCTCACAATTACCTTATATCATACCTGAACTCAGACTTATGTACTGTCATATTTCAGAACTGCGAAGAACTGAGACAAAGTATAATATTTGGTAAATATCAAGACCCAATATGTATCTCAGGTCAGAGGATATCAAATGATGTTCGCCTTTACTCAAAATTACTTATGATCAATCAGAAAGATCCTATGTAATAATATTTGAGATGCAGGTCAGTCCAATATTTTCATCCCACAAATATCTATGAACCTTGGCAGCAACCTTTTGCTCTATATTCATCCATATGAATATCTACCAATCCAAATTCATAATAATCTTACCCTCATACTTGTTCCCACAAGTCTGAACGACTACGGACATTTAGAGTAAACAATTTACTCATGGATTAAACATGCTAAATTGGAATATTATTTGAAACATTATAACCAAATAATTTTATTCAAATAATAAAAGTTCCACATATCCAAATACAAAATTACAGATCAAATCCAATCACTAGAATATCGAAGTCCCATGGCACAAGTTTGACCTTCATACTTTGCCTTTTCAAGGAGCTTCGTGAGAGGATCCGCAATGTTTTGATCCGTGTGAACTTTGCGAATACGTATCTTTCCCTTTTCAACTTCATCTCATATGTAGTTGAATCTCCGCTCAATGTGCCTAGTCTTTTGATGAGCATGAGGTTCCTTGATTTGAGCAATCGCATCCTCATTATCACAAAAGATCTCTAGGGGGTCCTGAATGGAAGGGACAACCCCTAGATCGGCAATGAATTTCTTCAACCATGTAGCTTCTTGAGCTGCCAATGAGGCGGCGACATATTCTGATTCTGTAGTTGATAGAGCCACCACATCCTGTTTTGAGCTCTTCCAAGAGACCGCTCCTCCATTCAGAATGAAAATATATCCCGATTGTGCCCGTGAATCATCACGCTCGGTTTGAAAACTCGCATCCGTGTAACCTTTTACAACGAGTTCCTCATAACCAGATCCATAGATTAGGAACATATCTTTTGTCCTCCTTAGGTACTAAAGTATGTTCTTAACAGCCATCCAACGACTGTTTCCAGGATTTTGCTGGTATCGGCTTGTCATGCTTAAGGCGCATGACACGTCCGGTCGAGTGCATATCATTGCATACATGATGGATCCAATAGCAGTTGCGTATGGGATTGCCTTCATTTTATCTTGCTCATCCTTTGAGCTAGGACATTGAGTCGTACTCAATATCGTTCCTCTTTGAATAGGTACCGAACCTTTCTTAGAGTTCTCCATCTTGAACCTTTTCAAGATTTTATCAATGTATGCACTTTGATTTAAACCAATCAACCGCCTTGATCTATCCCTATAGATCTTTATTCCCAGAATATAGGCGGCCTCACCAAGATCCTTGATGGAAAAACAATTTCCAAGCCAGGTTTTTACACCTTCCAAGGTTGGAATGTCATTTCCAAATAGTAGTATGTCATCAACATATAATACTAGGAAAGTGATGATGCTCCCACTAGCTTTCTTATATACAAAAGCTTCATAAGCGTTCTTGATGAATCCGAATTTAATTATTTCTTCATCAAAACGGTGATTCCAACTTCTCGATGCTTGTTTCAATCCATAGATTGATTTCTTTAGCTTGCATACTTTATTAGGATGTTTTGGATCGACAAAACCTTCAGGTTGAACCATATAGACATCTTCCTCAAGATATCCATTTAGGAAAGCGGTTTTGACATCCATTTGCCAAATCTCATAATCATAATGAGCAGCTATGGCAAACAATATCCTTATAGACTTTAGCATCGCAACAGGTGAGAAGGTTTCAACATAATCAACTCCTTGAGTTTGAGTAAAACCTTTTGCTACAAGTCTAGCTTTGTAAGTATCCAAGTTTCCATGCATGTCGGTTTTCTTCTTGAAAACCCACTTACTTCCAACTACTTTGGAGTTAAGAGGTGGTACAACCAAGTCCCATACTTGATTGTCATACATGGATTTCATCTCAACGTTCATGGCTTCAAGCCATTTGTCACAATCCAAATTGGACATTGCATCACGATAGGTGGTTGGCTCATCGGAATCTACCACATAGCATCCATCAATGAAAAATCCATATCTTTCAGGTGGATTACTAATTCTACCAGATCTGCAAACGTTTTGTGTGTATTGATCAACCACTTCATCATCTTCAACATCTTCATGTTGAGTGCTAGTTTCAACCAAACGTGCATCGGGTTGTGGTTCTTGATCCTCCTCAAGATCCATTGTTCTACTGCTAGTTCCTTCCATAAGGAACTTTGCTTCTAAGAACTCACCCTTTCTGGCAACAAACACTTTTTGTTCCAGTGGATCATAGAAATAATATCCCATAGAATCTCTAGGATATCCAACAAAGATACACTTGGTGGATCGGACTTCCAATTTGTTTGGGGTAGGAGTCTTAACATAAGCCTCACAACCCCAAACCCTTAAGTATGATAGGGATGGAACTCTTCCATGCCATATCTCAAAAGGTGTCCTTTCCACCTTTTTGGTTGGGGCCATATTTAGAATACGGACCGCGAAGAGCAAAGCGAAACCCCAAAATGATAGAGGCAATGTGCTTCTAGCCATCATAGATCGGACCATATCCAATAAGGTTCGATTCCTCCTCTCAGACACACCATTATGTTGCGGTGTTCTAGGTGGAATGAGTTGTGAGACAATCCCACAACTCCTAAGATGATCTTGAAAAGCATCAATTAGGTACTCACCTCCTCTATCGGTGTGGAGAACTTTAATCGACTTGTTGAGTTGATTTTGTACTTCATTTTGAAAGATACTGAACATTTCAAAAGCTTCATCTTTGTGTCTTAATAAGTACACATACCCATAGCGACTATAATCGTCGGTAAAGGTAATGAAGTATCTTTCACCATTCCTAGTCATTGGCTTAAAAGGACCACATACATCCGAATGTATGATTCCTAACAAATCTTTTGCCCTTTCGTTAGTCCCACTAAAGGGTGCCTTAGTCATTTTACCTTGTAAACAAGACTCACACACATCAAATGAATCACATTCACTTGTTTTTAAAAGACCATTCTTTTGTAGTGTTTGAATTCTTTTCTTGTTTATATGACCAAGACGACAATGCCAAAGATAGGTATCACTCAAATCCAACTTGAGTTTCATGGTGCTAGTTTGGTACAATGAACTATTTAAAGTATTTTCATGAACCAATTCATAAATACCATTGATGGGAATAGCTTTAAAGTAGAACATGTCATTCAAAGCAACATGAATTTCATTTCCAATAAATGATAATACATATCCAAATTGTTTTAATAGGGCTACAAGGATAATGTTCCTAGTCAAACTAGGAGCATACAAAACATTGTTCAAAATTACTTCCAAAGCATTTGGAAGTTTCAAGATGTAGTCACCACGGGCTTCAACTTGAACTTTAGCCCCATTGCCCATGTAGAGGCTAACATTCCCTTTGTTGAAGTTACTGCTTCTTGTGAACCCCTGCAACAAATTGCAAATGTGAGTTCCACATCCGGTATCTAATACCCATGTGTTAGAGGATGTCATGTTTAAATCAATATGGATCATGTATATTGTATCTGAGGTTTTCCCGGCATCCCTCTTTGCTTTCAACTCTTGGAGATGGACGAGACAATTCCTTGCCCAATGTCCAATCTCCTCACACTTGAAGCATGGGTCATTGGAAGCAACCTTTTGCTTCTTCTCTTGTGGTTTGGGTGGCACCCTTACCACCCCTTTCCCTTTTCCCTATACGGGTCCCTTACCCTTGGCAACCTTTGCCTTGGGTGTGGGATGAGGCCTTTTCTTGTTCCCACCTTCATTGATGGTGAGAACGGGTAAAACCCTTTTACCCATGGCCGCCTCGGCCGTTTTGAGCATTGAGTGAAGCTCACCAATGCTTTTGTCTCAAGCATTCATGTTGTAGTTCAACACAAATGTCTCGAACTTCTTGGTAAGGCCATTGAGGATCAAATCCGTGGCCAATTCCTTCGAGACAGGACAATTAAGCCTTTCAAGGCGGTCAATGTGTCTTTTCATCTTAAGTACATAAGATGAAACCGATTGGTTGTCGTCCATACGACATGCATGGAGTGCTCGAACCGTTTCGAAGCACTCAACCCTCGCTTGTTGTTGGAACGTTTCCTTCAGCTGGGTTATCATGTCATAAGCTCCGTGATGTTCATACTCCTTTTGGAGATCCGTAGTGATGCTCGCCAGCATGAGACAAGACACTTGGACAGAGTCCTCAGCAGGTTGATCGGGGATAGGGTCGTCTAAAACGTATGATCGTTTCTCTTGTTTGAGAACGATTCTCAAGTTTCGATACCAATCAATAAAATTGTTATGATTTAGACGTTCCTTTTGGAGAATCGCTCGTAAAGATTGGGCGGACGTGGATGAGTTATCATGATTATCATTATTGGAGGCCATCTACAAAATTTAACAAAGATCTATTTTAGTATTTTTGATATTGTTAATTTTTAATAATTAATACCTGTTAAGGTCATTTTCATATTAAAATCTAGAACCCAACATTACATTTAAATTGTGGTTAGGTGACCTTTATCCCATGATTTAAATTAATAAGGTGGTCAACGATTGACAGTTGCAACCATTTGCAACTTCTAGAGGTATGGGATCGACTTTAAACATCATATGTAAAGTCGGCATGTTAATCCCATCAACACCATTTGGAAACCACATCGTAGGTGATCCATTTGACATGGTTTGCAAATCAAGACACACTACCACTACTTACAACCACGTGTGAGTTTGCCAAAATAAGTGGTTAGGTGACCTTTATCCCACAAATAAGGCATTCTCACCTCAAATCACAAGTTCCCTCAAAATGGTTAGGTGACCTTTATCCCACTAAGAGTTCCCAAGTGACTCAAGTGTTGTGTAAAAAGACGGTGTTGATCTCATTTTAAAATATTAGAGATTTCATATTTTAAGTTTTAGAAAACTCTATGTACTTGTATTTGCATGCTTTCAAATACAAGATACCCTATGGTCCTTTGATTAAAACCCATTTTAATCTTTAAATCATTAAATCATTTTAATAACCTTTTATTACCTTTTAATGATTAAGAACCATTTAATTAGTTTGTTAAGTTCATAGAAAGGTTTGTAAAAGCAAATATCACATACATGCTATCAACCATAATAATATAAACAAAACAACATAGCATATGTGCATAACCATAGCATCTAAAGTGGTCCACACTTGTTTGCCATCACAAGTGTGGTCCAAAGGCATTCCTAAGGGTCATAACAAAAACACATAGAAAGCTTCCAAAAGCCTCCCACTTAAAACCTCATCCAAAATGCTCCATGTTTCTTCTTTGTGCTTCCAATGCATATGTCTTCATATTAAAAAATATAAAGTCCTAATACAAGATATCTAGTAATATGAAAATGCACCTAATATATTTATTACAACCCAATAATAAATAAAATACATTTTAAACAAAGCACAAATAAATAAATATACAACCCCATTGAATAAACAAATACAACCATTGCAATCATCCAAACAACACAAGGCCAAAGTCTAGGTTATGCACCAATATTAACATTAATCATATCATCCAAAATAATAATGAATCCCCTCTAAAACCCACGAAATTTCAGCCAACATAAACTGAAATTTCGGGTTTTAAACATTGTCCATACAACATACATATCAACATACATATCTTTCAAGGTTTAATCATAAGCATGTGTAATATAACCTTGAAAGTGTGGGGATTCAACATACAAGAATATTGCAGCCCTTAAAAGGGTTATAAAGTCCCATAAAACGATTTTTAAAGGACAAGAACAAGCAAGCTATCCACATAACCGGCTCTGATACCATTGAAGGGTTTGTTAGAACATAAAACCAAGTTTAACCTCTTAAACTTTCTGAAAAACGCAGCGGATATATATTTTAAAACATGATTATAAAGCTGAAATTTCATGTTTTTATGGTGACATATATATGTATAAAACAAACCCAAAACAAAAGGATCATTATATGTGAATAAGCAAGCTATGAACATATGTAAATGTACATAAAATCACAGCTACAATGAGCTGTGAAATACTACCTTTCAACAGCTCAAAAGGGTCGAAACTTTGAAGATGATGATGGTTTTTGAGCAGCAATCCTTCAAGGAAGAAGACCTCAAGTTGTAATACCCACAAGCTTCTTCCAAACACCTTGCTTTGTTAGGGAGCTTTACACCAAAACAATCTTTCCAAGCTACTCTAAATCCAGAATTTCAGCCCCAAAAGCCAGCCACAAATTCGAATTTTTAAGAGCTCTTGAGTGTTCTTGCTTGAGTGAAAAGAAGAGAGAAGAAGTGTAAAATGATGGAAGAGTGTGAAAGTAGTAAAGTCTTGCATGAAACAAGACATAATATGGAGTTCCCAAGGCCCCCTAGGGCGGCCGAAATTTGGTTTTTAAAATGGTTTCCCACCATTAGATATTAGTTAAAATTAAACACTCTTCCATGCATTTAGGTTATAAAATTAAAACAAAGTCTAATTTTATAACTTGACACACTTTTATTTGACATTATTTAACCAACTTAAATAATAAAACAAATAAATATCTCATGAACAAATTATCCATATAATGTTGTTCTATCACAAAAGCAATATTTAGAAAACCAATTCTCTAAATAGGTGTCAATATATTTGTATGATCTTATCAACAAATAATTAATTATTGGTGTTTGTATAGCTTGTTATTGGGTATGACCCGACTTGGATCATAACGTACTAACCATATCAATCTTGTATGTGTCTTGGGCATATAAGAACCAACACGAAAGTAGATCTGATATGAAATCAATCGCTTCTTCCGAGACTTAACAACTCTTCCGAGAAGAAAATTATCCTGGGAGGAATTTGCTTCGGAAGATATGGATAATATCTTTCGAGGGTTAATTCCTCTTCGAAAGAATTCATACTTAGATAAAGTTTTAGAGAAAGGCCTTTTGTTACAAGGCTTAGATTGTTTTGACATAAAACTTTACACATTAAAAAGTTTTCAAATGAGATAGACTAATCAAGGTTTATCATCCCAATAGCTGTAATGAGATATTTGAATCTTTGTTCATCAAAAGCTTTGGTGAACAAGTCAGCATATTGTTTATTTGAATCAACTTTGATTAGCTTGATAAGGTTTTTCTCATGAATATCTCTAATGAAATGATACCTGATATCGATGTGTTTAGTTTTGGAGTGCTTCACTGGATTTTCAGTAATGGAGATAGCACTGTTGTTGTCAATATGGATAGGAGTGCTCATGAAGTTGAATTCGTAGTCTATCATCTGGTTCTGAATCCATAGCAGCTGAGCACAACAACTAGCAGCAGCAATGTATTCAGCTTCAGCAGTTGATGTAGAGACTTAGGATTGCTTCTTGCATTGCCATGAGATGATCCTTCCACCAAGAAATTGACATCAGCCAGATGTTGATTTCTTGTTGATATTGCAGCCACCATAATCACTGTCAGAGTAACCATAGAGATTGAAATCACTATTTCTTGGATACCAGAGACCTAGTTTAGGTGCTCCTTTAAGGTATCTGAGAATTCTCTTGGCAGCAACTAGGTGAGACACCTTTGGAGCAGCCTGATATCTTGCACAAATACAAGTTGCAAACATGATATCAGGTCTACTTGCTATGAGATAAATTAGAGAACCAATAATTGCTCTATACTGATGTTGATCAGTATCCTCCCCCTCAGAGTCAGGGCAGAGATTGTGGTTTCTGGGTATAGGTGTTTCTGCTGCCTTACAATCTTTCATATCAAATCTTTCTAAGATGTCATTGACATACTTAGATTTACTGATGAAAAACCCTTCCTTCATTTGCTTCACCTGAATAACAAGGAAAAAGTCTATTTTTCCCATGAAACTCATCTCAAACTTCTTCTTCATGATGCTCTCAAAGTCTTCACAGATTTGGTCATTTGAGGAACCAAATATGATGTCATCAACATAGACTTGAACGAGCAAGATGTCTTTTTCAGACTTTCTTATGAAAAGAGTCTTATCAATGGTACCTCTAGTGTATCCATTTTTCAGGAGAAACTGAGACAATGTTTCATACCACAGCCTAGGTGCTTGGTGCATCCCATATAGAGCTTTATCCAATTTGTACACATAGTTAGGATGCTGTGGGTCTTCAAATGCTGGAGGTTGGCATACATAGACTTCCCTATCTATATTCCCATATAGAAAGGCACACTTGACATCAAGCTGGTAGACAGTGAAATCCTTGGATGCAGCATAAGCAAGAAAGATCCTAACTGCCTCAAGTCTTGCAACAGGTGCAAAGACATCAGTATAATCGATTCCCTCCTCTTGAGTGTATCCTTGAACCACCAGTCTTGCTTTGTTCTTGATAATCAAGCCTCTATCATCTCTCTTGTTTCTGAAAACCCATTTAGTGCCTATAGGTACTTGACCAGATGGGAGCTGACATAGGTTCCAAACCTTTTGTCTTTTGAATTGAAGCAGCTCCTCTTGCATTAATTCAACCCAGCTACTATCTTTCAAGGCATCTTCCACCTTCTTGGGTTCCATTTGGGATAAAAATCATGAGTACAAGCAGACATTCCTATTGTGAGTTTGTCCACTTGTTCTCACGCCTTCAGAGACTTCCCCTATGATGTTCTCAGCTGAATGAGTGTTGTGAATTCTAAGTCTAGGAATTACCTCTCTGTTGCAAAGATAAATGTTGGGTTTTGTAACATGTAAAACAAAACTAGTTTAACCATTTAAACTATAAAAAACGCAGCGGAAATTAAGTTTTAACATGTAGTTTGTAATCTGAAATTTCTCACCATTTTAAACCACAAACAATACCCAAGAATAAGGATCAATAATATATGTGAAATAGTATGCTATCAAACAAAACAAACAACCATAGGGTGTACAAAGAAACAATCTTTCTTGCACAAGATGTTGAAGATGGAAGAGATGAAGAAAATGATGTTCTTGAATGTCTAGCCTTCAAAAGAGAAGACCTCAAACTTGTATACCCACAAGCTTTAGCAAACACCTAACTTGTTAGGTAGTGAAGCACCAAGATCAAACCCCTCTTGAACAATCCGAAATTCCAGCCAAGAAATCTTTGAAGTGCAGCCAAAAACCGAAAAATTCAGCTCACTTTTGCCTTGTAGAATCCGAAATTTTCAGCTACTATAGAGAGTTTTTGCTTTAGTGTGTGTAGAGAAAAGTGTTTTTGAGAGAAGAGTGCATAAGAGACTCTAAGTCTTCCAAGAGACTTAAGACAAAAACATGGACCAAAAGGGCCCCTTTGGGCGGCCAAAATACACCGCCCAAAATAGGTTTCCCCCCCATTTTAGTTTTATAAAAATGTTACACTCTTAGCTCTTAATTTTATAAAATTAAAACCTCTTTTAATTTTATAACAATAACACACTTTTATTTGTTATTATTTAACCAACTTAAAAATAAAACAAATAATTTCTCATGAACAAATTATCCATATAATGTTGTTCTTTTACAAAAGCAAAGTTTTAGAAAACCAATCTTCTAAATTGGTTTCAATATTTATTTGTTTGATCTCATCAACAAATGAATATTAATTGGTGTTTGCATAGCTTGTTATTAGGTATGACCCGACTTGGATCATAACGTACTAACCACATCAATCTTCTATGTGTCTTGGGCATATAAGATCCAACAATCTCCCACTTGCACAAGATTCATAGAAGATTGATGCAAGCAGTAAATACCGCCTAACAACGGTTACTACCCTTAATACGTATGACTAAGTGCCATTCAATAACATCATCCTCTTCAAGTACCATACTCGAAATGTTTTAGGTGAATCAATCATCTATCCTTTTGTCACAGATGTCATGTTAAGTCCTAGAGACACAAAGTGATCATTCTCTATTGATTTAACTTTATCAGGCCTTAGACATCTTACTCTCAACGAATAAGAGGGACAAATCCCATCTTGACTACATACGTCTCTCACAATTACCTTATATCATACCTGAACTCAGACTTATGTACTGCCATGTTTCAGAACAGCGAAGAACTAAGTCAAAGTATAATATTCAGTAAATTTCAAGACCCAATATGTATCTCAGGTCAGAGGATACCAAATGATGTTCACCTTTACTCAAAATTACTTATGATCAATCAGGAAGATTCCATGTAGTAATATTTGAGATGCAGGTCAGTCCAATATTTGTGTCCCACAAATATCTATGAACTTTGGCAGCAACCTTTTGCTCTATATTCATCCATATGAATATCTACCAATCCAAGTTCATAATAGTATTACCTTCATACTTGTTCCCACAAGCATGAACAACTACGGACGTTCTGAGTAAATTATTTACTCATGGATTTTAAACATGCAAAATAGGAATATTAGTTGAATCACTATAACCAAATAATTCATTCAAGCAATAAAGGGTTACAATATCTCAATACAGAAATTAAAATTTTTTTATTTTTTCGGACGGCCAGCCCGATTAAAGATCAAATCCAGTCACTAGAATATTGAAGTCCCATGGCACAAGCATGACTTTCATGCTTTGCCTTTTCAAGGAGCTTCGTGAGTGGATCCGCAATGTTTTGATCTGTGTGAACTTTGCGAATACATATCTTTTCCTTTTCAACTTCATCCTTTATGTAGTTGAACCTTCGTTCAATGTGCCTAGTCTTCTGATGTGCACGGGGTTCCTTGATTTGAGCAATCGCACCCTCGTTATCACAAAGAATCTCTAGGGGGTCCTGAATGGAAGGGACCACCCCTACATCGGCAATGAACTTCTTCAACCATGCAGCTTCCTGAGCTGCCAATGAGGCGGCGACGTATTCTGATTCTGTAGTTGATAGAGCCACCACATGCTGTTTGGAGCTCTTCCAAGAGACCGCTCCTCCATTCAGAATGAAAATATATCCCGATTGTGACCGTGAATCATCACGATCGGTTTGGAAACTCGCATCCGTGTAACCCTTTACTACAAGTTCCTCCTCACCAGATCCATAGATTAGGAACATATCTTTAGTCCTCCTTAGGTACTTAAGTATGTTCTTAACAGCCATCCAATGACTGTTTCCAAGATTTTGTTGGTATCGGCTTGTCATGCTCAAAGCGCATGACACGTCCGGTCTAGAGCATATCATTGCATACATGATGGATCCTATAGCAGACGCATACGGGATTCCCTTCATTTTGTCTTGCTCATCCTTTGAGCTTGGACATTGAGTCTTACTCAATATTGTTCCTCTTTGAATAGGTACGGTACCTTTCTTAGAGTTTTCCATCTTGAACCTTTCCAAGATCTTGTCAATGTATGCACTTTGATTCAAACCTATCAACCGCCTTGATCTATCCCTATAGATCTTTATCCCTAAAATATAGGCGGCTTCACCAAGATCCTTAATGGAGAAACATCTTCCAAGCCAGGCTTTTACACCCTCCATGGTTGGAATGTCATTCCCAAATAGTAGGATGTCATCGACATACAATACTAGGAAAGTGGTGATGCTCCCACTAGCCTTCTTATATACACATGCTTCATCAGCGTTTTTGATGAACCCAAATTTGATAACTTCTTCATCAAAACGGTGATTTCAACTTCTTGATACTTGTTTCAATCCATAGATTGATTTCTTTAACTTTTATACTTTGGTAGGATGTTTTGGATTGACAAAACCTTCGGGCTGAACCATATAGACATCTTCCTCAAGATATCCATTTAGAAAAGCGGTTTTGACATCCATTTGCCAAATCTAATAATCATAATGAGCAACTATGGCAAATAATATCCTAATAGACTTTAGCATTGCAACCGGTGAGAAAGTCTCATCATAATCAACCCCTTGAGTTTGAGTGAAACCTTTTGCTACAAGTCTAGCTTTATAAGTATCCAAGTTTCCATGCATATCGGTTTTCTTCTTGAAAACCCACTTACTTCCAACTATCTTGGAGTTAAGAGGTGGTTCAACCAAGTCCCATACTTGGTTGTCATACGTGGATTGCATCTCAACGTTCATGGCTTCAAGCCATTTGTCACAATCCAAAGTGGACATTGCATCACGATAGGTGGTTGGTTCATCGGAATCTACCACATAGCATCCATCCACGAAAAATCCATATCTTTTAGGTGGATTACTAATTCTACCAGATCTGTGAACGTTTTGTGTATATTGATCAACCACTTGATCATTCTCAACATCCTCGTGTTGAGTGCTAGTGTCAACCAAACGTGTATCGGTTTGTGGTTCTTGATCCTCCTCAAGATCCACAGTTCTACTGCTAGTTCCTTCCGTAAGGAACTTAGCTTCTAAGAACTCAGCCTTCTTGGCAACAAACTCCTTTTGTTCCAATGGATCATAGAAATAATATCCCGTAGAGTCTCTAGGATATCCAATGAAGATACACTTAGTGGAACGGCTTTCTAGTTTGTTTGAGGTGGGAGTCTTAACATAAGCCTCACAACCCCATACCTTTAAATACAGTGATGGAACTCTTCCATGCCATATTTCAAAAGGTGTCGTTTCCACTTTCTTGGTTGGGGACATATTCAAAATACGGGCCGCAGAGAGCAAAGTGAAACCCCAAAATGATAGAGGCAGTGAGCTTCTAGCCATCATAGATCGAACCATATCCAATAGAGTTCGATTTCTCCTCTCGGACACACCATTATGTTGTGGCGTTCCAGGTGGAGATAGTTGTGAGACAATACCACAACTTCTAAGATGATCTCTAAAAGCATCACTTAGGTATTCACCTCCTCTATCGGTGCGAAGAATTTTTATTTTCTTGTTGAGTTGATTTTCTACTTCATTTTGGAAGATTTTGAACATTTCAAAAGCTTCATCTTTGTGTCTTAACAAGTACACATAACCGTATCGACTATATTCGTCGGTAAAGGTAATGAAGTATCTTTCATGGTACCTAGTCATTGGTTTAAAAGGACCACATACATCCGAATGTATGATGCCTAATAAATCTTTTGCCCTTTCAGATTTGCCACTAAAAGGTGCCTTAGTCATTTTACCTTGTAAACAAGATTCACATACATCAAATGAATCATATTCATTTGCTTTTAAAAGACCGCTCTTTTGAAGTGATTGTATGCGCTTCTTGTTTATATGACCAAGACGGCAATGCCAATGGTAGGTATTACTCAAATCCAATTTGAGTTTTTTAGAGGTGGTTTGGTACAATGAGCTATCATATAATGTGTTTTCACGAACCAATTCATAAATACCATTAATAGGAATAGCTTTAAAATAAAATATATTTAAAGAAATATGAATTTCATTTTCAATAAATGTCAAAACATAACTATATTGTCTTAATTGGGCAACAGAAATAATGTTCCTAGTCAAACTAGGAGCATACAAAATATTGTTCAAAATTGCTTCCAAACCATTTGGAAGCTTCAAGATGTAGTCCCCTCGGCCTTCAACTTGAACCTTTGCCCCATTCCCCATGTAGAGGCTTACATCCCCTTTCTTGAAGTCCTTACTTCTTTTGAACCCCTGCAATAAGTTGCGAATGTGAGTTCCACATCCGGTATCCAATACCCATGTGTTGGAGGATATTAAATTTAGATCAATATGAATAATGTAAATTGTACCTGAGGTTTGCCTGGCATCCCTCTTAGCTTGCAACTCTTTGAGATGGACTGGGCAATTTCTTGCCCAATGTCCAATCTCCCCACACTTAAAGCATGGGTCATTTGAAGCAACCTTTTGCTTCTTCTCTGCTGGTTTTGGTGGAGGCGCTCTTACCACTCCCTTTCCCTTTCCCCTAATATGCCCTTTACCCTTGGCAACATTTGCCTTGGGTACGGGGTGAGGCCTCTTCTTGTTCCCACCTTCATTGATGGTGAGAACGGGTAAAACCTTTTTTCCCATGGCCGCCTCGGCAGTTTTGAGCATATAGTGAAGCTCACTTATGTTCTTGTCCTATTCGTTCATGTTATAATTCATGACAAAGTTGTCAAACCTTTTTAACAAAGAGTTGAGGATCAAATCCATAGCCAACTCTTTCGAGACGGGACAATTCAGCCTTTCGAGGCGGTCAATGTGGCTTTTCATCTTAAGTACATAAGATGAAACAGATTGGGTGTCATTCATACGATACGCATGGAGTGCTCGAACCGTTTCGAAGCGCTCTACCCTTGCTTGTTGTTGGAACGTTTCCTTCAACTGGGTAATCATGTCGTATGCTCCATGATGTTCATACTCCTTTTGGAGATCTGGAGTCATACTTGCCAACATGAGGCAAGACACTTGGACCGAGTCCTTAGTGTATTTCACCCAATTATTAAAGGCCTCCTCATCCTCCTCATTAGGTTGATCGGGAATCGGATCGTCTAAAATGTACGATCGTTTCTCTTGCTTGAGAACAATTCTCAAGTTTCGAAACCAATCAATAAAGTTATTATGGTTTAGACGCTCCTTTTGGAGAATGGTCCTTAGAGATAGTGAGTGAGTGGACGGGATTTCATTGTTTTCATTGTTGTTGGTGGCTATCTACAAAGTATAACAAAGTTCAATTTTAGTATTTTCGATATTGTTCATATTTTAATAATTAAAACCCCTTTTAAGTGTCTTACACAATTTTAAAATCTAGAATCCAACGTTATTTAAATAGTGGTTAGGTGACCTTCATCCCATTATTTAAATTAACAAGGTAGTCAACGATTTGACAATTGCAACCCTTTGCAACTTCTAGAGGTATGGGATTGACTTTAAAACAACATATTTATAGTCGGCATGTTATCCCATCAACACCTTTGTAACCACATTGTAGGTGATCCATTAAACATTGTTTGCAAATCAAGTTACCCTACTTGCACACACATGTGAGTTTTCCAACATAAGTGGTTAGGTGACCTTTATCCCACAAATATGGTATCCCCATCTCAAACCACAAGTTCCCTCAAAATGGTTAGGTGACCTTTATCCCATTAAGAGTTTCCAAGTGACTCAAGTGTTGTGCAAAAGGACGGTGTTAAACTTGTTTATAAAAGAAATTTTAAGTTTTCATAATCTTGTTTAGAAAACTCTATGTACCTTATATTTACATGCTTTCAATTACAAGGTACCCTATGGTTCACCTTTTAATAAAACCCCTTTTATTTATATCATTAATCCTTTTAATAACCTTTTATTAATCACTTAATGATAAAGAACCATGAATTTTCAGCTTGTTAAGTTTGTTAATGAGTTTGTTATGCACATCCAAATATCAACCAACAATCATACAACAACCATTCAAACAAGCATAATCATACAAACATAAGTGGATAACCATAGCCACTATGTTGACCACACTTGTTTGCCATCACAAGTGTTGTCATAAGGTCTTTCCTAAGGGTTGAGATGACACATCAAAATGTGTCCACAAACTCCTACTTGAATCCACATGTCCAAATGCTTCAAGTGTCCATGTCTTTTGTGTCCTTTTTTTGAGTCTTCATCTTCTGCATCTTCTATTACAAAAATCATATCCTAATATAATTTTTCTAATAAAAGAAATGCACCTAATCTATTTATTACATAACCAAATAAATAAATAAGTTACAACCCAAAATAAAAAACACAAATATTACAACCCTTTCATGAATCAAAACCAACATGACAAACCACAATCAACCAAATCCAAAACACATAAGGCCAAGGCTATGTTATGCACCAAAATGATAAACAAATTCAACATCCAAGAAAAACAATGAACCCCTTATTTCAGCCCTAAAGTTTCAGCCAACATGAACCAAAACTTTAAGGTTTGTCCAAACAACACAATCAACCATTTGATGTAAATCTTTCAAGGTTTATACTAAAACATGCAAGATTAAACCTTGAAACATAAGGGATTCATAGATCCACAGCAAAACAGCCCCTAATGGGTTGAAAAAGTCCATGAAAACTAACTTCAAGACCTTGTGAAGCACATATTCCACATATTCGGCTCAAGATGCCATTGTTGGGTTTTGTAACATGTAAAACAAAACTAGTTTAACCATTTAAATTATAAAAAAACGCAGCGGAAATTAAGTTTTAACATGTTGTTTGTAATATGAAATTCTCACCATTTTAAACCACAAAAAAAACCCAAGAATAAGGATCAATAATATATGTGAAATAGTATGCTATCAAACAAAACAAACAAACATAGGGTGTACAAAGAAACAACCTTTATTGCACAAGATGTTGACGATGGAAGAGATGAAGAAAAATGATGTTCTTGAATGTCTAGCCTTCAAAAGAGAAGACCTCAAGCTTGTATACCCACAAGCTTTAGCAAACACCTAACTTGTTAGGTAGTGAAGCACCAAGATCAAACCCCTCTTGAACAATCCGATATTCCAGCCAATAAATCTTTGAAGTGCAGCCAAAAACTGAAAATTTCAGCTCACTTTTGCCTTGTAGAATCCGAAATTTTCAGCTACTAGAGAGAGTTTTTGCTTTAGTGTGTGTAGAGAAAAGTGTTTTTGAGAGAAGAGTGCATAAGAGACTCTAAGTCTTCCAAGTGACTTAAGACAAAAACATGGACCAAAAGGGCCCCTTTGGGCGGCCAAAATACACTGCCCAAAATGGGTTTCCCCCCCATTTTAGTTTTATAAAAATGTTACACTCTTAGCACTTAATTTTATAAAATTAAAACCTCTTTTAATTTTATAACAATAATACACTTTTATTTGTTATTATTTAACCAACTTAAATAATGAAACAAATAATTTATCATGAACAAATTATCCATATAATGTTGTTCTTTTACAAAAGCAAAGTTTTAGAAAACCAATTTTCTAAATTGGTGTCAATATTTATTTGTTTGATCTTATCAACAAATGAATATTAATTGGTGTTTGCATAGCTTGTTATTGGTTATGACCCGACTTGGATCATAACGTACTAACCACATCAATCTTGTATGTGTCTTGGGCATATAAGATCCAACAATAAATCCAAATTGGACATATTTTGCTCAGGAGCTTGAACACTTGGTCCAGCTGCTGTTTCAAACTCATTCAATGAGGACTGATTGAATAAAAGAGAAACATCATCATTTGTTTGCTGTGAAGCAGCATTAACAGTTGCTTGTTCCTTCAAGATGTTGCTTCCATCAACTTGGTGTTGTGTAGTGTCACCTGAAGAGGTTTGAGAGTCAACAGGTGAACCGCTTGTTGAAGCTCCACTATCTCTTGAGATGGTTATACTATCAGATCTGCCAATAGTGGGAACTTGATTTGTTGCAGCTCTTGGAGAACTTGGAATAGCTCTGGGAAGCTCAAACAGTTGATCATCATCAGAATCACTTTGAGCACATGTTCCAGCTGAAACATTCTCACAAGATGGTTTAGAATAGTTTGGAAACAATTCTAAATCAAAGATATGATCAGGGCCATTTCCCCTAACACAAGGAGTGTGCTCATTAACTACAATGTTGAAAGATTCCTCAAATTGTTGATTTTTAATGTTATAAACTCTATAAGCTTTAGAGTTAAGAGGAATATCCAACAAAGATGGCATCATCCGACTTTTTAGCAAATTTTGCCAAATTGTCTTTTGTGTTAAGTATGGTACACCTGCTGCCAAAGGACCTTAGAAATCCAATGAACGGTGGCCTCTTGTTCCATAGCTCATAAGGGGTTTTTCCATGTGGCTTAACTACAAGGACCCTGTTTTGCACATAACATGCACTGCTGACTGCCTCTGCCCAGAATGTTAGAGGCAACTTTGAATCAGCTAACGTAGTCCGAGCAGCCTCAATAAGTAGCCTGTTCCTCCTCTCAGCAACATCATTTTGTTGAGTAGTTCTAGGGGCACTATATTGTCTGGCAATCCCTTTTGAGTTACAGAATGAGTCAAGAACGTGGTTCTTAAACTCAGTCCCTTGATCACTTCTAATTATTTTAACCTTGTGATCAATTTGATTTTCTATTTTAAGAATAAAAGATTTTAAACTTTCAGCAGTTTCATCTTTGGTTCTTAAAAAGAATACCCATGTAAATCTAGTAAAATCATCAACAATCACCAGGCAATATTATTTCCTTCCAATGCTCATTATACTTGTGGGACCATATAAATCCATGTGCAATAAGTGTAATGGAGTGGTGATGGAGTTAACAACTTTGGATTTATGAGATGCCCTGTGTTGCTTCCCTTTCAGGCATGCAACACTGTTATCTTTGGAGAAAAATTCCTTTTTAGGCAAACCATGTACCAAGTTATTTTTAGCCAATTTATTCATTGTCTTAAAATTTACATGACACATTCGTTTATGCCATAGTGTTGACTCATCACCATCATCTTTGGAAAGAAAGCATCATACTTCTCCCATTGGGGAAGCATTGTTCATATCCAGCTTGTACATATCCCCTTTCCTGGGATATCTAATAAGCACCAATTCCTGAGGAATTGTCATCCCGGGTTTGAGGATTATGTACTCATGTTCTGTGAAGAGCATTTGATGCTTTTGATCACAGTATTGAGAAACACTTAACAGGTTATGTTCAAGCTGTTTGACAAAGTTAACTTTGTCAACCTTTAATTTTCCGTTGGATATACTTCCTCTGCCAGAAATATATCCTCCGGCCTCACCTCCAAACAGGATAGGACCTCCATCATAATGTTGAAATTGTTGAAGGAGAGATCTGTTCCCTGTCATGTGCCCGAGCATCCACTATCCACAATCCAAACATTGTTATTCTTGTCATATGGATGTCCCTGCACATAAGATGAGATGATTAGTTTTGATTGGAAACCCAAGCCTTGTTGGTCTTGGGTTCTACCAATGATAGTGACATAATTAAACCAAAATTTATGCATGGGGGTTCAATGGATGTCTTTGAAGAAGAGGTTTGGGCTGCAACATCTTCCTTGATCTTCCATTCCATCCCTTGGTTGATCATGGAGGATGAGCTTCTTGAAGCTTTTGCAGCTTGGCATTCTTCCGAAGCTTCTTTCTTTTCAGAAGAAGCCTTCACCACCTTTTCTTCCGAAGCAGTCTTCTTCTGGGATGGTTTCAAGGGGATTCTTTTATTCTTTTGAGACTTGATAGCTTTAGCTTCCGAAGCCTTTTTCCCTTCGGAAGAAGGACCTTCTTCCGAAAGCAACCTTGCTTCGGAAACAAGCTTTCCCATTTTCATCACTTGAACCATTTGATATGGTCCAAATGAGAAACCTTCCCTGACTCCTTCCTTTTTAACATTATTTGCATAATGTGTGCTAGCAGGATTGTAGTAACAATCTTTGGCCATGGGGTTTTGCAGACCACACATTATGCATGCAATGTTAATCTTTTGGGAATTTGAGGATTGCTATTTCTTGTTCTTTTTCTCTTCATCAGCAACCTTTCCCTTTAACTTCTGATCCTTTGGTAGGACAGGAGTGCTGGTACTACACTCCTTTCCTAAATCAGAGTTTCCTACCACCTGGAATCCAGCTGAGATGAATACACCCTTTTGCTTGGGTTTATCTTCAGCTTAGACTCAGCCACTTTCTTGGCAGTTTTTCTGGCTGCCTTAGCTCTGCTTCTTCTTGCTTTGGTGGTCAAGGGTGGATCAACACCGGTAGGAGAGGGTATAATTACCTGGTTCTTCCCTGTGATGGTCTCCATGGTTGCATCATTCTTTGACTCATAAGAAGGTGGGTCAGTAGATGGAACCTCTTGCTCTTCAGTACCACACCTTGGTTGTCTTATAGACTCATAGGAGTGTGGTGGAGCAATTTCATTAGTTCCCAACCCACCTTTGTTTTGGTAACAAAGTTTTGAGTGAGAGGATGATGCAAGAATGGCTTGGAAGTTTTGCTCAGAAATAGCATACTTCCTGGCTTGAGCCTCAGCTGTGACAAGCTAGGCTTGAGCCTCAGTCAATTTGGATATTAATTCCTTTATTGGAGTCTTATAGTTTGTGTGTTCATGTTTTAATAGGGACACAGTTTTGTCTAACTCCTCAATTTTTCTTTGATAGTCAGATTCAGCCCTTTTAAAATCAGATTTTAAAACATTTAAAGACTCAATATCGGATTTAATCTCCATATTGTAGTCCTGATACAATTTAACCTTAGCAATACAGGCAGGAGTACAGAGATGTTCATATACCTTATTCTCATCTGTTCCGGCCATGAGTGCTTGAGCAGGAGTCACATCCTGTACCATAAAGCTCCAGTCAACTTCTTGAGCCATTGCAGCTGTCTCTGTTGACTTTCCAGTGGGCTTTGTTGTACAGGGATGTGTGGAGGCCTATGGGGTTCTCGGATTCGACTTGGGAGCCTTGCATTCCCTTGCAAAATGACCAAGTTGGTTACAGTTGTAACATTTGGCCTTGGTTTTGTCAAACCCAAATTTGCTGTTGATTGGGTTCTGGGGAAATTGCCTTCTAGTTCTCTTGAAGTCCTTATTTGCTCTGTAGGTTAATAGAGCCATTTGCTAGACTATGTCCACGTATTCCACGTCATCTAGGCTGAAGCACTCTAGATCATCAAAGCAATATTGATAATCATTAGAGTGTCCACTTCCTGAGACAAAAGCACAGCTGTCCTGAAAGGAACTTTGCTGAGCTTGTTGAGACCTTGGAGTCTCAGGAAATGTGATGTATGGCCCAGAAGAACAGGATGGCTGCTGGGAGTAAGTCAGGTATTGTTGAGGCTGGGAGGGTCCTAAGCCTTCAGCAACCATTAAAGCGTTGCTAGCAGGAAGACTCAAGGATCTGCTTGTCTAATGACCTCTCTTATTCTCCATTTCCAAACGGTATCCATCAAGGATGCCATAGAGTTCGGTCATGGTGAGTGTATTCAGGTTCTCTGTTCTCTTGATAGAGACACAGTAGAATGTCCACTCATTAGGAAATGCACTCATGAACTTTCTTGTAAGATCTCTTAGTTCATGAGTAATTCCCACAGACTAAAGGGAAGAAATGAGATCCATGTACCTAAAGTATTGCTGGCTGAGTGTCTCTCCAGCAACGTAGGTGAAGTTTTCGAACTGCTGCTTTAGTGAGTCCTTTTTGGAGTCATTTGAGCTAGAACACATTTGAGCAAGTGCATCAAACAGTTCTCTGGCTGACTTGCAATGTTCAAACCCCACCATGATGGAGTTGGGAATTGCAGTCATCAGAACAGTCATAGCATTACTATTAATGTCCAGCTTCTTCCGGTCCTCATCAGAATAATCTTCAATAGATTTCTCAATCATGGCACCGTTTCCACCAGCTACTTTTGGCTTATACGGGCCATTGACAATAGATTGCCACATATTGCTCTCTTGATACCTGATGAAGCCTTCCATTCGTCTGCACCATGACCTGAAGTTTTCAGGGGTGATGATGGGTGCTTTGGTCATTGTCCCCATCTCTACTTCAGATTTGTTGAGGGCCATTTTGAGTGTGGTGTAAGGAGGAATGAAAAACAGGTTGATTAGGATGGTAAGATCTCATAATCAAGAGCCTAAAACGCTCTGATACCAATTGCAGGATCGGGTTTGTCACTTAAACACTTGATTTCTCTCAAACTCACTTATATAACACTCGAATCAGATGAAGTAGAATCTCTTATAAGAGTTGATAATAATATAATAAGTAGCAAAGAACACACAGAAATAATTTTCAAGGCACTTGTATATATTACTTCTCAACTCAAAGTATTACAAGACTCTTACAATCATGAAACATGAGTTACAATGAGAAACTATATATACTAGATCCTACAGCCGGATATACTTTGATACCAGCTGGAAACCTAAGACTAAAGCATATACTACAATGCTAAAGTTAAGGTATCTTAGATAAAGTATTATCTAAGATATGGTAGTCATGACATGTCCATGACTTACCTTTTGTCACGAACTAAAGTTGGCAACTGTACTAGCTTATAAAGGTAAACAATGGAATAAAGTATGGTCAACTACATGGCTTTTGAGAAAATGCCATGCAGTATCTCAGAGATCTACAGCGGAGTGTCAGGGAGACCATACTTATGTCCACTGGATAATAGTAGTGTCTTCGGAAGGTAAGTTGGCTTCGGAAGAACAAGTTCTTCCAAAGCCACTTATACTTCGGAAGAGGCTTCTGTACTTCCGAGGCTTGAGGACTTCTTTCATACTTCGGAAGTTGACTTCTGATCTTTCACTTTAAGTTTTGATCTTCAGAAGTAAATTACTTTGTCTTCGGAAGTTGGAGTTTTCTTTCGGAAGTTAGTTTTACACTTTGTCTTTGGAAGAGCTCCTTTTTCCTTCGAAAGTTCCACACTTAGCTTCAGAAGTCCTTTATTAGTTGTACCAAAATAGTCTAAGTGATTTGGTTTTGGTTGCACCAGCCTTTCTAGATCCAACATAAAGTACATCAGATAAAAGCATGTCTCTAAAAGTCTTCAGAAGAAATTTGTCTTCACTCTTTGGCTTCAAAGACTTTGTCTTTGAAGCTTCAGAAGACTTCACTTTTGGCTTCGGAATATGTTGGTCTTGGCTTCGGAAGATTTTACACTTAGAGTATTTCTAGTGCAAGGTGTAAAACTTCCAAATCATTTCTACTTATGTTCTTCAGTGCATGCATGCAGAGAGACTTTAGATGTTTTTGGCTGCATCAGACTTATAGGAATCCTTACAAACTCCCCCTAGGTTGATGCTACCAAAACATTTGAAGATCTTCAGCTGTTCACAGTCATCATAATGATAATGACCATGCCCTTCTTCATTAGATGGTCACGATAACTCAGACTCTCATAGTATCTTCTCATCTCAAAGAGATCATGCAAAGGTAGGTTGAATAAGTCTTGCCATGTGTAGACATCTTCACCACCTTGATCCTGATCACATGCCATCTCTCTGGATTAGTTGTGAAGATCCAAGATAAGATGGGTCTCTCAGCAGCAAGAGGAGTTGATTGGGCTGCCTCTTCATGCACTTCCTCTGGTTGATCTGACTTAGCCTGAGGTGTAGAGGTGGATGATTCAGGCTTCTTCTTCTTCTTTGAATTTGGTTTAGAAGCCATCCTCTTCCTTCTCTTTGAGGACTTTAACTGAGAAGACTGGTCTGCAACACGTTGTTGATCAGTCTTGTCTTGCTCAGTATGGTGTTCCTCCCTCACAGGTTCAGAAGGAGAGGGAGTTTGACCCTGCTGTGGATCAGAAGATAAAGCTTGCTGAGGCTCAGTAGGAGGTCTAGGTTGTGTTGTCTCAGGTTGTTCAACCTTAACCTCCACTTCAAGAGGAGCTTGACTTGAAGGGGAGTGTAAGTCAATTAGCTCTCCATTCTTGATCTTCTACTTGATTACCCTGATGTGCTCATCCATTGTGGATAGAGACATATGGCCAAGTCTCCTTCCGGAGAATCCATACAGCTTCAAGAAGCTCAGCATCCTTTGTATGTCAGCATACTTCTTCATACTCTTTAGGATGATGGCTCTTGACTTTGTAGCCTCTTCCCTCATCTTTCTCTTTGTTGACTTTTGTTCTTAGAGCACTTGAAGTTCAAGTTGTTTGAGATACTCAAACTCAATGTACTCAAAGGACAAGGGAAGAAGTGCAGATGCCTGGTAGAGACCTGTGGCACTCAGGTAGTTGATCATGTTTTGCCATCTGTTTCCTTGTCTACCTGAGGTTCTTGTACAGCTGCTATAGTCTCCTGCACAGGGCTTTCTTGAACTGGGAAGAGAGTAGGAACATGCTTGTATAATCTTTTTTTATCTCTTCTTCTCTTTGATTTGGAGAAGTAGCCTTGCAACCTCTGCTTCCTTCATCTCTCTTGACACTTCCATGTCAGCCAGTTCATTGAGTTCCTCTAAGGGGAGATATATAATCTCATCTATGTCATAGTTCCTGGTCTGCAGGTAAGTAATCCTGACTGCCCTCAACTCATCATCTTGAGTGTTTGGTCTTGGGGTAGCCCTGATTGTAGCTTGCATAAAACCAGAAGACCCAAAGGAACTTTCTCCCCTTAGCTTCCTCTTCCTCTCTCTCTCTCTCCTCCTTAATCTCCTCAGCAGTTAGAATCCTTTTCCCTTTGTCACCCGCGGACCTTTGTGACACAGGGTGGAGAGAGCTTTGGCCTTCATTGCTTGGTGTAGCATAGCATCCAAGCTCTGGCCAGAGAGAGTTTGTGAGACACCTTCACCAGCAGGTGTTTCACTGAGGGGATGAATTTTTGAAGTAGTTGTTGGTGTGACAGGGCTCTCAGGCTCTATCGGCGGGCCTTCAGCCAAGGTTTTCCCTTTGAAGCTAATCTCAGGGTCTGCCTCAACATCCAGTTGACCAATGACATTACCTGATTGCCTTTGTCTCCTTCTAAGGCTGAACTCTTCAGTAATTCCGTCTTGAATCCTGAGTGCTAACCTGTCAGCTTGTCTTGATTGACTTGGGTTGACAAGTGGCATGTTGATCAGGTCAAGACCTTCATAGTAGTTCAAGGTCTGAAAATTGAATATTTCTTGATGCCCTTGAACTCTGTGAAGAATAGGGCTCTTCTATCAGCATCATACCTCCACCTAATAATGTAGTTAGAAGTTCCTTGGGGTGGGGATGATATAGCCCTTGGAATGCCTTCCTCAAAGAGACTCCTAATGAAAGAGTCTATGGAGTCCACATCAATGTGAACTTGAGGAAGTTGCTGAGTATGCACAATTGCAAGTGAGGATGGTGAGTCCTCAATGTTCATACTCCCTGAAGAACTCCCAGGTTCCGTGACTGTAATGACTTTCTCCCCCTTTTTGGTAGCATCACCCTCTGGCATAGGTGAGCTAGGAGTTAGGTCAATCACATTCATAGGTTCTTGTGTTCTTGGTTGAGCTCTCCTTAAAGGTCTCCCAGCTAGTTTTTCCCTGAGATAAGATATCTAAAGTTGCTGATCATTGACCCTGTTGTGCGGGGTAGTCACCTGAGATTCAAGGTGACTAACCTTAGAGACTAAATAGGAGCATGTTTTTTATAGTTTTTGCACCTTTAGTCTCAAATTCCCCTCATCTTCATCAGAAGAATCATTGGGGGATGGGATGATTGGACCAAAGTCTTCTCTCTCACCACCAGCTTCAGGTTCCATATGGATCTCCTAAACAGGTTCAGGTTGATCCACCTCAGTGATAGGTGACTGATGTGGTCTAGTCAAAGGAGACTCAGGAGTACTCATCTTTCTTTGATTAGGGGAAGAGTAGAGAGACTCATGGTACTCACTGAAACCTAAGTCTTTATCAGTATAGAATTCAAGGTTTGGAATGGGTTGATTTAAATCTAACGGCTGGGGATGGTAACTATCCCCTGAAGGTTGTTCACTTGAGTGTTAGGACTCAGAGTGAAGGCTTAAGGCAGTTGGGCTTGTGAGCTCATCAGGGTGAGCATGAGGAACCTCACCACTGATTCTTGAAGAGATGGGAGTGGTTTGCTCCTTAGGGGAAGTGGGTGCTCTAGTATTCACTTCCTCCTGTATGGGTGAGTGTATGGGGGCCTACACAAGCTCAATAGCTTGAGAAGGGGTTTGTTTGGATTTTCTTTGGTAGGTGAGGGTGATTTGTGGTCTTTTTGGTGATTGGGAGGTAGAAGGTGTGGGTTCAACACTAGCTTGTGTTGCTAGGTTGTCACCTTGAGCAATGAGCTCTAAAATTTTTGGGGACAAGGGTTGTTTCTACCTTTGAGAAGCCTACAGTTGGCTTTTCATGATTTTAAAGATGTCGGGCTTCATCTGTCCCAATTTAAGAATATTATATGTTTCCCTTAATTGTGAGCCCAGTTCACAGTTGAGAATGTGTTGAACATATCTAGGAAACATATAATACTGTAAGCAGTCCAAGTTAGCAAGCAAATTTGTATAAACAAACTGAGAGTACCTGAACTTGACCCCTTGAAACATTCAATGCATTATGAAGGAGAGATCCTCAGGAATCTGGTCCCACCCTCCATGCTTGTTTGAGAAGCTGTGGATAACCACATGAAGCAGGTATTTTCACTGGGATGGACCTTCCCTTTCCTGAAGGTCTTCACAGAGAAATCTCCCTTATAGCCCATCTGCTCAAAAGAATGATTGACAGCTTCTTTTGGGAAGGACAACTCACTTTCTTCATCATCCAGCTGCAAGTGAGTGTTCATGATGGCTGGAGTGATGAAGATTGTCCTCCCCTGCACTTTGACAGACAGTGCCTTCTCCCCATCCATAATGACCTCTTGGCAGGTCTTCCAAAATTCAAGCAGATGATTCTCATAGAGAGTAGGATCAATGGTTAGGGAGGTGAAATAGTTAGATAGAGCCAGAAAACGGCAAACCTCTGAGAAACTATCATCTTTCTCAGAGTTCAACAGAGCAACCTGGTTGTGTTTCCTATGAAGTTGCATGGAGAAATCTGGATTGTTTTTGCGGTTTATTTTGGCCATTTTGAGAAGCTTAAAGGTGAAGGAAGATGAAGAACAAAGGCGGTTTGGGAGAATTTAGGTTTAAGGAATAGTGTAATTTGAAGAAGATAGTGAAAAGCGGGGGGAACCGTTGGGTATTTATGTGAAAAGTTTGAAGACAAAGTTAATGAAAGAGAATAACTTTGAAATCTGGATGTCAGTCCCACTCTGAAAAATAAGTTTTAACTTTTTGCCCAAAAGTAGTTCTTCTTCGAAGAAATTCGAGAAATCTTCCGAAGGTTATTTGCTTCAGAAGTTCTAAAGAAAAAGCTTCCGAAGGCAAATTGGCTTCGGAAGATATTTCAAAGGTTTTTGAGAATTTTGCTTTGGAAGAGAATTAACACTTAGAGTTTTTATTAAAAAAATGAAAACTTCCGAAGGTAAATTGCTTTTGGAAGAAACTTGTTCTTTTAAAACATAAAAGTACTTAAGTTGATTTTAAGCTTCGGAAGATATTTCAGAAATTTCTTCCGAAGGTAAAATTACTGAAGTAGTTATTTGCTTATCAAGACATAAACTTCTTTCGAATGTAATTTTAAATCTTCCGAATAGGAAAGAGATCAAAATTTTCAAAAATCTAAGAAATGTCTAATATTTTAATTAAGTTTTAAGAAAAGCTATTCAAAGTTAATCATCCCATCAAAAGTTTTAAGAATAGCTGATACAAGATATTTGAATCTCTGCTCATCAAAAGCTTTGGTGAACTGATCAGCATATTGTTCATTTGTGTTAACTTTGACTAGTTTGATTAATCTATTTTCAAAGTTATCTCTAATCAAATGATACCTAATATTGATATGCTTTGTCCTTGAGTGTTGCACTGGATTTTCTGTGATTGAGATAGAACTATTGTTGTCTATGTGGATGGGAGTCTCCTTGAAGTTGAATCCATAGTCCAGCATCTGATTTTAAATCCAAAGCACTTGAGCACAGCAACTTGCAGTAGCAATGTATTCAGCCTCAGCAGTTGATGCAGACACACAGGATTGTTTCTTACATTGCCAAGAGACTACCCTTCCACCAAGAAATTGACATCCCCCTGATGCAGACTTTGTAGTCATGTTGCAACCACCATAGTCACTATCTGTATAAGCATACAGATTAAAGTCAGAATTCTTTGGATACCAAAGGCCAAGTGATGGAGCACCTTTGAG
The DNA here is from genome assembly GCA_025215565.1 of Flaveria ramosissima. Taxonomy (NCBI): domain Eukaryota; kingdom Viridiplantae; phylum Streptophyta; class Magnoliopsida; order Asterales; family Asteraceae; genus Flaveria; species Flaveria ramosissima. The sequence goes on along the minus strand of CM046042.1, from coordinate 10,874,679 downwards.
ATATCTTAAATTTTTTTTGACAGTGATCAGGTTTGACATCTTGGGGTTGGCTTGATATCTTGCACAAATGCTTGTAGTAAACATGATATCAGGCCTGCTAGCTGTGAGGTACATAAGAGACCCAATCATTGCCCTGTAGAGATGTTCATCAACACACTCCCGTCAAGATCAGGTCCAAGGGAGTGATTTCTAGCTATGGATGTCTTAGCAACCTTACAATCAATCATGTTGAACCTTTTAAGTATGTCTTGTACATACTTTGACTGACTTATGAAGATGCCATTGTCAACTTGCTTCACTTGAATTCCTAGAAAGAAATTGAGTTCCCCCATGGCACTCATTTCAAACCTGTCCTTCATTAGCTTCTCAAAGTCTTTACAGAGCTTTGGATTAGTTGACCCAAAGATAATGTCATCTACATATACTTGAACTAGCATTATGTCATTTCCTGTTTCTTTGATGAAGAGAGTTCCATCTATAGTACCCTTTTTATATCCATGCTGATAGAGATACTGAGATAGAGTTTCATACCACTTCCTTGGTGCTTGGTGTAGCCCATAAAGAGCTTTATCAAGCCTGCAGACATAATCAGGATGATCAGGATCTGAAAACCCAGGTAGTTGTCTGACATACACCTCTTCATCAATCACTCCATAAAGAAAAGCACACTTGACATCAAGTTGGTAGACCTTAAAGTTCTTGGATTCAGCAAAACTAGGAATATCCTAACAGCTTCAAGTCTTGCTACACGAGCAAAAACACTTGTGTAGTCAATTCCTTCTTCTTGAGTATACCCTTGAACAACTAGTCTTGCCTTGTTCTTGATGACAAGTCCTCTATCATCCTTCTTATTCCTGAACACCTATTTGGTTCCTATGGTAGTCTTCCTTTGAGGAAGAGGACATAGGTTCCAAACCTTTTGCCTTTTGAATTGAATTAGCTACTCTTGCATAGCTTCAACCCAACTTCCATCCTTTAGAGCTGCATCAGTTTTCTTTGGCTCTATCTGGGACAAAAAACAAGAGTGAAGACAAACATTTGCATCATGGGTTTGTCCTCTTGTTCTCACCCCTGAATCAACATCTCCAATGATGTTTGTAGAAGGATGAGACTTATGGATCCTTAGCTGAGGGATCACAACAAGTTGCTTAGACAGATCTAAATTTGAGAAATTCTGATCTGGCAAGGAAGATTCACCCTCCACATTAACACACTTATCAAGATTGACTTGATCCAATGAGTGTGTGACATCATTGATGTTGTCTTCAATGGAGTGGTTATCAGTATCAAGGAATTCTTGATCACTTTCACCACCACCATTTTCTCCAACATTTGAAACTCCCTCATATGAGTTTTGTGCCTCTAAGCTGGAATTTGAAGGCATCCTGGAAGTATCAGCAGGATTTGTCATTGATGTGCTGGTAGAAGCTTCATTTTCAGGATTGGTTACCACTGGAGCTGAAGATGTGTAGCTTGAAGGTCTTCTTAGCTCAAATCTTGGTCAGGATCACCTGTAGGTAGTATATCTGTGGATCCTGAAACATGCTCACAAGATTTGTTAAAACAGTTGGTAACTAAATCAAGATCAAATAGCAAGCAATGTTCACTGCCTCTGCCCATAAGGTGATGGGCAGTTTAGAGTCAGACAACATACTTCTTGCAGCTTCAATTAGTGTCTTGTTTCTCCTCTCAGCAACACAATTTTGCTAAGGAGTCCTAGGAGCACTATATTGTCTTGTGATACCTTTTTCATCACAAAATGTATCAAGGATTTGATTCTTGAATTCAGTTCCTTGATCACATCTTATGGTTTTGACCTTGTGATCAGATTGATTCTCAATCTTTAAAATGAAATTCTTTAGAATCTTAGGGGTCTCATCCTTAGTTCTAAGAAAGAAGACCCAAGTGAATCTAGTAAAGTCATCTGTGATCACCAAACAATAAGAGGTCCTTCCTAGACTCATTACACTGGTGGGGCCAAAGGGATCCATATGTAATAAGTGTAGGGGATTAATGATGGAATTTCTTTCCTTTGGCTTGTGAGAGACCTTGTGTTGCTTCCCCTTCAGGCATGCAACACAGTGGTCATCACTTGTAAACTCTTTCTTTGGTATTCTAGTTACCAAATCATTCTTAATTAATTTATTCATGTTTTTAAAGTTTACATGGCGCATTTTTTATGCCAGAGGAAAGACTCATCATTATTTGCTTTAGATAGAAAGCATGAAACTTCTCCTGAGGGAGGTGTTTCTTGCAAATCCATCTTGTACATGTTCATTTTCCTGGGGGCTCTGAGCAGGATGTGCTCAGTGACGAGCATGTTATGACTCTGATCACAAAATTGAGATACACTCAAAAGATTGTACCCAAGCTCCTTGACAAAATTTACCTTCTCAATGCTGAGCTTACCATTTGTGACCTTGCCCCTTCCTGTAATGTAACCTCCTACATCTCCTCCAAAACCAACTGGTCCTCCATCAATTCTTTCAAACCTTTGGGAGTAGTGACCTATTGGCTGTCATTTGCCTGGAACAGCCACTGTCAATGATCCATACATTTCTGTTTGTCTTGAGCAGTTCCTGCACAAAAGAGATGGTTAGTTACATTTGGAAACCCAAGCCTCGTTGGTCTTGGGCTCATCAAAAGAAGTTGAAGACAATGCAATAGTAATTGATCCTATAGTCATGCTAGAAGGGTCATTTGTTGATGTTGATGAAGAACTTTCAGCCACTTGGTCTTTCTTTGACTTCCACACCACCTTTGGAATCTTAGACTTGACCTTCAATACTTTGGAAGTTTTGATGACTTCGGAAGTTTTGATGACTGGACCTTCAGAAGATCTTGCTTTCACTGCAGCAGGCTTCAATGCTTCGGAAGATCTTGCTTTCACTGTAGCAGGCTTCAGTGCTTTGGAAGTATTCCTTTCTTCCGACACCAAATTTTCTTCCGAAGGCAAGTTTCCACTTGTCTTCTTCTTCATTTAGAGCTTTCGAAGGAAAGAGATTTTTCTTCCGAAGCTTGCTTATTCTTCTCCAAACTCTTAGAAGCTTCTTTCTTGGTCATGTGGAGAGTACTCTTTGAATTGTAAGCACAATCCTTAGCAAGATGAGAGGTACTCCCACACATAACACAGTCCATTTTCTTCCTTCTCGGAGTTTTCTTTTGTGAACAAAGCTAAACTTGATCACTTTCCTTCTCCATCTTCATCTTTGCAGATGCTGTGGCAATTCTTGTGGGGATAGAACTACCTTTGGAGTTGGATGGTTCAGGTTGTATAGCAGTGGTGCACAACTGATCAGCCTTCTTCTTGATGATGGGATGATTTGGACATGAACCAGAACTCTTGTTGATGGAGCTCAAGTTGATGTCTTCAGCCTTCACCACTTTAAATCCTACAGAGATGAAGACTTGTTTCTGTGTAGAATTGAAGGTGGCCTTGATCTCTTGAGCCTTCTTGGACTTTCTTTTGGCCTTCCTGATCAAGTTCTTTCTCCTTGACTTGGTCATCCCAACAGCTTTGCTCTCCTCAGAGGGATGGTGACCCTTCTTAGAATGCTCCTGTTCACTCTTCTTAGAGCCATTCTCCATGATCTCCTCTTTATCCTGAGGAGATCTTATAGACAAGATTGTGTGTGGAGGATCTATCACACAAGATCCCAGTCCCTTCTTATTTTGATAACAAACTTTTGCATGCAAGGATGAGGATATTATGTTCTTGAAGGTCTCTTCTTCAAGAACACATTTTTCTGCCTTGGCTTTGCTGATCACGAGCTCAGCCTGGCATTCAGTTAACTTAGTAATGAGGTCTTTGATCTGAGTCCTGTAGTTTGTGTGCTCATGTTTAAGAGTTGAAATGGTTTTCTCTAAGTCCTCTATCTTTAGTTTATAATCATTTTCAGCTCTCTTAAAATTAGCTTTTAAGATATTCAAGCACTCAAGATCAGATCTCATTTCTAAGTTATAGGACCTGTATCTATCAACTTTAGCAATGCATTCAGGAGTACAAAGATGTTCCAATACCTTGGCTTCATCGTGGTCTGCCATGAGTGCTTGGTTTGGAGATGCATCTTCTACCTGAAAGCTCCAGTCAAAGCCTCCTTCTATAACAGCAACTGCAGCTTGCTGCTTTGGCTTCTCATTCTGGGGAGCTTTCTCAGTGTAGTTTGGTTGGCTTGTGTTTGGCCACCATTTGTCCTTCGTGCCTTACACTCCCTTGCAAAGTGTCCCATCTGGTTACAGTTGTAACACTTTACTTTGCTTTTATCCAACCCAAATTTTCCACTGGCTGCATTGCTTAGAAACTTTCTCCTTGTCCTCGTGTAGAACTTCTTGGCTCTGTGAGTGAGAAGGGCCATTTGTTGGACTATCCCCATATATTCCAGATTATCTGGATGGATACAGTCCAAATCTTCAAGGGTGAAGAGAAAGTTGCCTGAGGTTTCATCAGCAGAGACAAATGCATGAGAAGAACTTGTCTCTTGGAAAGGACTTCCTTGAGTGTAGCTTTCCCTTGGAGTCTCTGGGAAGGTGATGAAAGGGCCCTTTTGTGAGTTGTCAGGGAAGCATATATGATGATGTTGTGGTTCAATGCTTTCCCTTTCAACCACACGGAGGGCTAACTCAGTTGATTACTGGAGTTACCAGATGAGTTTTGCATGTTCATCTCCATCTGGTAGCCACTGAGAATACCATAAAACTCTGTGAGAGTAAGAGTCTTAAGGTTCTCAGTCCTCTTGATAATAACACAATAATGTGTCCATTGTCTAGGAAGAGAGGACATAAACTTCCTTACAATGTGACTGTTCTTAAGAGTTACTCCATCATCCATTAGAGTATCCACAATCTCAACATACCTAGAGTATTGTTGAGTCATGGTTTCACCTACCTTGAAGGTGAAGTTTTCAAATTGCTGCTTCAGGAGATCCTTCTTGTCTCCTTTGCTTCAGTGGACCCCTCATACATCAGCTTTAGTGCTTCCCATAGTTGCTTGGCAGTTTTGCACTTCTTAAAGCCTCTGTAGATGGAGTTTGGAAGAGCAGTCTGAAGGGCTGTCATGGCTTTCTGATCAATCTCTATTATCTTCCTGTCTGCTTCAGAGTAATCAGCCACAACCTTTGGAATCATACCACCACCAGTAGCAGAAGTGGTGCTTGGTATGTAAGGTCACAGAGTCCCACATCCTGGAATCTTGAGACTTGATGAAGCCTTCCATTCTTTGACACCAAGTATCAAAGTCTTCAGGAGTGATTAGTGGAGACTTTGTCATAGTTCCAGTTTCCATATCAGCTTTTGTAATAGCTTCCATTGGAGTTGTTAAGTATTTTATGTGTGTGAGGGATCTTAAGATGGTGAGATCTTATATCAAGAGCCTGGAATGCTCTGATACCAAATGCAGGACCGTTGAAGGGTATGCACTTACAACACAATAACACAATGAGGAGAGTTACTTAGAACACTTAACAGATCAAATAGGGAACTGGTTAACTTAAGTGAAAGATGCTTAGAACACAAGTAAGAATGAGACAGAACAAGATAGAAAACAACACAAGTAATTGGTTTTCAAGAATGTTGTATATTGCTTCTCAAGTTCTATTACAAATGTTACAAAGCATACTTAGAAAGTTACAAGTACTTGAGATACATATACTACATCTTACAGCCGGCCATACTTTGAAGGCCAGCTGGATACATAAGACTAGACAACAAACAAAATCAAATGTAGAGTCAAAAGGCAGATTGCCTTTTGACTAGTGATTATGACATGCCATAGCTCACATCCTAATATATTACAAAAAGGATAAAAGTACAGACTCAAGACCTCAATGTACAATAAGTTGGTGACTATACAGAGTTGCAGCGGAAAGGTGGTCCTGCTTTATGGTAACGTACATCAGATAAAAGCATGTCTCTAAAAGTCTTCGGAAGAAATCTGTCTTCACTCTTTGGCTTCGGAAGACTTTGTCTTTGAAGCTTCGGAAGACTTCACTTTTGGCTTCGGAAGATGTTAGTCTTGGCTTCGGAATATTTTACACTTAGAGTATTTCTAGTGCAAGGTGTAAAACTTCCGAAGCATTTCTACTTATGTTCTTTAGTGCATGCATGCATAGAGACTTTGGATGTTTTTGGCTGCATCAGACTTATAGGAATCCTTACACTTGTCTTTCTGAGTTAAGGTTGACAATGGTTGGGCTATTTTGGAAAAATTTTCGATAAAACATCGGTAATAACCTGCTAAACCTAGGAGTTGTCGCACCTCGGTCGGGGTCTTAGGTGCTTCCTAGTTCTTAATGGCCTCTATCTTGGATGGGTCAACATGTATTCCCTTCTTGTTAACCACATGCCCGAGAAATTGCACTTCTCGGATCCAGAAGTCGTATTTTGAGAATTTTGCGTATAATTTCTTGTTCTTGAGTAGTTCCAAGATTAACCTTAAATGTTGTTTGTGCTCATCCTTGGTTCGTGAATATATCAAAATGTCATCGATGAAGACGATCCCGAATTTATCCAAGTAGGGTTTGCAAACTCTATTCTTGAGATCCATGAATACAGCTGGTGCATTGGTTAACCCAAATGGCATGACCATGAACTCATAGTGGCCATAATGAGTTCGAAATGCGGTCTTGAGGATATCTTCCTCTTGGATTCGTAATTTGTGATATCTCGAACGTAAGTCAATCTTCGAGTAGTAACTAGATCCCTGAAGTTGGTCGAATAAGTCGTCGATTCGAGGGAGAGGGTACCAGTTCTTAATAGTGAGTTTGTTTAACTCTCGGTAGTCGATGCACATTCAAAGAGATCCATCCTTCTTCTTAATAAATAAAACCGGGGCTCCCCAAGGTGAGAAACTTGGTCTTATGAATCCTTTATCTAATAATTCCTGTAATTGATTAGACAACTCTTGCATCTCTAACGGTGCTAGTCGGTATGGGGATCATGCTACTGGAGCAGCTCAGGTACCAGGTCAATTCGAAATTCGACTTTCCTTTGAGGTGGAAGTCCAGGCAAGTCCTCGGGAAAGACTTCTGGGTAGTTTCGCACGATGGGTATATCCTCGATTCTTTTCTCTTCGGTTTGCTTCTCCACTACGTGCGCCAAGATTGCATGATAGCCCTTTCGTAAGTACTTCCGGGCCTTCATACATGAAATGATCCTTAATACCGTACCATACTTTACTTTTTGAATCGATATGGTCTCTCCACTCAAAAGTGGAATGCGAATGATTTTCTCATGACAAACGATTTCTGCTCGGTTTTCCGATAACCAATCCATGCCAATAGCAATGTCGAAACTCCCTAGGGTTACAGGTAGCAAATCTATATCGAACGTGTGATCCGCCAACCTGAGAGTGCATCATTGTATGATTTTGTCGGTTTCAATCAACTTACCATCGACTAACTCTATTTTATACTTACAAGTCAAACGAGTAGGAGTAATTTCAAGCAATAGGCTAAATTCACTAGACACAAAACTCCTATCGGCACCCGTATCAAATAGGATTGATGCATAGAGATTATTTACAAGAAACGTACTTGTAACAATGTTCGGGTCCTGTCGAGCTTCTCCAGCTCCAATCACAAAAGCTCGACCACGTGCGTTGTTTCCGCCGGTTTGCTTCAGGTTCGGACAATCCTTGCGAAAATGCCCGGTAACACCACATTCGAAGCACGAACAATTGTTTCCTGTTTTAGGAGCATGGTTGGGCTTTCGACAGTCCTTAGTCGCATGGCCAAAACGTTTGCACTTCTGGCACATGGAATCTCTACATGCACCTAGATGATAAATGTTACACTTGTTGCACTTAGGTAGGTTTCCAGCATACCCACCTTTTGTCTTCATCTCAGATGGACCAGCAGTGAAAGCCCTAACAACCTCTTGTTTGTTTTGGTTTTGATGCGAAGCATTTTGACCATGATTGTTGTCCCACTTCCTCTTGTTGTCATAGTTCTTTTCCACTACCGTCTTCTTCACAAACACTCCCTGACGTACAGCTGGATCAGTCAGGTCATGAGTAATCCTAACAGCCTCTTGGATGGTGGCTGGCTTGGATGAGGTCACCATGCTCTGAATTTTGGGTGCAAGGCCCCAAATGTACCTTTCCACACGCTTTAACTCTGGGTTTACCATGTGACGGCATAGACGAGCAAGGTCATGAAATCGGGTGGTGTAGCTTGTAACTTCTGCACCCTTCATGGTGTGGTTCTAGAATTCAACTTCAATTTTTTGCAATTCATTCCGGGGTAAATATTCATCAGTAAGCATTTGTTTCAACTCATCCCAAGTGATTTGATAGGCAGCGTCAATACCCAAAGTCTAGGCATGAGCATTCTACCAAGTGAGTGCTTGACCTTCAAAGGTACAGGTGGCGAATTTCGTCTTATTCTCCTTGGCACAGTTACTGATTCGCTGAACAGACTCTACCTTCTCTATCCAGGGGACCAAACCAACAGCTCCTTCATTACCGCGAAAGTTAAACGGTTTACAATTCAGAAACGTCTTGTAGGAGCAACCTTTGTTGTTGGCATCTGATCATGTGTTGTAGGTTTAATCATATTAGTAATAATTAAACATTAACAATGATCTTTGTATCTCAGGTCTTTAGTTACGCTTGACATTATAATACCTTCTGCGCCACTAGCATTGCCTCCATTTACTTCAGATCCTCCTGCGCTGCGATTCGCCTCGTGATGTGCGATTGCATCCACCACTCGTTGTGCCACAAGCTGTTCGATGGCCTCTGCTGTCATGGGAGTATCGCTTCCCACATTGGTTCTGACGTTTCTCCTTTGCGGTGGCATGTTTCTTCAAATCATAATGATAAGCAAGATAAGACAATATGTAATAATGTCAACACATGTACACCAAAAGTAAACAATCATAACAACCAAGCAACCATGCAATATATAAAAGATAACATAACTTGATAATAAATTGTATGAATTACAAAGTATTTCCAGAGTACATACTCCTACAACAAGTTAATATCCAATATTACGTGAGCACATCCCGCTCACGATAGGCAATCAATGGAATAAGTGAGTGAATGCGCCTGTCTGCACAGCTGCCATGGCCATGAGCATACACACGGCTGCCAATGCAGTAGAGGAATCCAGGCGCTCTTCCATTACCATCACTCTTTCTTCGGCCATTATCGCGCGCTGCTCTGCTTGGGTAGCTCTCTGCTCCACTGCCTCCACTCTCTGCGTCATAGCTGCCATGTCCTCTTGTACCCTAGTGAGTCTGTCATGCATCGTGTATAGTGCCTGATCATCAAGGTATATGCTCTCCTCGATCGCTAGTAGTCGGCACTCCACGTCCTCCATGTCAACGGTCTCCTGGACTCCTGTGAGTTCGGCTCGTATCTCATGAAGCTGCTGGTCGTGCCTCGTAGCTCGTGCCACGAGAAGAGGCACGGTGAGCTCCACAGGCTCCTGAGTGAGGGGAATCGGATGTGGGGTACGTGACGACTCACGTTCCTCGAAGGTGGAGGGAATACTCTCGATGTCTCTCTACTCGTCCAGTCAGTTGGGCATCCACTCACACCGACAAACGTCGATTTTGCGCCTTTTGGGCGCAGGCTCAGGCTCAGCGGTATAGTCTCGAGCGGGTGTGGTAGGACGGATCGGAATATGAACCTGTTTCCTAGGAGTGTGTGCAAGAAGCACACTCCCAGGGCAAGCCCGATAGCGACGGTAAGAGGGCGGTGGTACACCCGTACCAAAAATACGGTGGGTGTCCACGACCACCGACTCGAGACTAGCAGCTATAGGGGTGGGGTCAATAGGCTCGGGGGCGAGGTGGAGGGGGTCTGGGTCTGCTAGTGGAGGCGGGTCAAAGGGTTGAGGAATCAGGTCAATGGGCTGAGTAACAGGATCAGCAGGGGGAGAGGTGGGTCACTGGACTAGGGGTGGCCTCGGAGGGCTCCGGGTCAGAATCGACCGAGTCAAAATCGACCGGGTCAGTAGCCGTCTGAGAAACTGGGTCAATATACTCCGAATCAGGTCAACTACCTCACTGTCAGTAGGCTAAGAAGTGGGATCTGTGGCCTCAGGAGTGGGGTCAACTGGTCGAGGATCAGTAGTCACAGGGGCAGATTCCAGGGATGGCTCAACGAAGATATGCCACATGGTCAGTGGAACGCCAATCAGCAGTTGCGGCCCGATGATACGCACGACTCCCAGGACGTGCTCCTTCGGGAGGTCGTCATGAATCTTGGGTGTAGATGCCCACCAATACGCGCCTGTAGGGGGAGGAGGTAACCCGGAATATCGGGTCATGGTTAAGGCCCTAGTGGTGTCAGGAATGGGGTTCAGAGTGGGAGCGAGGATATGAGTAAGAGAAGGTGTAGGGATCTCGGCCTCAGTGGGGCCAGTAGGCTGGAGCACAGCATCGGACATAGGGGTCGGGATGGCAGATGTAGATCTTGCTGATGAGGTCAGAGACGTTGGCTCATACTCCTCATCTGAGTCAAAAACGTATATCGGCGTCGATGCAGACCACATCTCTATGACAAGGCAACACACAAGTAGAATTGATATAAGTTAAGTTAGTCTATAAATCGTTAAAGACATGTAATGAACTACATTTATAGTTTAGGTCCACTAAATGCAACCTAATTCCCTATAACCAATGGCTCTGATACCAATCTGTCACACCCCAACCAAGCGGTTTCCCGCGGGGCGTGATCGTCATGAAATCATAGTCATTGATCGACCACTTCATGGTTTAGTAAATATACGTTGCAAATAAGTTTAAAAATACATAATTGTTTTCAGAGTTGAATTGCGTAAGTAGTAGAACTAATGTAATTGTTTTCAAAACATGACAAATACAACAATAAATGTCCCAAACAGCATGAATGGCCCTAAATGCGATATGGACCAAGCTAGCTTAACTTGATGCAAATGTCAAATACCTGAGAAAACATGCATGAAAATATGTCAACGTAAAGCTGGTCAGTTCACAGGTTTTTAAGTAATAGTAAACAGTGTAATGGACCACAAGTCTTTCCATGATTTGATTGTCGATCATACAATAATACAACATTATATAAGCACCGCAACCGAAGCTAGACTGTAAATGTAATAGATCGCCCCTACCTGTGCGTACCGTAAGCACAAGGGTGAATAGTTTAGACCTCCAGTCAAGGTTAGGGTAATTAACCCAGGTGGGGGTAGTCAAACCCAATAGTACTTACTATCCATGATTACCTCGCTTTTGGAAATAAACTAACGGTCCGATAACAGGGGTCTTCATACGGTAAGTAAACAACTTATATAACATGTGAAATCATTGACAAGTAAATGTGTCCAAGAAAATAGTAATTTGCATGTAATCTCCCCCAAAATGAAAATAAGTAAAATTGGGGCCGTGAAACTCACCTGTGAAGTGAGTAGGGTGTGAAATCTGAAAGTATCCAAAGTGCTCGAGAAAATCTGAACTAAGTTCGCCCTAGAACAATCAAGGCAACTTATATCTAAGTATGTGCTCCTACGTGTAATGTGAGCATGTAACTATTTCATCCACACACTTGATAACAAAGTGTTTGACTCGACGACCCGTTGGTGACACAAAATGAATATTTGTGAAATATATATATTACTAAAAAGAATGTTAATAAATAATACTTCACTTGAAAGTGTTCAAAAATATTTGTATCTTAAAGTTGACATATTATTTGGGTAATTAAATATCGTTTCGACTCGACCCAAGACGTGACTCGAGTGTTTAGTAATTAGTTATGTAATATAGATATGAAATTATAGAAGTTAGGGTTTTGAAATAATTTTATTTTCTTAAGTAAAATAATATTTACATTATATTATTTTACTTGTAAATTTTAAAATGTTAACATCCAAGTAAAATCACTAGTTTTTCATATTTTACCATCCATCTATAAATATATATATTTGTCCATAATATATATATATATATATATATATATATATATATATATATATATATATATATATATATATATATATCAACTATAAATCAAACTCGTATATACGGGAATTTAGTTCCCTCAGTCCACACTTCATCATGCACATATGATATTTTCTTAGTAGTGTTATTCTTTTATTTGTCTAGTTGTTGACATACATTAAATTAAGGTTTCTTTAATTTATTAAGTAATTTTAGTCTATTATAAAATAAATCTTTTAATAAATTAATTAGTCAATTTACTAACTTGTCTTAACCCATCTTTAAAGTGACTTAGTAACTAATATTATAAATTCCATAAATTTATGTTTTAAGTCCCATGTCAAAGCAACAAGGTCATGTGTCATATTTGTTAAAAGTCATCTACTAAGCATTTTAACATCACCTTTAAACTAACATAATATTTAGTCATGAAGCTCATATTTTCCATTTAAAGATCTCATGTATATATATACTTAACCATACTTGTAAGTTTTACAATTGGTTATAAGAATACTTGCAACACATTAAAAATCTCATAAACATAAAGTAATCCATTTGATCTCTTCTCGAGTTTTAACATAATTTTATGACTTTATATAACATCTTCCACTAGTAGTTTAGTCAAACATAGATTTATGAACATTTAGTTTTTAAGAACAAAAGTTATTACCCAATTCTTGTTAAAATATTTTGTGAAGTATTATTCTTGAAACACCTTGTTGGTAAAACATCATTTTTAACATGAAATACTTTTTGGATGAAGATATTCACATGTCATCTAATAAATGGATGAACATAATAAACAAAAGATATTATGTAAACAAGAAGAGAGTGTTCTTACTTAAATAGGCAAAGAAATATGGAAATGATGTTGTTGGGTGTTTGGAAACTTCAAAGATCACTTGGTCTTTAACAGTGACCCTTGATTCATCAAAGTTTTATAGAAGACAAAATGAAAATAAGATGAGATGGTGATGGGGTGTCTTGGACAAAAATTTAGAGACGGAGAGAAGTAGAAGAGATGTTGGATGGTGGTGGTGTATTATGCACATTTATTTATAAGGCAAATTCATGCTTTAGGTCCACCTTTCTTGGTTCCTTGTTAGACACGTATGGTCAAATGGATGGAAGATGGAGGTGGCCATTCATGCAAGAGCAACATGATGCTTTAAACAAAAGTAAAAGTTGTTACACAAAAATGGCATGACTACACCCTTCATCTCTTTTGAGGTTGCATGGGGAAGAGAAGGGGGGGGGGGGTAAGGGGACGGCTATGGGGTGGGGGTTGGGTTGATTTTCAATTGTTATATAGTATGGGGTATTTGAGTGGTATTTGTTGCATTATAGTTATTTTTATATATTTTTATATTTTTACTTTTTAAAATACATAAAATTTATTATAAGAAATCTTATAATATCCCTTTTAATATTGATGATGTGTAATAATAACTCGCGTATCTAGTAGTTACGTTATACGCGTTTTATCCGGGTAAAATATCAATTTACTCGTTAAGGTTTATTTAGGAGTTTAAGCTTTTCTAATGTACTTAATTAGGGATCTAAAATACTTTGAAACACTTTAAAGTATTTATTGACACATATACATATTAATCATCACCAACGTTCGTGTCTGCTTGTATCGCGTATAAAAATGGTAATTACGCCGAATCACCGATACATAAAATGTAATGCATGAAATTTTGAAATGCATGCAACGACTTCAATAAATGTAATTAAATTGAAAATCAAGTGTTATAATTGTAATTATAACCAAGTCAAGGCCGGGTATTGATCTGAAATTGCCAGTTGTAACAGAAGTCCACTAATCTACATTCCTGAAATCATGTGAAAAAGTAATGAGTTAGCTAAGGAATTAGCCGGTGAGTAAATATAGGTTTGAAATAGAATAACAATAAATAACAATGATTGAATATAAATCACATGATTTTCTCAAAATATAAAACATGAAAAATAGGCTATGAATACCCAAATTCATAATAGGGTATGATTTGAACAATAAGATAATAAATTCAACTGAGCACCAATAATTTTCTCATGGTATTAACCTAAGGAACGTTGTCCTAAATCAGAATAATAATATGATTTATGGATTAGATATGAATTAGGGTTTCAATTCGGGATTTGGGTTTAACAAAAATAGTTTAAATAATATAATATAATAACTTAACTAAATAGAATATAATTATTAATTAATTAGGATTGAAAATGATAGTGATCCATTTGTGAAATTAAATATTTCTTAAATATTTTTTTATAATAATTAATTAAGTAACAGTTGAGTATTAAAGTATGAAAAATAATAATTAACTTAATAATAGCTTATTTAATAACTTGATCAAAATAATTAATTGAATGATTAATTATTTGGATAATATGTAAAAATAATGTTTTAAAATAATTTGAAATGTTTTATGTTTGATTTAAAATAACTTCTATAATTTTTATAACTTACAAATAATTTTATAAAAATTTTAAAATATTTAAATTCTAAAAATAAAGAAATATATAATTCTAATTTATAGATCTTTAAAAATTAGTAAATAAATTTTGACTTAGTTATTTAATAAATAAAGTTATTTTATATATTATAACGTATAAAAATATTTCTGTAATTAAATATTCAATATAAATTATTTTATAAAATAATATGATAGAGGCCCGGTTCGAACGCGGGTCCCTTCCAGATTTAATAAAAGTGTTATGTAAGGCCCCGTTCCCGGGACGGATGCCTACAGTTGGTCATTCATCGCACATAAAACATATATTAACATTTGCCTCTTGAAAATGTTGCAGCGGAAACATTCAAAAATGACATCTCATTTCATTATAAACACTTTTGCCAAATAATACATCATTTTCCATTTACAAAATACATGTTTGCATTACATCACAAAAGCATTATAAATGGATGCCATCCCAAAAGAGCCGAGTAGCCTTGCAGTGCCATCCTCAGCAATCATTACCTGCCAACTGGAAAACATATAAAAGTCAGCGTTGCTGAGTGAGTTCTAGTTTTATAATAAAACATACTTTACTTTCATTAAAAACTATTCCTTTTCTCATGCGATCATTCATCATACGTATACACAGATAATGTCATTATTATCTTTCATCACATTCGTTAACTTTCGTTCTTTTCATACGTTCATTCTTCCGAGTCTGTTGCGACGACAGAGTCGCTCACCTCAATAGCAATCTCAACGATTGCACGCTATCCGAGTCTGTTACAACCATAGGGTTGCTCACCTCAATGCCAATCTCAACGATAGCACGCTATCCGAGTCTCTTGCAACACCATGGTTGCTCACCTCATGGCAACATCAACGATAGCACGCTATTCGAGTCTCTTGAAACAACAAGGTTGCTCACCCCATGCGGATGACACCCTAGTCGTGCGAATGAACCCTCAGTCGTGCGAATGAATCCCAATCGTGCGAATGAACCTCAATCGCCTGTCAATCGGCCGTATGGCCTCCATTCGGTCGCATAGCCCTAGCTGATGCAGAATGGAGTTCATCCCGAACCCAATCTGCCATTTTCGGCCTCCAAGCTCAACAAACCCATTCTAAGCCTAAATCAACCGTCTTAGACCTTAGGAATGCATACCACAACACCATACAAGCACACACAAGCCCGGAAACATACTCTAAACGCATCACACACCACACACCCAAATGGGTCATAAACACACACATACAAAAACAGGTTTTTCATGCTTTCCAGCCCCAAAATCGGTTGAAAACAAGTAAAAGTGGGGTCCTAGAACTCACACAAACGAGCACAACAACAAGGGCTTTAATTTGGCTTGCTTCACAACGATTTTGGCCACTCGAACCACCCGAACCGACCCTTTCTTCCTCTTTTCTTCCTTTTTCTCTTCTCCTCTCTTTGATAGCTGAAAATGTGAGTGTGGGGGAGAGGGTAAGGGCTGCCCTCTCCCTTATATACTCCCACTCGCCCGACTTTCTTTCGTTGGCGAGTTTGGGCCCTCGACTTTGGACCTTATTTCTTTTTCTTCCTTCGTCGGCTTCAAAATAATAAATAACCGGGTGTTACAAGTCCACCCCCCTTAAATAGGTTTCGTCCCCGAAACCTGTTATTCTTCGAACAAACATGGATAATGTTGTCTCATTTCTTCCTTAGTCTCCCACGTTGACTCAGATCCCTTCCTGTGCTTCCATGTACACGCACAAGAGGAACCACTTTATTTCTCAGTCTTTTCTCCTTTCGATCGATGATTGCCACTGGTTGCTCCACATAATTGAGTCGTTCATCTACTTCGATATCTTCCAATGGAACAATCATATCTTTATCAGCCAAGCACTTCCTTAGATGAGATACATGGAATGTCAGGTGAATTCCACTTAACTCATCCGGTAACTCCAGTCTATAGGCCACCTCTCCTACTCGAGCGATGATTCGGAAAGGGCCTATATACCTTGGGCTTAACTTACCCCGCTTTCGAAAGCGGATGATACCCTTCCAAGGTGAGACCTTCAACATAACCCGGTCACCCACCTGGAACTCAATCGGCCTGCGTCTTTTATCAGCATACGACTTTTGTCTGTCTTTGGCTACCTTCATGAAGGCTTTAATCTTCTCAAGCTTCTCAGTCGTAGCCTAGATTACCTCGACGCTTCCCAATTCTTTCTGACCAATATCACCCCAACAAACGGGTGTTCTGCATCTCCTACCGTATAGCATCTCATATGGAGGCATACCAATGCTGGCATGATAGATGTTGTTGTATGAGAATTCGGCTAACGGTAGGTGGTCATCCCAACTTCCACCAAAATCAATCACACATGCCCGAAGCATGTCTTCCAGTGTCTGAATGGTCCTTTCTGACTGACCATCAGTCTGGGGATGATAAGTCATGCTAATATGTAACCTCGTCCCCATAGCGTCGTGGAATTTCTTCCAAAATTTAGATGTAAACCGGGTGTCGTGATCCGACACAATAGACACCGGCACACCATGACGAGTTACAATTTCCTTGATGAACAGATCAGCCAACCTCTTAGATGAATATGTCTCGCGGATCGGTAGGAAGTGAGCACTCTTCGTCAAACGGTCAACTATCACCCATATAGCATCGTATCCTTTCGGGGTACGCGACAACTTCGTAATGAAATCCATGGTGATGTGCTCCCACTTCCATTCCGGTATATCCAAATGTTGGATCTTCCCATACGGCTTTTGGTGCTCGGCCTTCACCTGTAAGCAAGTAAGGCACTTCCTCACATACTCCACCACATCGCGCTTCATACCCGGCCACCAATAATCCTTCTTCATATCTTGGTACATTTTAGTGGTACTTGGGTGAATGTAGTATCGAGTCTTGTGAGCTTCATCCATTATCTCCACCCGTAGATCCCCAAAACGAGGAATCCACACGCGACCGAATCGGGTTCTAACACCGAGTGTGTTTTCACCCAATTCCCCAACCAGACCTCTCATTCTTTCAGAGTTAAGATGATCTTTCTTCAATGCCTCATCTTGAAACTCTTAACCTGCTTCATCACATCCGAGGTCTCTCCTTTCGGCTAAAGGCATCCGCCACCACGTTGGCTTTGCCCGGATGGTAATGGATCTCGCAATCATAGTCTTGTATGAGCTCCAACCATCGTCTCTGCCTCATGTTCAGATCCTTCTGCTCAAAGAAGTATTTCAAGCTCTTGTGGTCAGTGAATATGGTGCACTTCGTCCCGTAAAGATAGTGCCTCCAAATCTTTAACGCAAAGACCACGGCTGCCAGCTCCAAGTCATGAGTGGGGTAATTGACCACATGAACCTTCAACTGTCGGGATGCATAGGCTATGACCTTTCCTCTCTGCATTAACACACACCCCAACCCCGAGTAGGAAGCATCAGAATAAACCACCAGATCTTCACTTCCATCGGGTAATGACAGAACAGGAGCTTGAGTCAATCTCGCCTTCAATTCTTCAAACGCCTTCTCTTGAGCCTGACCACATACAAACTTTACATCTCTCCGGGTCAACTTAGTCAGTGGAGAAGCAATCTTAGAGAACTCTTGGATAAATCTTCTATAGTAGCCCGCCAAACCCAAGAAACTACGAATCTCGGATGGCGTCTTTGGTGACTTCCATTGCATAACCGCCTCCACTTTCGCCGGGTCCACCATAATCCCATCAGGATTCACCACGTGACCCAAGAACTGAACCTCGCGCAACAAGAACGCGCACTTGGAGAACTTGGCGCACAACTTCTCCCTTCTCAACGTCTCTAGAACTTCCCGAATGTGACCGGCATGCTCTGCCTCACTCCTCGAGTAAATCAGGATATCATCAATAAACACGATCACTGATTTATCCAACATCGGCTGACACACTCGATTCATCAGATCCATAAAAGCAGCTGGCGCGTTGGTCAAACCAAAAGACATGACGAGGAACTCGTAGTGACCATAGCGCGTGCGGAAAGCTGTTTTAGGGATATCTTGTTCCTTCACCTTCAACTGATGATAACCAGATCGAAGATCTATCCTCGAAAACCAACTGGCACCCTGAAGCTGATCGAACAAATCATCTATCCTCGGTAAGGGGTATCGGTTCTTAATTGTCAACTTGTTCAGCTCACGGTAGTCAATACACATCCTCATACTACCGTCTTTCTTCTTCACAAACAATACCGGAGCACCCCAAGGAGAGATACTCGGTCTAATGAACCCCCTATCAAGCAGGTCTTGCAACTACTCCATCAACTCTTTCATCTTGGTCGGAGCCAACCGATACGGTGCTTTGGCGACAGGTTGGGCACCCGGTATCAGATCAATCTGAAACTCGATCTCTCTGTCAGGTGGTACTCCTGATAAGTCTTCTGGGAACACGTCTGGAAAGTCACACACAACCGGTACATCGGCCAGATGTGGTGTTGGCGTATCCACGTCCTTTACATAGGCCAAGTAGGCACTACATCCACGCCTCATACACCTTCCCGCAACAGCCATCGAGATCACTTTCAGAATCGTAGTAACCCGGTCACCATAAATCGTCACTGAACTACCGTTAGGCGCTGACAACTGAATCATCTTCTTGCGACACACAATGTTCGCCTCGTAGTCCGCTAACCAATCCATCCCAAGAACCAAATTAAAACCACCTAAGGTCATCATAAACGGTCTAACAGGAAACTTATGACCCTCTAGCTCCACATCACAGTTCTCTATCATCTCAGAAATCCTGGTAGACTTACCTATGGCAGTTTCTACATCAAAGGGCGCATCAACACGTCTACTACTAACAGGCAGCTTAGCACAGAAAGCAGCAGAAATAAAACTTTTACTGGCAACCGAATCAAATAACACAGAAGCTAAAGTTTGGTTCACCAGAAACGTACTGGACACGACATCAGGGTCCGTTCTAGCTTCCTCCTGTGTCATGGTGAATGCCCTGGCGCTCGCCCTCGGTCCTTCACCTCCTGTTTTCTTCGCCCCGGAGCTCTCAGCCCTCGGCCTCTTACAATCATTGCTCATATGACCCTCTTCACCACAGTTATAGCATCGGACTATTCGATAGTCCTTTGCCATGTGCCCCGCTTTTCCACACTTGAAGCACAAGTTCGACCCAAACCTGCACTCCCCACTATGCTTTCTTCCACACTTGCCACACCTTCTCGACCCCGCACTCGGCGTGACCACACGGCGGTCATCCACCCGTGCCTTTTTATTACCCGTCGGGGCGTCACCCCGACCAAACCTCTTCCTCTGCCAGTTTCGATCACCACCGCTCTTCTTGCCACCTTCAGTCACCACCACCGTTCTCTCATTATATAGTCTCCCCGCCAAATCCACCGCCGACCTACACGTGCTCGGCCGGGCAACGATCATGTGCCTGTGAATATCCGCTGGCAAACCCTGAATATACCTCTTGATCTTTCGGGACAGAGGTGTCACCTGATCCGGCACCAGACGTGCCATCTCGTTGAATTTTGTGGTGTACTGTTGGTGTGTCATGGTTCCCGCCTCCAGTTGCAGAAACTCCCTTTCGACCTTGTCCATTTCCCGATGAGGACAAAACTCCTCAATCACCAACTTTTTCAGCTCAGACCATCTCATCCTTCCAATGGCCCTGCTACCCTCGGCTTAGACAATATTGTCCCACCAACACAGAGCCGAATCCACAAAAGAGTGGGTAGCGAACTTCACCTTCTGGTCTTCACGGCATTCGCTAATATCAAGTACAGCCTCCATTTCTCTCACCCACCGGTGAGCAGCAGCAGCAGTGCCGTTTCCATCGAAAGTTGGGGGCTTGCACCTCATAAACGCCCCATAGTTACAGCCTCGTACCACCCCTTGCACGGGCTCATCTTCTTCCTCTTCCTCATTATCGGAGAAAATCGTTTCAGGCTCCGGTTGCTCCCGCTCCCCCGAGGCCCTATTCCTCTCCTTTCTTTCTCCCTCTTTCACGGCCTTGATGACTTCGGTCACCACAGACGGTAAGATTGTCTGCATGACCTGATGTACTTCTTCAACAACAGCCTCCTTTACCGAGGCCCTCAAGTTTGCACTCTCATCCCCAGCCTCCGGATGAGGGGTCTCAGGTTCTTCAGGAACCTCCTTCTCAGCTCTAGGCCTTCCTCTTTTAGGTCGTGGTTCCGCATCAGGACCACCACGGCCTCCACCCCTAGAACCAGCCATTCTCTATATCACACTGAAAGATTCAAACACCAACACGGTCATTCAAGGAAACAGCTCAGTTTATGTCAAGTATAGTAAGTCCCTAATTACAGTGGTCAGTTGTGATTAGCCACTTACTTTACTCTTCATACCCCAAGCATTACCTGTCCTGACTACATCAGTATTTAAATCTACATACAACACATAACCACATACCATGCGCACATAAAACCGGTTAACTTTACGAAAATACCTGATGGCACGCAGCTACTCAAATTG
This sequence comes from Flaveria ramosissima, assembly GCA_025215565.1. Lineage (NCBI taxonomy): Eukaryota > Viridiplantae > Streptophyta > Magnoliopsida > Asterales > Asteraceae > Flaveria > Flaveria ramosissima. Next base: position 10,853,816 of record CM046042.1, on the reverse strand, counting down.
GCATCCCATTCCCCTTTTCGTCCCATTTTCAGTTTAAGTTAAGGTTTATTTTGAAAATTTACCCGTTTCACTTAAACTTTGGCTCTGATACCAACTTGTAAGGCCCCGTTCCCGGGACGCCTATAGTTGGTCATTCATCGCACATAAAACATATATTAACATTTGCCTCTTAAAAATGTTGCAGCGGAAACATTCAAAAATGACATATCATTTCATTACAAACACTTTTGCCAAATAATACATCATTTTCCATTTACAAAATACATGTTTGCATTACATCACAAAAGCATTATAAATGGATGTCATCCCAAAAGAGCCGAGTAGCCTTGCAGTGCCATCCTCAGCAATCATTACCTGCCAACTGGAAAACATCTAAAAGTCAGCGTTGCTGAGTGAGTTCTAGTTTTATAATAAAACATACTTTACTTTCATTGAAAACTATTCCTTTTCTCATGCGATCATTCATCATACGTATACACAGATAATGTCATTATTATCTTTCATCACATTCGTTAACTTTTGTTCTTTTCATATGTTCATTCTTCCGAGTCTGTTGCGACGACAGAGTCGCTCACCTCAATAGCAATCTCAACGATTGCACGCTATCCGAGTCTGTTACAACCATAGGGTTGCTCACCTCATTACCAATCTCAACGATAGCACGTTATCCGAGTCTCTTCCAACAACAAGGTTGCTCACCTCATGGCAACATCAACGATAGCACGCTATTCGAGTCTCTTGCAACAACAAGGTTGCTCACCCCATGGGCAATCTCAACGATTGCACGTCATCCGAGTCTCTTGCAACACAGAGTTGCTCACGTCATATATGTGCTTGCAAGCCTTTCATTCGTTCATTCATCATTCTTTAATGCATGCATTCTTACTTCATGTTCCTCTTTCGTTATCTTTCACTTTACGTTACATAATACTTCATTCATTCGTTAACATGACACGTAAAGCCACAAGAAAGATAAACATACATCATCATAAGGAACATATCATACACAGACATCATCATCATACAGGGCAACATCATACATACATAACATGTATAAACATGCAACATCATCATCATCATGCCCAACATACTTTCTAAGGTCATAACAATCATCTTACATGCTCTTACGGGGACCTTTACGTCAAAACTTACATCAGCACTTTCCCCCGAAAGTCAGAAGTCGAACTACACTTTCCTTCGAGTGCAACAGCCCTATTCGGGCGTATGGACACCCTTCAGTCGCATGGCCTCCATGCGACTGAATATTATGCGATTGAACTCATGTGGATGAACATCTATGCGAATGAACACCTAATCGTGCGTATGGACCTTATGCGGATGGAACTGATGCGAATGAGCACCTATGCGACTGACCTCATGCGAATGGACTCATGCGACTAAGCACCTATGCGATTGAACCCTCAGTCGTATGACTCCCCATGCGACTGGACTCCCAATCGTGCGGATGACACCCTAGTCGTGCGAATGAACCCTCAGTCGTGCGAATGAATCCCAATCGTGCGAATAAACCTCAATCTCCTCTCAATCGGCAGTATGGCCTCCATTAGGTCGCATAGCCCTAGCTGATGCAGAATGGAGTTCATCCCGAACCCAATCTGCCATTTTCGGCCTCCAAGCTCATCCAAACCCATTCTAAGCCTATATCAACCATCTTAGACCTTAGGAATGCATACCACAACACCATACAAGCACACACAAGCCCAGAAACATACTCTAAACGCATCACACGCAACACACCCAAATGGGTCATAAACACACACATACAAAAACGGGTTTTCATGCTTTCCAGCCCTAAAATCGGTTGAAAACAAGTAAAAGTGGGGTCCTAGAACTCACACAAACGAGCACAACGACAAGGGCTTCGATTTGGCTTGCTTCACAACGATTTTGGCCACTCAAACCACCCGAACCGACCCTTTCTTCCTCTTTTCTTCCTTTCTCTCTTCTCCTCTCTTTGATAGCTGAAAATGTGAGTGTGGGGGAGAGGGTAAGGGCTGCCCTCTCCCTTATATACTCCCACTCGCCCGACTTTCTTTCGTTGGCGAGTTTGGTCCCTCGACTTTGGACCTTATTTCTTTTTCTTCCTTTGTCGGCTTTAAAATAATAAATAACCGGGTGTTACATGTTAACCAGCGGGATGGAAGACCCAGTCCTGTTAATTTAACCATAAACCCTAGAAATTGAGTGATCCGAATTTAGCATCAAATCAATGATGATAATGGAATCAACATTAGGGCTTTGATCCCCTATGTAAAATTAAGTATGTGTATGCGTGTAACTTACTTGATTAATACCCAATCGATGGAAATAAAACGATGAACATGTCACGGTTGGGTTGAAGTTGACTCAAGATGATGAAGTTGATTATAACCTAATAGATGGTTTGCGAGGCTTTGGATGATGATTTTTGTAACACCCAGAATAAAATCGAAACGAGCCAATTAATAATAATGGCCTAGCCGGGATTATTTAAAAGAAAATAAGGGGGGAATGGAGTATGGATCGAGTAAACCTCACGGGTTATGTGTTAGACGAGTTTAAGGTCCCGGGAACGCCCGATATATATATAAACGGATCAGCTTGAGCCACTCTCATTTGCAACTCAACATCAATTTCTAGAGAGAGAGTGTAGAGAGAGAAAGTGGAGATTTAAGGCTCGGTTGATCAAGAGATTGAAGATCGGTGTTTGTGGGCATCCAAACAACAAGAAAAGACCAAGAATCCAGGTAAGAAACATCGTTTAATCGTTCCTTTTGATGTAAACCCGGATTCTAGGACTTGGGGTTTTTAAAGTGGCAAAGAATCGCCCAAACTCACGTTTTTGTGTAAGAAAACATGTAAGAAGCTTAGATATAGCTTATTGGGTGATAAACCAAGGATTTGGGTTTAAAAGATTGAAGTTTTGGGTCAAAATAGGGTTGGTTCGTAATTTCAGCCCGATCTGCGAAACTGGGTGTTCATCCAGCGAAATTATGTAGTCATCCAGCGAAACTATGGATCTTCCTGTGAAACTATAGTTTCGCAAGTAGTTTCGCAGACATGGTTTTGCAACGAAAGTTGGGCAAAACTGGCAGCGAAGATGCCAACGAAACTGCTAGCGAAACTAGCAGCGAAACTGCTGGCGAAACTGCTGATCTTGCAGCGAATTTAGGTGCGAAATTAGGCAGAAATTAACTCCTTTGAGTGTTAACTTATCTGCAGGCTGTGTGGAGTGACCCTTGCTTAGAAAGCTTGATTAAGAAGCTACTCATCGGGTCTAGGTGAGTTCTAGATCCCCTATTTTATAGGTTTTAAACTTGTTTGGGGCTGGAAATACATACTAAATATACGATTTAAATGACCAAGATTTTAAGAGGTTTTAACAGGAATATCAATTTTTTTACAACAAAATGTGCTATATAAATGCCTAATAATAAAACATTTTCGTGCTGACCTGGTAGCACAGCCCCAGCTAGGGGCGTTGCTCTTTGACCCTACTAGGGGCTGCTGCCCCTAGGACCCCGCTGTTAGGGGCTGCTGCCCCCGAACCCCCGCTGTCCCGTGGAGGGTTAGTTATGTTCTATGATGAATTGTACTTGTTGTGTATGTGTATGGGAGTGAATTATGTGTGACGATGATATGTATGTTCATGTTATGCCTTCTTTATGTTCCTTATTACGTATTATTCTGTGGCTTTACGTGGGATGGTTATAAAATGAATGTAAAGTATTAAGTAATGAAAGCGAAAGCTAAAGATAATGAAAGAGGAACGTAAAGGATGAATGAGTGCATGCATTAATGAAAGGATGGATGTCAAGTCTTGCAAGCAAATGAAAGGAGGTGCACAACTCTAAAATGTTGTTAGCTCAACTGTGTGTGGTTTAGCTAACCCCCAAGTATACACACAGGGGTCTAGTCTTTGTGTTTGACCAAACGTATGGGATCCTTTTCGCTTGCCCCGGTACTGGTTCCAGGCTATGTGCACAATGTTAGGGGTCTATTTATATACTTCGGCCCAGTACCTGCTTCGTGCCTACGTTTGGGGTGTAGCTTATGACATTGGTCCGGATGAGGAGTAAAGGTTAATGAATGAACGAATGATAATGAGTAACGTGCGATGAAGTATGATAATGAAAGATAATATTAAGATTATCTATCTGTACGTATGATGCATGATCACAAATGAAAGTAATGAACGGTTGTAATTGGATATAAAGTATTTTATTTATAAAACTAGAACTCACTCAGCAACGCTAACTTTTTATGTATTTTCCAGTTGGCAGGTAATGATTGCTGAGGATGGCACGGGCGCAGCTACTTAGCAAGTTTTTGGGATGGCATTCATTTTATATAACGATGATGTTTTTGTGATGTAATGCAAACAAATGATGTTTTTGTAATGGTTAACAATGTTGTATTATTTTGCAAAAGCAATTATATATATATGAAATGGTTTTAAGTTATTCCGCTGTGATGTTTTAGTAAGTTTAAATGTATATTTTATGTTTTATGTGCGATGATTGTCCAACTGTGAGCGTCTCGGGAACGGGGCCGTACAAGTTGGTATCAGAGCCAAAGTTTAAGAGAAAATGGGTAAGTATTTTCAAAAATCTAAACTTAAACTGAGAATGGGACAAAAGGAAGGGATGACAGTCCGAGTACCTACATGCCATTAGGTATTTTCTTTAATAATAACCGGCATACGTGCGCATGTTATGTGGTTTATGTGCCTTTAGTAAATTTTGATACTGATGTAGTCAGGATAGGAAATGCTTGGGGTATGAAGAGTAAAGTAAGCGGATAATCACAACTGGCCACTTTAATTAGGGACTTACTATACTTGACATAACAGAGCTATTACCTTGAACGACCATGTTGGTGTTTGGATCTTATAGTGTGTTTGAGGATGGCTGGAGGTAGATCTTCAAAGGCTTCTCGAGGTGGAGGCCGAGGTGGACGTGGTGTTGGGCCACGGGTAACAAGAGGAAGGGCTAGGGCTAAAGAGATGGCCCATGAGGAGCCCGAGACCCCTCATCTGGAGGGTGGGGACGAGAGTGCTAACCTAAGGGCCTCAGTTAAGGAGGTCGTGATGGAGGAAGTTCACCAGGTCATGCAGACGATCCTGCCATCTATGGTGACCGAGGTGATTAAGGTTGTGAGGGAAGGAGAGAGGAAGGAAAGGAGGAGACCCGCAAGGGAAAGGGAACGACCGGAAACCGAGACGGTTGTTTCTAGCGAAGGGGAGGAAGAGGAAGAGGAGCTTGTGCAAGAAACTGCACGAGGCTGTAACTACGGGGCACTGCTGCTGCTGCTCACTGATGGGTGAGAGAGATGGAGGCGGTACTTGATATCAGCGAGTGCCGGGAAGACCATAAGGTGAAGTTCGCTACCCACTCATTCGTGGACTCGGCCTTGTGCTGGTGGGACAATATTGTCCAGGCTTAGGGCAGTAGGGCAATCGAGAGGATGAGATGGAACGAGCTGAAGAAGTTGGTAATTGAGGAGTTCTGTCCTCACAGGGAGCTCGACAAGGTGGAAAGGGAGTTCCTACAGCTAGAGGCGGGAACCATGACGCATCAGCAATACACCACCAAATTCAACGAGATGGCACGGCTGGTGCCGGATCAGGTGACGCCTGTGTCACGGAAGATCAAGAGATACATCCAAGGCTTGCCAGCGGATATCCGCATGCACATGATCGCCGCCCGACCAGGAACGTTCAGGTTGGTGGTTGATCTGGCAGGAAGGTTGTATGACGAGCGAGAAGTGATGGTGGCTGAGGTGGGGAAGAAAGGTGGTGGTGACAAGAGCTTGAATGGGAATCGGTTTGGACGTGGCGGGGCTGCTCCAAACAATAAGGTTGCGAGAGTGGATGACTGGCGTGTGGTTACACCCGGTGCGGGGTCGACGAAGTGTGGTAAGTACGGGAAGGAGCACACAGGAGAGTGTAGATGGGGATCCAATGTCTGTTTAGGTGTGGGAGGACGGGACATGTGGCGAAAAGCTGTGTGGTGAGGCGGTGTTATAATTGTGGCGAAGAGGGCCACATGAGCCGGGACTGCAAGAAGCTGAGGGCTGAGAGTTTTGGAGCGAAAAAGATGACCGGGACGGAAGGGCAGAAAGCGAGCGCCCGAGCCTTCTTGATGACTCGGGAGGAGGCTAGGACGGATCCTGATGTTGTGTCAGGTACGTTTCTAGTAAACCAAACTCTTGTCTCCGTGTTATTTGATTCTGGTGCTAATAGGAGTTTTATTTCTGCTGCCTTTTATGCTAAGTTGCCCATTAGGAGTAGAATTATTGATGAGCCCTTCGATGTAGAAACTGCCATAGGTAAGTCTACCAGGATTTTTGATATGATAGAAGGCTGTGACATAGAACTAGAAGGTCATAAGTTTCTTGTTAGACCGTTTGTGATGACCTTAGGTGGGTTTGATGTAGTCCTGGGAATGGATTGGTTGGCGGATTGCGAGGTGAACATTGTGTGCCGCAAGAAGATATCCAATTGACAACGCCTGACGGGAGTTCAGTGATGATCTACGGTGATCGAGTCATTACGATTCCGAAGGTGATTTCGATGGCGGTGGCAGGAAAGTGCATGAGACGTGGATGTAGTGCCTACTTCGCCTACGTGAAGGATGTGGATACGTCAACACCACAATTTTCTGATGTACCGGTTGTGTGTGACTTCCCAAACGTGTTTCCAGATGATTTACCAAGTGTGCCACCGAACCGCGAAATCGAATTTCAGATTGACTTGTTGCCCAGTGCCCAACCGGTAGCTAAGGCACCGTATCGGTTGGCTCGGACCGAGATGAAGAAACTGATGGAGCAATTGCAGGAGTTGCTTGATAAGGGGTTCATTAGACCGAGTATCTCTCCTTGGGGTGCTCCAGTCTTATTCGTGAAGATGAAGGATGGTAGTATGAGGATGTGCATTGACTACCGTGAGTTGAACAAGTTGACGGTGAAGAATCGGTATCCATTGCCGAGGATTGATGACTTGTTTGATTAGCTCCAAGGTGCCAGTTGGTTCTCAAGGATAGATCTTCGATCTAGTTACCATCAGTTGAGGTTGAAGGAGCAAGATATTCCTAAAACAGCTTTTCGCACGCGTTATGGACACTATGAGTTTCTCGTTATGTCTTTTGGTTTAACTAATGCGCCAGCTGCTTTTATGGACTTGATGAATCGAGTGTGCCGGCCGATGTTGGATAAATCAGTAATTGTGTTTATTGATGATATCCTGATTTACTCGAGGAGCGAAGAGGAGCTTTCCTCTCACATTCAGGAAGTGCTGGAGACGCTTAGAAGGGAGAAATTATATGCTAAATTCTCCAAGTGCGCGTTCTGGTTGCACGAAGTTCAGTTCTTGGGTCATGTGGTGAATCCCGAGGGGATCATGGTAGACCCGGCAAAGGTGGAGGCGGTGATGCAATGGAAGTCTCCAAAGACGCCATCCGAAATCCGTAGTTTCTTGGGTTGGCGGGCTATTATAGAAGATTCATCCAAGACTTCTCTAAGATAGCTTCCCTAATGACTAAGTTGACCCATAAGGATGTGAAGTTTGTATGGGGTCAAGATCAAGAGAAGGCTTTTGAGGAGCTAAAGGCAAGGCTGACTCAAGCTCCTGTCTTGTCATTACCCGAAGGAAGCGAGGACTTGGTGGTATATTCAGATGCTTCTTACTCAGGGTTGGGTTGTGTGTTGATGCAGAGAGGAAAGGTTATAGCCTATGCATCTCGACAACTGAAGACTCATGAAGTTAAGTACCCTACTCATGACTTGGAGTTAGCGGTTGTTGTCTTTGGATTGAAGATTTGAAGGCACTACCTATACGGGACGAAGTACACCATCTTCACCGACCACAAGAGCTTGAAGTACTTCTTCGAGCAGAAAGATTTGAATATGAAGCAGAGACGATGGTTGGAGCTCATAAAGGATTATGATTGCAAGATCCATTACCATCCGGGAAAGGCCAACGTAGTGGCAAATGCCCTTAGCCGAAAGGAGAGACCCGAGCCGATTCGGATGAAGGCTTATCAGTTGATCATGACCTTGGATGTGATGACGCACGTTAAGGAGTTTCAAGATGAGGCCTTGAAGGAAGATCGTCTTAACTCCGAAAGGATGAGAGGTCTAGTCGCGGAGTTGGGCGAAAATACATTCGGTGTTAGAACCCGATTCAGGCGGATGTGGATTCCTTGTTATGGGGATCTACGTGGAAAGATCATGGATAAGGCTCATAAGACTCGATACTCCATTCATCCTGGTGCCACGAAAATGTATCAAGACATGAAGAAAGATTATTGGTGGCCGGGTATGAAGCGTGACGTAGTGGAGTACATGAGTAAGTGCCTTACTTGCTTGCAAGTGAAGGCGGAGCATCAGAAGCCATACGGGAAGATCCAACCTTTGGATATACCCGAGTGGAAGTGGGAGCATATCACCATGGACTTTATCACGAAGTTATCGCGTATCGTGAAAGGGTAGGATGCCATATGGGTGATAGTTAATCGTCTGACAAAGAGTGCTCACTTCCTACCGATCCGTGAGACGTATTCCTCTGAGAGACTTGCAGATTTATTCATCAAGGAGATTGTAAGTCTCCATGGTGTACCAGTGTCTATCGTGTCGGATCGTGACACCCGGTTTACATCCAAGTTTTGGAAGAGATTTCATGATGCTATGGGGACGAGATTACATATCAGCACGGTTTATCATCCCTAGACAGATGGTCAGTCAGAAAGGACCATTCAGACGCTAGAAGATATGCTTCGGGAATGCGTCATTGATTTTGGAGGAAGTTGGGATGACCACTTACCGTTAGCCGAGTTCTCATATAACAATAGCTACCATGCCAGCATTGGCATGCCCCCTTACGAGATGCTATACGGTAGGAGATGTAGAACACCCACTTGTTGGGGTGATATTGGCCATAAAGAGTTAGGGAGCGTTGAAGTGGTCGAGGCTACGACTGAGAAGCTGGAAAAGATCAAAGCCTTTATGAAGGCAGCTAAGGATAGGCAAAAGTCGTATGCTGACAAACGGCGTAGACCGATTGAGTTCCACGTGGGTGACAAGGTCATGTTGAAAGTCTCACCTTGGAAGGGCATCATTAGGTTTAAGAATGGGGGCAAGTTGAGCCCGAGATACATAGGGCCTTTCCGAATCATTGCTCGAGTAGGAGAGGTGGCCTATAGGTTGGAGTTGCCCAGTGAGTTAAGTGGAATTCATTCGACATTTCATGTATCTCACTTGAGAAAGTGCTTAGCGGACGAATATATGATCGTACCACTGGAAGACATTGAAGTGGATGAAAGGCTCAATTATGTGGAGCAACCAGTGGCGATTATCGATCGCAAGGAGAAGAGGCTATGGAATAAAGTGGTTCCACTTGTGCGAATACAGTGGAAGCACAGGAAGGGGTTAGAGTCCACTTGAGAAGTTGAGGAGGAGATGAGGCAACATTACCCTCAACTATTCACCAACTAACAGGTTTTGAGGACGAAACCAAAATAAGGGGGGTGGACTTGTAACGCCCAAAATAAAGTCGAAACGAGCCAATTAATAATAATGGGCCTAGCCGGGATTATTTAAAGGAAAATAAGCGGAGTATGGACCGAGTAAACCTCGCGGGTTATGTGTTAGACGAGTTTAAGGTCCCGGGAACGCCCGATATATATATATATATAAACGGATCAGCTTGAGCCACTCTCATTTACAACTCAACACCAATTTCTAGAGAGAGAGTGTAGAAAGAGAAAGTGGAGATTTAAGGCTTGGTTGATCAAGAGATTGAAGATCGGTGTTCGTGGGCATCCAAACAACAAGAAAAGACCAAGAATCCAGGTAAGAAACATCGTTTAATCGTTCCTTTTGACGTAAACCCGGATTCTAGGGCTTGGGGTTTTTGAAAGTGGCAAAGAATCGCCCAAAACTCACGTTTTTGTGTAAGAAAATATGTAAGAACCTTAGATATAGCTTATTGGGTGATAAACCAAGGATGTGGGTGTAAAAGATTGAAGTTTTGGGTCAAAAATGGGTTGGTTCGTAATTTCAGCCCATTCTGCGAAATTGGGTGTTCATCCAGCGAAATTATGTAGTCATCTAGCGAAACTATGGATCTTCCTGCGAAACTATAGTTTCGCAAGTAGTTTCGCAGACATGGTTTTTCAACGAAAGTTGGGCAAAATTGGCAGCGAAACTGGCAGCGAAGAACCCAGCGAAACTGCTGGTGAAACTAGCAGTGAAACTAGCAGTGAAACTGCTGGCGAAACTAGTAGCGAAACTACTGATCTTGCAGCGAATTTAGCAGCGAAATTAGGTAGAAATTAACTCCTTTGAGCGTTAACTTATCTGCAGGCTGTGTGGAGTGACCCTTGTTTAGAAAGCTTGATTAAGAAGCTACTCATCGGGTCTAGGTGAGTTCTAGATCCCCTGTTTTTAAGGTTTTAGACTTGTTTGGGGCTGGAAATACATACTAAATATACGATTTAAATGACAAAGATTTTAAGAGGTTTTAACAGAAAGATCAATTTTTCTATAACAAAATGTGCTATATAAATGCCGAATAATAAAAGTTTTTCGCGCTGACCTGGTAGCACGGCCCCAGCCAGGGGCGTTGCCCCTTGGACCCCACTAGGGGCTGCTGCCCCCAAACCCCCGCTGTCCCGCGGAGGGTCGGTTATGTTCTATGATGAATTGTACTTGTTGTGTATGTGTATGGGAGTGAATTATGTGTGATGATGATATGTATGTTCATGTTATGCCTTCTTTATGTTTCTTATTACGTATTATTCTGTGGCTTTACGTGGGATGGTTATAAAATGAATGTAAAGTATTAAGTAATGAAAGCGGAAGCTAATGATAATGAAAGAGGAACGTAAAGGATGAATGAGTGCATGCATTAATGAAAGGATGAATGTAAAGTCTTTCAAGCAAATGAAAGGAGGTGCACAACTCTAAAATGTTGTTAGCTCAACTGTGTGTGGTTTAGCTAACCCGTAAGGATACACACAGGGGTCTAGTCTTTGTGACTGACCAAACGTATGGGATCCTTGTCGCTTGCTCCGGTACTGGTGCCAGGCTATGTGCGTAATGTTAGGGGTCTATTTATAGACTTCGACCCAGTATCCGCTTCGTGCTTACATTTGGGGTGTAGCTTATGACATTGGTCCGGATGAGTAGGAAAGGTTAATGAATGAACGAATGATAATGAGTAACGTGTGATGAAGTTTGATAATGAAATATAATATTAAGATTATCTATGTGTACGTATGATGCATGATCGCGAACGAAAGTAATGAACGGTTGTAATCGGATATAAAGTATTTTATTTATAAAACTAGAACTCACTCAGCAACGCTGACTTTTTATGTATTTTACAGTTGGCAGGTAATGATTGTTGAGGATGGCACGGGCGCAGCTACTTAGCAAGTTTTTGGGATGGCATCCATTTTATATAACGATGATGTTTTTGTGATGTAATGCAAACAAATGATGTTTTTGTAATGGTCAACAATGTTGTATTATTTTGCAAAAGCAATTATATATATATGAAATGGTTTTAAGTTTTTCCGCTGTAATGTTTTAATAAGTGTAAATGTACATTTTATGTTTTATGTGCGATGATTGTCCAACTGTGAGCGTCCCGGGAACAGGGCCTTACAATTTTGATTATAAATCTTTATTCCATGAGTTAAGATGCCCAGAAGGTGGCGAACGACTCAGTTTCAGGTCGAATCAATGGTGATTATTAACGAGGGGTATTTGGGTGTGCCTTATTTCTGGAATTGGTTGGCACCTCAGATGTATCAGTTGAAGAGTTTGTCATGGTTGTGCTGATAGGATTTCCACTTGTAGGGTTTGTTACAACTGGAGCTAAAGAAATTCTATCATTTTGTCTTTTCAGCTCAAATCTTGGATTAGCATATCCTATAGATGTATTACCTATTGTTCCTGAAACATATTCTTAAGATTTGTTAAAACAGTTAAATCAAGATCATATAACCAATCAGATTAGAACCTTTCACACTGGAAGTGTGTTCATTGAAGGTCATATAGGTTGACTCTTCAACTACTCTAGTTCTAAGATTGTATACTCTATAAGCCTTAGCTTAGGAATAGTATCGAATAAAGTGTCCATCATTTGTTTTCTCAGCAAATTTGGCTATATGATCTTTGGTATTCAAGATGGTGCATGGACATCCAAATGACCTAAGGAAATCAATAAAAGGTCTCATTTTTTCCATAGTTCATAAGAAGTCTTACCATGAGTTCTGACTACTGAAATCTATTCTACACATAGCATGCAGTATTGACTACCTCTATCCAGCAGGTGATGGTCAGTTTAAAGTCAGAGAGCATGGTTCTTGCAGCCTCAATAAGTGTCCTATTTCTGCTTTCGGTAACACCATTTTTTTAAGGAGTTCTAGAGCATTATATAGTCTTGAAATACCCTTTTCATCACAAAATGTATCAAGGATTTGGTTCTTGAATTCAGTTCCTTGATCACATCTTATGATCTTAACCTTATGATCATATTGATTCTCAATTTTTAGAATGAAAGATCTCAAGATTGCAGGGGTCTCATCCTTACTTCTAAGAAAGAAGACCCAAGTATATCTTGTTAATTCATCTATGATCACAAGACAATATGAAGTTCTTACTAAACTCATTGCACCGGTGGGGCCATAGAGATCCAAATGCGATAAGTGTAGGGGAGTAGTGATAGAGTTCATTTTCCTTTGGCTTATGAGACACTTTGTGTTTCTTTCTTTTTGGGCATGCAACCAAATGGTCATCACTTGTAAACTCTTTTTTTGACATTCCAGTTTCCAAATCATCTTTAATTAATTTATCCACATTCTTAAAGTTTACATGGCACATTCTTTTATGCCAAAGGAAAGTCTCATCACTATTAACTTTAGATAGAAAGCAAGAAACTTTTTCTGATGGAGAGGTTTCCTGCAGATCCATCTTGTACATGTTTCCTCTCTTGGGGGCATTGAGAAAAATATGCTATTGAGGAATGATGACCCGGGCTTGAGAACAGTGCACTCATGCTCAGTGTATAGCATATTATGTCTTTGGTCACAAAATTGAGATACACTTAAGAGATTGTACTCAAGCTCTTTGACAAAGTTTAACTTCTTAATGCTAAGCTTACCATTTATGACCATGCCTCTTCCAGTGATGGAACCACCTTATTCACCTCTTAAAGCAACAGACCCTCCATCAATTTTCTCAAAGTCTTGAAACAAAGAGCCATTACAAGTCATGTGTCTGGAACAACCCTATCAATCGTCCATACATTTCTTTTGGTCTTCAGTTGTTCCTGCACGTAGTAAGAGATGATTAGTTACATTTGGAAACCCAAGCCTTGCTGTTCTTGGGCTTATCATGATGAACTGAAGATAGTTCAATAGTTATTGATCCTATATACAAGCTTCAAGGATCCTTGGCTGTTGTTGATGATGAAACTTTAGTCACATGGCCTTCCTTTATCTTCCACACCATCTTTGGAAGATTATACTTGGCATTCAAAACTTTGAAAGTTTTAATGACTTTGGAAGTTTTGGAGACTAAACCTTAGGAAGCTTTGCATCCATTGCAACAGACTTCAGTGTTTCGAAAGCATTCCTTTCTTTCGAGACCATACTTGTTTCTAAATATAGTTATCCACCTATCTTATTTTTGTTCACCTCAGAGCCTTCAAAGAAAAGTGGTTTCCTTCTGAAGCTATTTTCTTCTTCCTCTTGTAAGTTTTCTTCTTGTTCATGTGGAAGGTACTCTTAGGATTGTGAAGATCATGCATAGGTTGGACTCACCTTAGATTAGAATGTTTTTTTTGTAATAGGTCTTATGTTAGATTCCTTTTTGTATGTAATTAGCTTTATATAGTTTTGCAGTCCAGCGAAACTGTGAGCGAAACTATAGTTTCGCTCTCAGTCAGCTGTTTAGTTCGCCGGGCGAAACTGCTGTTTCTGCCGGGCGAAACTACAGTTTCGGCAGGACAGTTTCGCTGACAGTGAAACTGTCTGTGAAACTAAAACTGCTATATATACTTATGTTCATTTTCTTTGTGGTTAAGCTTGCAAAACCCTAATTGTTGATCCTTGTTGCACGTTACCTTTTCTTAGCAGTTATTACACAGAAATATCATTGTGCTTTGTTGTTATTGAATGTTATGATCTTCATTGTTCTATTATTGATTGAGTTATTATTGTGTTCAATCTTTATTGTTCATCTTGTTTAGATTGTGTGTTTGATATTGAACGATTCTTCACCTCATTTGTACTGTTATATGATCAAATGGACCAACAATATGGTATCAGAGCCTTAGTGCTCATGATTTGTTAAGTTTTTAGTTGTTTTGGTTCAATATCAAGTTTTCATCAATTTTTAGTTCAAAATAGTGTGTATTTGACATGGAAATTGATTGAGTTTTGCTGGTTATTGATTGGAGAAGCTCTGTTAATCATCAGTTCTCAAATTCATTGAGTTTTTGATGATTTCAGATTGATTTTGGGTTGAAAAAGGGTTCAAGGTTCGACCAGCAAAACTAGTGTTCTTTAAGCGAAACTACTGATGTTATCTCTATTGAAATTGTTTCTTGTGGTTCTGTGAAACTAGTATCTTTGAACGAAAGTTCACCAGTGCTTGTGAAGGTTTAACAAGCAAAATTACTATCGAAAGTAATTTGGAACGAAAGTTCAAGCTTGTTTCGTGCGAACTTATCGGCGAAACTAAGCTATTTGTGACTTTCGGCTAGCGAAACTACGCCGAAATTGTCAGCGAAATTACACAACTCAGTGAAATTATCTTTCTCAGCCAAACTGTCCGTGAATTTGCGTGTCTTCTGCGAAACTACTGCATTTTCTGCGAAATTGTCTCTTCTCTTGCCAAAACTACATCAATTCCCAGCGAAACTGCCATGTCAAAGTTAACATCTCTCACTCTTGCCGATCTTGAAAGTGTTGCTCCCAATAGACCACCGAGACTCATTAACGGAGATAATTTCGAAGATTGGAAGAGATGTCTCAAAGCTTTCTTCTTTTACACTGACCACAACCAATGGGAATCTATTATATCTGGTCCTCACATACCAACTGTCACTGTTGGTGATGTTGTCTCTCAAAATAAGGACCCATCTACTTTCACTGAAAAGGATCTGAAGCTGATAGATCGTGACCAGAAAGCTTTTGGTGCATTAACACTATGCCTGGCACCAGACATCTACAATCTTTTTGCAGAGCATAAAAATGCTAAGTCCCTTTACAATGCCCTATGTGAGTTCTATGATGGTAACAATGATCTGGTAAAGGATAAGAGCATTCAAGCAGAGAAGGAATTGAACTCTTTTGTTGGATACAAAAACAAGAGTCTGACAGATCTCACAAATCGCTTCTTGACAGTTTCAAGCACCTTAAAGAAATACGATGAAAAGCTCTCCAACAGTGAACAAGTTAATAGGTTACTAGACTCTCTCCCACCTCAGTGGAGCCTACAGGTAAGAATGCTAAAGCAAGAAAGAGGGTTCACAGATTACAAGTTGATGGATATTATTAATAAGCTTAAATCTGTTGAGTTGGATATGAAGAGACGGGAATTTAAGCAGAACATGATGCCTACATCTGGTTTTACTCAAAATGCTACTTTATTATCATCCGCTGCAAGCTCTCAAATACAGAATTCTATTCAAGGAGGAGTTAATACAAGCAATTTTTCAGGAGGAAACGTTAGTGTTAGGAGAGACCAGGCTAATACTAAGGCAAATGTTGAAACTTCAGTTCCATCAGAAACAATGGCTCTTTTGGAATGTTTGTTCAAAGCTATGAAGCACTTGTGGCTGGAGAGTTGAAAGGGAAAGGAATGACATTGGAGGATATGTATCAAGTGGATCCTGATGATCTAGAAGAACTGACATTCAGTGCCAAATGGCAATGTTGACTCTTAGAGCTCGGAGATTTATGGAGCACACTGGGCGTAAGAACTTCGGAGGGCAAAGCTCTAATTCAAAACTAGGTGTTGATAAGTCTAAACTGAGATGCTTCAATTGTAAACAGTTGGTACATTTTAAACGTGAATGTCCATCACCAATTGTCACAGATTCCAGTAGTGCAGGAGTTCCAAGATTAACCATTGAGAGGGAGAAGGAAGATATGAATCACAAAAAGGAGACAGCCTTGATTTCCAACTTTGATTGGAGTGTAGAGGTTGAAGAGACAAGGACTGAGATAAATCATGCTTTGGTGGCTGAGTTTGTTAAAGAAAAAGGGAAGGAAGAAAGTGAAGATGGATTTGATCCTTTCAAGGAATTCAAAGAGGAGGATGAGTTGTCTGTGAAAGAGAAAGAAGAGAAAGATGAGAGAATGAGAGAAGGTAAGTCTGAAGAACTAAAGCAGGAAGGAAGTTCATCCACTGAGCAAGGAAAGGATTATGATGATGCTACTATCACTGTTGAGGAAAGCAAGTCAAGTACTCCGGTGTGCCAATACGAAAAGGCTTTAGCAGCAGAAAAGGTGGTGTTGGGACTTCCATATGAGGTAATTCAGGATATGTGTTCATCTGCTTGCAAAATAAGATTATTTGGGATTTATAAAGCTAATCGGTTATTAATTGATAATGAAAAAGATTTAAAACGAATTAATGAGGAACTTAAAATCAACGAATCAAAATATTTTGTTAAATTAAATGAGGCTTTGAAAGAAAATGATCATTTAAAACGAATTGTTTTGGAACGAAATGTTAAGATTATCACTTTGACTGAAAGAGTTGCTCTTGCTGAATTTGAAACGAGCAAACTTCAGTCAAAATTGGACAAATGGACCATATCAGGAATGAAACATGATGATTTATGTAAATCTCAATAAGGAGCTAGGATTAAAATGGGATTGGGATATGAAAATGTAAAGGTTTATCCTCCGCCTAGTACATACTGTTATTCTCCTATGCATGTTCCTCATCCATCTAATGATTTAATTAAAACAGATACTAACAGTATGTCTGCAGGTTTAGAGGGTGTTAATTCTAAGCACGTTCGTGAGGACTACGACTACAGACCAACTAGTGGACTTGGATGCACTAGTATTAGTTCACCTAATTTTCAACAGTCTGTTTTAGATCATAAGCCTAGTTTCAATTTTGTCTTTGTTTCTAGTACACCTGTAACCGACACTGTCGCATCATGTTCTCATGATGTTTCTATTTCATATTTAAATTCTGTACTCAGTGGTGATGTTTTTTGTTCTGATGATGATAATGGTGCAAATGATCTCTCTACAAAGACTAACGAGAAACTTAAAACTAATTGTTTTGATAAATTCTTTTCTCATCCTATTCCATCTTTTACTCCATCAAATATTTCTTTATCAAATGAAAGAACTGTTACTTCGTCTGAAGCTAGCACAAGTGGCACTAGTTCCACTTGTACTTCAGATGATCATTCATCTACTTTTGTAAATAATAATTCTTGTTCATATAAATTTCGACCTTGTGGCATGTATGAGACATTTAGTGACATTGATTCTAGAGTGTCTGAATGTGATGAGGAAATTCACATTGATCATATTCCTATCTCATCATATCACAGACCTAGACACAAACCATATTGTTTCAGGTGTGGTAAAGAGGATCATCTTGTCAAGAATTGTCCTACACTTTTTCATGGTCATGTAAATAGAAACTATTTTGGAAATAAATTAACAAAATTAGTTAATAAGTTCTTTTGCAAAAAATCTGCTTTCTCTAAAGATAGATCTGTTCAAACTTTGGTTTCTATTTCACCGGGTTAATCTGTTCTTTATTTGATCACAAGAGTCATCCACTAAGAGTGTAAACAGCGTATGGCATGTAGATAGTGGATGCTCCAGACATACGACGGGGTTGAAAGCCTTGCTGACCAATTATCGGATTATAAATGGAGGATACGTTGCTTTTGCTGGTGACAAAAAGGGTGGAAAGATGATTGGTCAAGGAGAAGTTTCCAATGGTTCTTTAACTTTGGAGAAAGCCAACTATGTTCCTGAGCTCGCGTTTAATCTCTTGAGTGTCTCTCAAATCTACGATAAAGACATTCCATTCTTGTTTAAATCCAATGAATGTCTATTTTTGAAATCAGAGATTGATATTCCAGATGATTTGATTCTTATGCATGCTCCAAGAAAGCATGATACATATCTTCTTGATATGAACTCAAGGGAGTCAAAGTCTACTGCAACCTGTCTTCTTTCAAAAGCTTCAACTTTTGAGTCTCTGTTATGGCATCACCGATTGGGCCATGTTAATATTAAAATAATAAACAAATTAGTCAAAAACAATCTTGTTAGAGGACTTCCTTTAAAAGATTTCTCTGTGAACGAAAAATGTATGGCTTGTGCGAAAGGCAAACAACATAAAAAACCACATAAGCTCGAACTTGAAAATAGCATAACTTGTCCTCTCGAGTTGTTACATACTGATTTGTTTGGCCCAATCAGCGTTAAATCAATTGCTAAAAAATTCTTTTGTCTTGTTGTTACAGATTATTTCTCAAGATAGTCATGGGTGAGATTTCTTGCTCACAAGGGAGAGGTTGCTGAGAAATCGCAGAAGTTAATTCTTTCCATCGAGACGATTAGCAAGAGAAAGGTTCTGGCCCTGAGATGTGACAACGGTACTGAATTCAAAAATCAGATTCTTGATTCATTCTGTGCTAAAAAAGGAATTGTGAGACAATTTAGTGTTGCAAGGACACCTCAACAGAATGGTGTAGCTGAACGAAAGAATCGCACTCTTATTGAAGCCGCCCGTACAATGCTGATAGAATCATCGTTACCCAATATCATTTGGGCTGAAGCTGTAAATTGTGCTTCATACGTTCTAAACCGGGTGTTGACAGTCAAGGAAAAAATGAAGACTCCTTATGAACTTTTTCATAAACGAAAACCTTTAATTGACTTCTTACAACCATTCGGTTGTTCATGCACTCTTCTGAATACTCAATCCCAAAAGACAAAGTTTGGTGCCGTGTCTGACGAGTGTTACTTTGTCGGTTATTCTTCTTCTCAAAAGGCTTATCGAGTATATAACGAGAGAACACGTATCGTTCAAGAGTCATTCTATGTTGATTGGCAAAAGTCTAACTCTTCTGATATTCAAACAAATATTATTTCCTCAACCCCATCTCCTGTCCATTCCACCTCTTCAGCAAGTGATGCCACGTCAGTTGATGTTGGATCATCTTCTCTATCATTTGATCTTTCATCGATACCTGTTTCTACATCTTTTTCTTCATCCCCATCATCTATTCCATCACAGCCTGTTTCATCTCTCTAACCCTCATCTACTCATTCACAATCTGTCAGCGAAACTGTTCCAAACCTCTTGCCTTCATCCACATATTTCAAAACTTTGAAAGATCATCCTCATGATAACATCATTGGATCTATCACTGATGGTGTGCGGACGCGGAGTCAATCTGGTTTGATTAATATTTGTCTCTTCTCTTGTTTTATCTCTCAAACTGTCCCGAAAAACATGCATGCAGGTCTCCAGGATCCTTGTTGGGTGGAATCAATGCAATTGGAGCTTCAACAAATCAAAAAACTCAATGTATGGACTTTGGTTGACTTGCCTCCAAACAAATGCCCAATTGGTACAAAATGGGTTTTTAAGAACAAACCAGATGATCGTGGTGTTGTGGTGCGTAACAAATCAAGATTGGTTGTGCAAGAATTTGCTCAAGAAGAAAGGATTGATTATACTGAATTTTTTGCTCCTGTCGCTCATCTTGAAGCAATAAGGATTGTTCTCGCTCATGTAGCTCATAAACAGTTCAAGGTCTATCAAATGGATGTCAAGTGTGCTTTCCTTTACGGAGACATTGATGTGGAGATATATGTGTGTCAACCCCCAAGTTTTGAGGATCCTGATTTTCCAGATAAAGTTTTTAAGCTTGACAAGTCTCTTTATGGTCTTCATCAGGCACCTAGGATCTGGTATGAGACCCTAACACAGTACCTCTTAAGCAATGGTTTCTCTCGTGGCACCATCGATATGACTCTATTCAAGAGAGAAGTGAATGGTGAAATGTTGATTGTCCAAGTTTATGTGGACGATATTATTTTCGGCTCTACCAATTCACAACTATGTCGGGAGTTCGAAGAGGTGATGCGTAATCGGTTTGAAATGAGTATGATGGGAGAAATGTGTTTTTTTCTTGGATTACAAGTAGAACAAAAGCCATAAGACATTCTCATTCATCAGGAGAAGTATGTTAAAGAAATTTTGAAGAAATTCATGATGGGTGACGCGTCTCCTGTAATGACTCCCTTTACTGCTCAAACGTGCCTCACTCCTGATGAGAACGGGAAACCTGTTGATCCTCATCTTTAAAGATTTATGATCGATTCCCTTATGTATCTTACAGCAAGTCGTCCCGACATAACTTTTGCTGTAGGATATTGTTCTCGTTACCAGTCGGCTCCAAAAGAGTCTCATGAAAAAGTCGTGAAGAGAATTTTTCGTTATCTCAAAGGCTCATCTCGTTTAGGTCTTTGGTATCCCTATGGTGGGAATTTTGATTTACATGCTTATTCTGACAGTGATTCCAATGGCTGCAGGTTAAACAGAAAATTGATGACTGGAGGATGTCAATACTTGGGCAACTGTCTAGTGTCATGGCAGAGCAAGAAACAGACCACTGCTTCCCTTTCTATAGGGGAGGTAGAATTACATTGCTGCCTCTAGTTGTTGTTCACAAGTTCTTTGGATACAACACTAGATGATTGACTATGGAATCAATTTTCTCCACACACCGTTGTTTTGTGACAACGAAGCAGCCATCGGGATTGCAAAAAATCCTATTCATCATTCTCGAACCAAGCACATCGAAACACGGATTCATGCAATTCCTGATGCACAGGAAAAGGGTTTTATCGATATTATTCCCATTGACACTAAAAATCAAAATGCAGATCTTTTCACAAAAACTTTTGATAAACCTCGTATTTATGAATTGATCTCTATGCTAGGGTTAATATCTTTTTAAACCTCTTTTCTTTTCTCTTTTTTTTATAACAATAAATTTTTTTTAAAAAAAATAAAAATTTGGGGGAGTGTATATAATTTAAAAAAATATAATAAATTAAAATAAAAAATAAAATAAAATAAAATAAAATAAAATAAAAATAAAAATAAAATAAACTGGGAGTTGAATTTTAAATGACGAGAAATGTTTGTAACTGATGCTGCTCTCTGATTTACTTATTATTTTTCATTGCATATAAAAGTTAATTAAACAGATTCTTTAAACGATATGCTTGGTAGACTCAGCCTGAAGAATAAAGTATACAGCAGCAATATGATTTAAATTAAAATATATGCTTAAGGATGTCTGGATTTACGCGATCATTTTGGCTTGCACGAAAACTGAGTCCCGACAAAAAGTGGATTGAGAATTGATCTTTAACTTTCACCAAGATACAAATCTTATAAGCCATATCTTTGAATCATGTCTGGGGTTGTTATGTGTCTTGTACTTGTGCTTATCTCCTCTGCTGTACGGAAGTACTGACCTGGAGCTCTCATCGGCACATGATTAAAAGGTCATCTCCTTTGTTATACGTGAGTATAGACCTGGAGCTCTCACCATCTTAATCTAAGTTGTGTCAAATCATCAAAATGATGAATTCATCACAGAATGCAATATTCTGTTGATAATCTCTCACACTCTATTGCATAAACCTTGTTCTATAAAGATCGTATCAAAATTCAAGAAATCCTGAGGTTGGGTGAGGGTTTTTGCCAAATGATTGTGGGGTCCTAACATTCTAAAGCATCTAATCGAACCTTAACAAATCATACGTTGATTGTTGAAAAGGATAAGGCATGGGTTTAAGTGGACAAATATATCAGCAATCGTTATTGATTTGTTTCTGAATTTCAACAGTTCCTTTGCAGATTGTGATCAGATTGATTTCATTGCCGGTCAATGATTAAAGTCATCTTTGTGCTAATGCATATCTTGAGGATGTGATCTCTGATTGATTTAGATCTCAATTTTTGTTGTTAAAAAAAAGGCGAAACTATACTTTCGCTGTTTGTTTCGCTTGACGAAATTGCAATTTCGCTCAGCTATCTCATTCTGTGCGAGGTCATTTTTGATCTGTGTTTCACTTGGCGAAATTGCAGCTTCGCCTGGCGAAACTGTAAGTCGTCTGGCGAAACAATAGTTTCGCTATCTGCGAAACAATATGCTATTTAAGTCAGTTTGCGAAATTAACTTGTCATTTTCGCACAATCGAACACTTTGTCTTTCTAGGGTTGTTCCGTGCACTCCTTAGGCGATTTTGACTTCTTCGTAATTTTGTTATCGATTAACTGTTGATTATTGTTCGCAAGTGAGTTTCGAACTCAGGACCATCGATTTATCTCGTTAAATCTTTCTCATTGTGAGTCTATTCGATCGAGACTCTTCGGTAGCCTCCAGCGAAATTGCCGATAGTCTAGTGAAACTGAACAAAAGTTCTTGAGTTCTCAGCGAAACTGTGAGGTTATGCTGTCCGAGCGAACTTAACAGTTTCGCTGACTAATTTTCAGTTTCGCTGTGCCAAAACTATTGTTTCGGCTTGTCCAATCTACCTCACTGTCTTGGCGAAACTAATGTGATTTTGCTGGCGAAACTATACTTTCGGCCGCCGAAACTATATATCATTCTGCGAAACTATAGTTTCGGCCAGCGAATTTATTTAATTATTGTTTATTCTTTATTCTTTTCTTATTTTTTTATTATTATAGTACTTAATGCTTTATTCTAATGTATTTCATTTGTATTTCAGATATAAATGGCAAATCTAAAATTCGATGAGAGAAACAACATCACGACTATTCTGGATGATACACCTCCTAAAGCAGCAGGGTTTAGAGACTGTATTCGGTGGCTGCAAAGATCCCCCATAGCTTACGCTATCTCTCATTCCACCACCATATATGATCTACAAATCAGAGACTTTTGGAGATCTGCTGAGTATGATACACGAGGAAACACCCAGAGAATCACTGCTAAGGTCTTGGAGAATGAGGTGACTATTACCGAAGAGACAGTTTCAAGGATTCTAAGACTAGAAGAGGATTCAGGAGAAGAAGTTACTATGTCAGATTCAGAGGTGTTTGCAACATTCAGGAGTATGGGATATGAGGGGCCAGCTTTCGGTTCCTGAAAGAAGATCAAGAAGTCCTTTCTCTCAAAGGAATGGAGATTCATTGCCCACGTCTTCATTGTGTGTTTAGATCACCGTAAAGGTGGATCAGATGGGCTAAACATTGACTGGGCAAAGACTATGGTGTTATGCTATAGAGGGGAAAAGGAAAACATTTCAAGACTAATATTTGCTTGCATGGCAGAGAATGTGATGGCCCTAAAGAAGGATAAGTGGCTTTTGTATCCTCGATTTATTCAGATGATCTTTGATGACCTAATTCCAAATGTGCCACGTCACGGGGAGGTGAAAAGGTTGGTGCAGATGAACCCACGTATTTTTGCAGACTGTTGTGCCATCCGACATGACTTTAGTGGGAAGATCACCCATCTGTGGGAAAACATGTACCCACCAGAAAGATGGAACTACATTAGAAGGGTGGACGAGTCGGAGAATAAACGAGCTGAAGAAACTAAGGCACAACAGACTGATACAGCCAAGAAGAGAAAGCGATATGCAAAAGAGAAAGATTATGATTTTGAAGAAGAAGTAAATGAAAGGGCTGATGAAATAAGGGTTGAAAAGGAGAAGAGATCGAAGAAGAAAGCTGATGTAGCAGAATCAGAGAGGAGAACTAAACATAAACATCAAGCATTCACTGAAACACCAAGAAGGGACGATAGAGAAAGCTTAGATGAGGATATGACTCGTAACCTTAACAGTTCTATGGCAAATGAACTAAGCATGATAAAGACCAAACTCACTAACCAAGAAATACAAGAGAAGCAAAAAGATAAGGTGATGGAGGGAATGAAGAAGTTGCTGGTAGATCAAAACTTACTGCTGAAGAAGTTGTTTGAAGAAGTTAATCAATTGAAAGCTGCTACTGGCCTCCCCAATCAACTAACTCAATTTGAGTTAGATGATTTAACTGACACTTCTAAATACCTGTTCTTGAACGTGGGTACTTCCTCCAGGGCAGAAGAGGGCACATCTGGTGCAGCATCTGCTGGTGTTGAAGATCCTGAAATAAGACGTGAAGATGAAGGTAGGGAAAATGAGAAGGAGATTATTGAAGTTGGGTTTGTCAGTATGCAGTTTGATTTTCAGAAGAATTTGGTGGGTGAAGATGTGATAGTAGAGAAAAATGCTGAAAAAGTTACTGAGAAAGGAAAGGGACTAGTTGATGAAGAAGAGGATGATGAACAACTAGTAGATTATGATTCTGAGCCTGAATTCTATGAAGTTGATGAGAGACCACTGACATATGTAGCCAAAAAGGGAGAGCTTGATGAAGATGTCTTTGAGATGGATAAAGCTGAATGGTTTGTTAGAGAAAAGGAGCCTGAGGAGCTGACTCCCCTATTCCAAAACTTGGAAGGGTTGAGCAAGAAGGAGGCTAATAAGAGAATAATTAGCTGGTGTTATAACTCCAACTCAAGATGTTCATGATTAAAAGGAGAGGGGGTGGTATTTCTTACTTGAAGAAGAGGAAGGCATTCACAACCTTGCCAAAATTGGATTTAAGGAGGCTGGCAGCATTGCCGTTACTGAATGCCAATCTTAGTGAACGAGCCACACTTTTAGAGAAAGAGGTAAAGAATGGTTTAAATGACAACTTTGAGTCTTTTGGATACATGAAAGCAGAGAGAAGACGATCAAAGAAAGACAAGGATTGGGAGACTGGAAAAGGAAGAATTGTCCTAAGGGTAAAACCACCAAAGACTGTGAATAGAGTCAGGTTGGCAGATCCTCTTCCCCAACAACTACAGAATTTCGAGAAATGGTTTTATGATAATAACACGGGGGAGGCTGTGATAAGAGTGAAGAATGGTAAAGAATTCAAAGTCTTTGACCCTATGGAGCTTTTCAGTTTTTGTGATGAAGATTTGCTGGTTTTGTGTGAGAATCATATCAAGGCTGGGGCAGGGGAAGAGACAAGGAAAGAAGCCAGTCTGTTTATGACTGTGGCAAATAAGATTAGAGGTGTTAGAGCAGAAGACAAGAGGCTTGCAGAGAAAGTGAGGGCCCAAGATGATTTAAACATGGACATACAGGATCTATGCAAACAGTTTGGGCAAGCCAGTGCTCATCGTGAAGGAGCTCGTGAAGCAGGAGGAGACTATTAAGAATCATGTGCTGAAGCCTCTGAGGAAGTCGTTGCAGGAGGTGTAGAAGACAAATCAAATGCAGCGGAGGAAACTGGAGCTGATGAGATAAATCAAGTCGAGTGAAGGCGGTGAGATCCAACCTAAGGGGAGTATTAAAGATCATGCATAGGTTGGACTCACCTTAGATTAGAATGTTTATTTTTGCTTGTAATAGGTCTTATGTTAGTTTCCTTTTTGTATGTAATTAGCTTTATATAGTTTTGCAGTCCAGCGAAACTGTGAGCGAAACTATAGTTTCGCTCACAGTCAGTTGTTTAGTTCGCCGGGCGAAACTGCTGTTTCTGCCAGGCGAAACTACAATTTCGGCAAGACAGTTTCGCTGACGGCGAAACTGTCTGCGAAACTAAGACTGCTATATATACTTATGTTCATTTTCTTTGTGGTTAAGCTCGCAAAATCCTAATTGTTGATCCTTGTTGCAAGTTACCTTTTCTATGTAGTTATTACACAGAAATATCATTGTGCTTTGTTGTTATTGAATGTTATGATCTTCATTGTTCTATTATTGATTGAGTTATTATTATGTGATGAATTGCTCAATATCTAACAACCATGCTAAACAATGACAATTGAGAAGATATAATACAATTCTAACACATATTTGATAACAAAATGAACAATAACAATCAATAACATGAAGCACAATGATATTTCTGTGTAATAACTGCTTGGAATAGGTAACTTGCAACAATGATCCACAATTAGGGTTTTGCAAGCTTTCCTTACAATGAAAATTAACAAAAGTATATATAGCAGTTGTAGTTTCGCAGACAGTTTCGCTACCAGCGAAACTGTCATGCCGAAACTACAGTTTCGCTCGGCAGAACACAAGTTCGCCGGGTAAACTAGGACAGCAAACTGTGAGCGAATTTACAGATTCGCTCACAGTTTCGCTGCACTGCTAAAAACACACAATTCTAAGAACATACAAAAAGAAACTAACAAAAGTCCTATTACAAGTAAAGTAAACAAACTATACTAAGGTGAGTCCAACCTATACATGATCTTCAATACTCCCCCTAGGTTGGATCTCACCATCTTCACTCTTCTTGATTTGACTTGTCAGCTCCAGTTTCCTCTGCTGCCATTGATCTGTCTTCGTCACCTCCTGCAGCTACGTCCTCAGAAGCTTCAGCCAATGATCCTCCATGGTCCTTTCCTGCATCACTAGCTTCTTCAGAATGACCAGTAGCCTTTGCAAATTGCCTGGTCAAATCTTGAACATCCATATTAAACTCATCCTGAGCTCTCACCCTTTCAACTAACTTCTTGACCTCCGACCTTACTCCCCTGATCTTGTTGGCAACATTCATAAACAAACTAGCTTCTTTTCTAGTTTCCTCTCCAGCCCCAGCCTTAATATGATTTTCACATAATACCAAAAGATCTTCATCACAAAAACTAAACAATTCCATCGGATCAAATACTCTAAACTCCTTTCCTTATTTAACTCTGATCACAGCCTCTCCAGTATTATTGTCATAAAACCATTTCTCAAAGTCCTGTAGTTGTTGGGGAAGAGGATCAGCCAATCTTACCCGATTTACAGTCTTTGGAGGTTTAACTCTTAGTACAATCCTTCCCTTCCCCGTCTCCCAGTCTTTATCCTTCTTTGATCTCTTTCTTTCAGCTTTCATATACCCAAAAGACTCAAAATTATCATTAAGCCCATTTTTTATCTCCTTCTCAAAGAATGAGGCTCTTTCACTTAGATGAGCATTGATCATGTTAGGACCTGGTATTTGAACGAAATACCTAGTGATTAGCGTGTTAAACCAACTCAAATAGTGCGGAATCCTATTTGATTGGCGATCCAACAGTGAGAACACACGAAGAATCAATCAAGAATTGAATCCAACGTTAGAAATCGATTAGCAATCGATCTAATGTGTTCTGTGAACTAGGAGAATGATTTGGGAGGTCTCTGGACGGCTAGGGTACGTCTGGAATCGTAATGGGATGAATACTTATGTTTTTCCACGAATTGGGTCTATTTATAGGTTAGTATTGTTCAATCGTGCGACTGGGCCATAAGTATGGTTCAGTCGTGCGATTGAACCATGTGGTTGATTCATCCACACGACTGAGTGTTCAGTCGTGCGATTGAGTCAATCTTATGTGTCAATCATACGACTGATCCAGTCTCCTGGTTCATTCGTGCGATTGAGTCAATCGTATGAAGTTATTCATGTGTGTGGTCCATTCGCATGAGCCATTCGCATGAGAACTTCATTAAGTTAAGTTTGAATGTTTTAAATAATATAACATAATGTGTAACCATTCAAACAATCATAAACCCAATCAATTCAATCACGACTCATTAATGAAATATTAAACATCACAAGTAACACACAATTCATGTCATTTCATTAATCAATACAATTACATCATAATCAGACAGACAAGATTCATTACATTACAAATCATGATCTAGGGACATACATGCATCAACAAACTCCCCCTTGGACCTAGATCTATCTAATCTCTTGTCTTCTGCATAACCTCCTTATACTTCTTGTACTTCTCCTCCTTAGTGACTCCTGCGTGAATCTCAAACGCAAAACAAAGTCGTATAACGTTTTGGAACTGGAGGGCTTGTACAATGTCTTGTGTGTCATAGAACAGTGGCCACTTGTATAATGTATAGACATCATTAGCAGACAAATTGGTTAGCCACATCGGGTCGAATACCCTGATAGTATCCATTTGGCCCTCTTTATTCAGAACTATGACAGCTTCAGCAGTTCTCCAATCATAGTACCACCATTTGAAGTGTGGAGTGAAGTCCTGTGGCATTTCCCTGAGAGGGATTCTCGACATAGTGCGCGGAGGACTCCACTTCAACACAATTTTGGGTTTGCCAGTAATGGCATCAACCTCAAACCTTCTTATGTACCTCGTAGGCTGTTGTGGTCTGAAGTTAACCCATCTGGTGTGGTACTCCTTCTTCAGGGCAGCCTCGAACCAGCCTGACATCTTTCTTGGGTCAGCATACAGCAGCTTTAGCTTAGCCAGCTGGTTGAGCTCAAAACCAGGTAGAGTCTTCAGATCATGTGGAAACCTGAAGTACTCTATGCCCTGTTCCCTCTTAACTGCATACGCGTTAAGGTCATCAAAATAAGCCCATGCAATAATCCTGCCTGACACCTTATGGTGTTTCTTGACTTGTAGAGCTTGGTGTAGGCATCTTTCTTTGGTGCAGCACGCTGGGCTCTCACTTCTTCAAAACAGGCAGCCCACTCAGCCTTACGAATGTCTACGTCATCATTTGAGGCTTGGGCTGTTCCTTCGGTCTTTTCGGTTTCCTGCTCCATCTTGTCTAGTACCTCAAACGTATCACTGACTAGGGACTCACCCAGATTGGGGACCAAATTACCCTCGTTGTCAGCGTACTGAGGGTACTCTTCTGCAGTAATATCTTCGACCTCAACTTCATCAACGTCATTTAGTTCTTCATCACTGGTTGAATCAACTGTTGGAGCATCCTTGACAATTTCATCAGGATTGAGTCTGAAGATCTCTGCCAGTTGCTCGTTAGATAGGTCATGAATTATTTCCCCTTCTTCAGGGGTATAACTCACAGACGTTCTTAAAATCCCTTGCAGATCAAGAATCATGGTTAGTTGAGTCTTGACCTGTTGAAGGGGAGCAATGTCAAACTCATCCCTTTGAAAGTTTGGATCTGTTTGATTTAAACATTCAACACATAAACCATTAGTAAGTAATCAAACAGAATTATATCAACTTAATATTTAAACATTCAATACACTTGTTTTTCATTACATGATTCAAATACAAAATAAATAAATACATAAGACATCTAATCTGTACTTTTGTCTTGAATCATGGGCGTGTCGCTCGGAGGAGCAGAAGTGGTAGATGACTGGTCCTGTCGATGCTTCGATCTTCGCTCTTGACCAGAAGGAGAGGCCGATGCAGCCGCATCCCCTCCTTCTGCTTCGTCATCATCATCTCTACCTTCTGTCTTTTCTTCCTCAGTCTCTTCATCATCCTCATCATCCTCCTCATCTTCATCATCATCGTCATCATCACCATCTCCATCATCCCCATCACCATCCTTTATCTTCAAGGGCTCATCCTTTGACCCCTTTAACCTCAGCATAATCGTCTTGTTGGTAGTCTCCAACTCCTCTATACGTTTGGCTGACTGGGCCTGCTAGTCCTAGAGTTGGGACATCTCGACTCTCTGAGCATCGATTAGCTGGGTCTGCTGATCTATCACCCGAGCCTGCTCTGCCGTCTGCTGAGACTAGGCAGCAGTCAGGTCGGTCAGCTGGCGAATCTGCGCCGCCTTCTCCTCATCTGCAGCTAGCAGGCGCATCACCATACGGTTAAGCGCCGACAGCTGCTCCTCTACCCCGATGTGAGGTAGAGTAGATCCATATACATGTGATGGCTGGGCTGAAGGTCCGGCATGATGTGAGGTGGTGGTGGTAGTAGCAGTAGTGAATATGGGTCGGTAAGCATGTGCTGGTGATGTAGGTGTGAATGGTATGGTGGTGGATGGGAAGGATACAGTGGTGGTAGGTAAGGTGGTGGCTGTGGTAGCTGTAGTGGATGTGGTGGCTGTGGTGATGGGTGGTATGTCAGTGGAGGTGGTAGTGGTGGCTGTGGTGGTGGAAGTAGTGGCAGTAGTGGTAACGAAGGTCAGGCGACGCTTCTTCTTCTTCAGTCCGTGGGGTTGAGCCATCCTCTTCCTCCTAGTCCCGGTGGAAGTGGATGCTCCCCCTGCAGCTCTGCCCACTGAACCCGGAACATAGCTCGGGTCAGTCTCTCTCTCTGAGGAGTCCCGAGGGTGCTCACCAACCACCCTAAGCCCGTGGTCTGTGGGAACAACTTTGCTTCCCACAGTCCTAGTGAGGGGCTCCTCATCTGACTCCTCCTCCTCTTGATCACCAACTACGAACTCTCGATGGAAACCGGCCGTCTCAGCAACCTCTCCGGCAGTGGCAGACCCGGGGGAATAACATCAGAATCAGTGCCTCTTGGTGGAGCAGGCATATCATCCCCGGCGTCACCGCTATCATCATCATCAGAATCCATATCTGGTAGGAGCAACCTCTCATCATCGGAGTCGCTGTCATCATGACGCCATTTGCGTCTGCCAGGCGCCACATACCTCTCGTTGGCCAGGTGGCCAATCAGTCTCTTCACTTGGGGCTTTACCTGCTTCCCCCTGTAAACTCTCATCCTGCCCAGAGTAGTATCATCCATAATCTCCAAGGCCACTGCATCATGACTCTCTTTGGGCAACTGTGGCAGCTTCTCGTTGAAGACGAGCTGTAAGAATCTGGGGTACATACAAAACCCCTCTTTACCCTTGGCCTCCAAGTTCTCCACCAAGTAGGAGAATATCATGCTGGAAAAACTGAAGGGGTGGTTCAGAACCAGTGCCACGTAGGCATTTTGGATCTGGTCTGAGAGGTCGTCAAACCCAGCCCTCCTCGATGCAACACACTTGAGGATCACGTGTGCTAAGTACTTGTACTGGGGGCTCAGGTTGCTCTTGTTGAGCACACCTGAGTTGATGTCCCCAGCGTACTTTATCCTCAAGAAGCATCCTCTCACTGTCAACGGATGTAGTCTAGTAGGATAATCAGTGTCGTCCCCAAACTCTAGGACCCTCTGAATGTCGGCAGCAGAGATCTCAATATCATGGCCCAATATGGAGCTCCTATGCAGTATGGCTCACGGGAGCGGTCCACCGAGGCATTCTCCCAGAAAGCCTGATGGAGTGATCTATATGGCGTGCAAGGCGTGGAGATAGCCTTATGAATCCGGGACCGTCTCAGAAAGGCTATAATGTCAGTAAACTCGGCCCCGTTCCTGGTGGTGTGATCCAAATGAGCACAGATGTTGTGCTTTGGATTTATGGACCACCTTTCTGCCATTTTCCTGAAACACACAAGAAATAGAACAATTAGTACTTAAGACATGAAAAATTCTGTTCTAAGTGTAAAGTTGAAAATCATTCTGATTCATTCGTGCGAATGAATCATGCGACTGAAGTCAGTCGTCTGTTCTTTCATGCGACTGGACTCATTCTGGTCAATGTGACATGCGATTGGGTGCAGTCTGTTGACTGAGTCTGCGAATGGTTCAGTCGGCCGACTGAGCTCAATCTTATGGTTCATTCGGCCGAATGACCCAATCGCAAGATTCAATCGTGCGATTGAAGTTTATCCGGACGACCAGTCGCCTGTCTCAGTTGTTCAGTCGCCTGTGGTTCGAGTCTTGATCAATACATGTGATTTAACACGGATTACCGGTTCAATATACTCGCATTCTTGTTACTAATAACCTATTAACCTTAATTTTAACATTTTGCATGATATAAGTGGTTATTAGGTCACGTTCTGTCTGTTTCTTGTTTTCGTTCAAACATTCACCAAATTAGGGTTCAATCCTTCTGATTTCAATGAACCAAGACTTCAATCTACCTGTATAATGAATAGCGAACGTCAGTGAATCAAAAGCAACGATAAAACTAGGGCTAATAAAATTTTGGCAGCGTAACGGTAGGGAGTGCGATTTAGGGCGATTTGGAAGTGATAAGTGAAATGCGATCGACAGAGACCTTTAAATAATGAATCTGGGCTCAGTCGGCCGACTGGCTTCAGACGCCCAGTTCATTCGGGCGACTCAGGCTCAATCGTACGATTGGCCCAACCAGTCGCATGTAATTTACCGACTGAGATTCAGTCGGTCGACTGGCTCAGTCGTGCCTTTCATTCGCATGTTCAGTTGACCGAATGAGTTTCAATCGGTCGACTGACTCATTCGCCCTCTTCCAATCGGTCGAATGGGCTTATTCTGATGAGCCATTCGTGCGAGTGGAAGCCATTCGCATGGTTGGTCCATTCTCATGGTCCAATCGTGCGAATGGGTCACACTTGGTTAATTTTTCTGCCATCTTTACCAATTTACTTTTAAACCCTTTTAATTTATTGAAATTAACGTTATGAGCCTTTGATCATCTCAGACATGATCATTTTATCTTGAAAACATTTTGATCACCTCAGACGTGATCATTTTTATCTTGAAACCATGTTGATCACCTCAGACGTGATCCTTTTAAAAACACTTTGTCACCTCAGACGTGACTATTTTAAACTTTCAAAGCACATATGGTCATCTCAGACATGACCCTTTTAGTGAGTTGATTCCTTCTGATTTTCCTGATGTAGCCCGACACACGACTAAAATTAAAATTAAAACGACTAACTAATTTAAAAACTTAAACTAATTACATAAACAAACATATTTTTGGCTTTTTGTGAGAGATAAATCCAGAGATTGATATCTACGGGATTTGGTTCGGGAGTAGACAGCTTCAACTTAGATTGATCATATCTGGACCAATTCAATTTTGGAATCATACAGGTAAGTCAAATCATTTGGGACAAGTTATTAAAACTTTTGATGCTAAAATTCTCGGTGTTCATCCAGAGTCGTTAGCAACTTAAGGAAATCATACTGAAACTCTTAGATTTTCACATTGATTTGAACTTTTGACAATGTAGCCACATGATTGTCAGTATGTTTGTCCACTTAAATCCATACACAGACATTTGACATAGACTGGTGACTGATTTAGGTTTAATTATTTCAACTAACATTTGTGGATCCCACACTTATATGGTAATCAACATTCCTCAGAAGCTTTTTAGCGGTCTACGGGTATTATTACAGAAGAGACTATTCTTAGAGCTTTCAAAGAGAAGCCTGTCCTCAGGTCAGTGCCATCGCACGCAGAGAGGCGGCAAACAACAATGAATACTAGAATATATAGGTTATGCTTATCCTCAGGTCAGTGCCATCGCACAGCAGAGAGGCACACAACCTATCTCCTTGTTAGAGCAGCTTATTTTATTTTACACAAAATGCACCAACAACATAAGTCATTAGCTTTATTGCATTTGTCTTTCAATTTTTTCTTGCTTTGCTCTAATTATGGTCATCCGCACACATTTGTGGCGTTTAAATGCTCATTACCCCTTATTGGAATATGTTTGATTGTGTTAACCAGTGATAAGATGGAAGCCCACAGTCAGTTGAACAACTTAGTTTGATCTTGAGATCACCAATCAGGTCTAATTGTCTATTGTGTTGAATCTACCAACATATCATTTGTGGTCTAGCAGCCTCTAAGTCTACTTTCTTTGTGTCACCTTAGGAGTTGCCAGTTTTCTATCATCTTCCCTTTTTATATTGCTTAGACTACACAGACTTATACTTTGAACTTTTGCATCTTTTCAAAACTTAAATTTTTAAAGTCCCTCTTGATTTGTTCCTGTGTACTATCATTTTCCAAAGGTATTGAATCGGTATCACAGACACAATCTACCTTATTTCAGCTAGTTACTCCTTCTCCCTCATATTTTTTTTAATGTTAACTTGCTGACATATTCTCCCCCTAAAATACTAAAATCATTTCTGGTTTAATTATTTTAGGATTTTAATAAACAGCAAAATAACATGAGTTTAAATAAAACAGACGAAAATAAAACAAATAAAATAAAATAAAATAAACTTTAACTAAACTACATCGGACTACACATTATCATCATCAGGAATTACCTCACTTTTCTTTTTAACGCCGTTGACCTCTAGCAAATATTGAAAACGTGGTTTATCAAAGGCTTTAGTATAGAGGTCAGCGCGTTGAAAATCAGTATTAATTTTAACCACATCAATTAAGTTCTTTTCAAAGCAATCTCTTATGAAATGGTATTTAATACCGATGTGTTTGGTCTTAGGATGTTGAACCGGATTTTTAGTTACTGCAATTGCAGCAGAGTTATCAACAAAAATAGGAGTAGATGAGAATTTTAAACCGTAATCCCGCATTTGCTGTTGAATCCAGATGATTTGTGAACAGCAACTTGCAGCAGCAACATATTCGGCTTCACAGGTTGACAATGCAACCGATGTCTGCTTCTTACACTGCCAGGTAACTAATCTTCTCCCAAAGAATTGACACCCCGCTGATGTAGACTTGTAGTTCATCTTGCAGCCCCCGTAATCCGAGTCACTATACGCGGTAAGCTCAAAGTCATCATCATGAGGATACCACAATCCAAGTGTGGGTGTACCCTTCAGATAACGAAAAATCCTCTTGACCCCGATCAGATGGTTGACCTTTGGTTTAGCCTGATATCTAGAACATAGACATGTAGCATACATAATATCAGGTCTTGAGGCAGTGAGATACATGAGGGATCCAATCATTCCTCGGTACATAGTGGCATCTACAAGATCTCCATTCTCATCAGGTGCTATATCATGATTCGTAGCAAGTGGAGTCCCAGCAGCAGAAGCATTCTCCATGTCAAAGCGACTGAGAATGTCTCCTACATACTTGGTCTGATGTAGAAAGATCCCATTAGGTGTTTGATCCACCTGTAACCCGAGAAAGAACTTCATCTCCCCCATAGCACTCATCTCAAACTCTTTCTTCATCACTGCTTCAAACTCTTTGCATAACTCTTCGTTCTTTGACCCGAAGATTATGTCATCAACATATATCTGTACAAGCAGTAGGTCGCCATCCTTTTCTTTAATAAACAGTGTACAGTCAATGACTCCCCTGCGAAAGCCGTGTTTCACAAGATGAGTCGAGAGTTTCTCATACCAAGCTCGAGGAGCTTGATGAAGCCCATATAAAGCTTTGTCGAGCTTGTAAACTCTATCCCGATGATAAGGATCTTCAAATCCCTCGGGTTGACTTACATAGACTGTTTCCCTGATTTCCCCATGAAGGAATGCACTCTTCACATCTAATTGGTAGACTTTAATCTTCATGTACGATGCATAGGCAAGGAAGATACGAATAGCTTCCATCCTTGCCACGGGTGCAAACACCTCATTATAGTCAATCCCCTCGACTTGGCGAAAACCTTGAACCACCAGTCGAGCTTTGTTCCTGATAATGACTCCTTGGTCATCCTTCTTGCATTTTAGTACCCATTTGGTGCCAATGACTTTAGCACCTTTAGGTCTATCAACCAGAGTCCATACACCTAACTTCTTAAACTGCAGAAGTTCTTCTTGCATGGCACTCACCCACGCCTCATCATTTAGTGCTTCACTGACATATTTTGGCTCAACCTGCGAGACAAAACATCGATAAGCACCATCATGAATGTAACCCTTCTCCATAACCGAGGCGTAATCAGCTGAGTATAGCTGATTTCGGGTTTGTACTCCTGATCTGACATCCCCAATAACATTGTCAAGGGGATGATAGACGTTTAGTCGTGATCCTGGAGTAGTAGGAACAGCCACCTCAGAACCGAGATTATGAACATTTTGTTCTGCATCTGAGGTAGTTGGAGTTTGAGGTTCCGAAGTCGAAGGTGCATCACTCGTAGATGCTTGTGGACTTTCAGGAACTGGAACCTGTTCCTCCTGACTGTTCTGGTCATCTGCTTCAGTTTCATCTTCAGAGGAGGAGTCACTGTCATCGACTACTCCCCCTGACTGAGTAGATGATTCTCCCTGTGTGCTAGATGGTGTATTCAGAATATCATACATCATCCTAGTAGCTAACTCATCATCCGAGGGAGAGAGAGGGATGTTGAAGGACTTGAAGAATCCATCATAATCGAAGAAGTATGCAGGTCCTTTGCCTGTAGGTGGTGTGGTATATCTCTGAACGTCGACATTACACCACACTTCTACAAGACCCGTTGAGTTATTGTAAACTCGCTTGTTCGGTATGTTGTATCCTAGAAAGATTCCTTCATCTGCCTTCTCGCTGAATTTGCCTTCTTGTGTCTTCTTCAGAAGTGTACACGGCGCGCCAAAAGGTTCAAGATACTCCAAATTCGGTTTGCGTCTTTGTAGTAGCTCATAACATGTCTTTCCGTGGCGCTTGACTATTAGGACTCGATTCAGTGTATAACATGCATTTGCCACTGCCTCATTCCAGAATTGGATAGGCAGTTTCGAGTCAGCCAGCATAGTCCGTGCAGTCTCTATCAAGCTTCTGTTCTTCTCTCAGCAACACCATTCATCTGAGGCGTGTAGGCAGAAGTGAATTGATGCACAATTCCCTTTTCCTTGCAGTATGCCTCCATCCATTGATTCTTGAATTCTGTCCCGTTGTCTGAGCGTACTTGTCTAACTTTTAGCTTGTAGAGAGATTCCAGTGTGGTTACTAATTCCTTGAATGACTCAAATGTTTCTGATTTGGATTTCAGAAACATTACCCAAGTGAACCTTGAGTAGTCATCAGTGACCACAAAACAGTACAAGTCGCCTGCAATGCTCCTTGTACTGACTGGACCAAACAGATCCATGTGAAGAAGTTCAAGAGGAAGTTCTATTGAATGAACTTTCTTTTCCTTATGAGACTTCTTTGTCTGTTTGCCTTTCTTGCAAGCTACACAAAAGTCAGGAAGTTGGAAGTTCTTGACATTTACTCCTCTCACTAAATCCTTCTGAATCAAATGATTCATCTTCCTTTGACTAAGTGTCCCATTCTCCTATGCCAGGAGATTGAGTCCTTCTCAGTAGCTTTAGATAGAAAGCACTGAACCTCATGATCGTTGTAGCAGATGTGACAGATCCAAGACATAAGGTCTTTATCTTTGAAGCAGTCATTCAGAACTTGGTTCCTCTTGGATCATGTAGTCTTTCTCAGCACGTAACACTTCTTGTTGTCGAAGATGACTTTAAATCCTTTATCG
Organism: Flaveria ramosissima; assembly: GCA_025215565.1. Taxonomy (NCBI): domain Eukaryota; kingdom Viridiplantae; phylum Streptophyta; class Magnoliopsida; order Asterales; family Asteraceae; genus Flaveria; species Flaveria ramosissima. The sequence goes on along the minus strand of CM046042.1, from coordinate 10,816,751 downwards.
CAGATTTGGGAAACAGAAAGTAAGTTATTTTGAAGTTGTTGAACGTAGTTCACCTTATCAAACTTAACTTTCTGATTTCCCACTTCTCCCTGAGCTGTGATTAGCCTCCCTTGTTTCCTGCAAAGGAAACATGCCCTCCTTTTATTTGTTTGACGTTTGATAAAGGGCTCTATTTCCTGTCATGTGCCTGGATGCTCCGCTGTCTATAATCCACGTGTTAGTCTCAGCGCTGTATCGAACACCCTGCACATACAAAGTAAATGATTAGTTTAGGTTAGGAACCCAAGCTTTTACTGTCTTGGGTTTCCCAGAGGCATCACACATCATAAACTCCACCCATTGACCCTTAGAGGGTGAGGGTAGCTCAGGTTCCTTCTTGTCATCAGTATCAGACACGCAGGATGACTTCTCTTTCCATAAGCCAGATTTGTGCAATGCCTGTTTATGATAAACAGTCGTCTGGCTTACAGGTTGGACTTTAGGTTCACTAGATCTTCTAGGTGGAGTCAAAGAACTCCTCTTAGAAGACCTAGGTCGAGAGTCCTGAAGATCAATCTTCTTCCTAGGTGTTTGATGAAAGGCAATAGGAAGCAATGGTCCACATTCTCCACAGTTGTAGCATGACCTGCTATCAACTTTATGAGTAGACTTTCTTTGTGGAGAAGTGCGTGACACTCTAGTAACATCAATCACTTTAGGTTTTGACTCTTGTATGTTTGATGTTTTCTCTGGTTTAACAAAATTAACTGTTTTAACCTGTTTAACATGTTCCACTTTTGGTTAACTGGTTTTTGACTTGAAGCATGTGAAAAATTAACGTTTGAAGTCCTTTTAGGTTCTGATTTGACTCTGTTTGACCCTGACTTTAAGTTAACTTTTTCAAATTCATTTTCCAGATTAACACAAGGCAATTTACCCTTTGCCTTTGAAGTGGCCTCCTTTTGTTTCTGTCCAGATTCAGTAGATGAACATGAGATGTCTGGATCAGTAACAAGAGGAGTAGTCACCACATGATCCTTGATGAGGTTGTTATTTACTGGTCTAGACTTAGTGTTCATCAAGGTCTCAGGTGGTGGTGGAACCACTTTGTAGCCTAATCCCTCCCCGTTATTCCTTTCTCTCACTAAGTGTTGAACTATGTGTGAAGAACTAGTCCAACTATGCAGTTTCTGTTTTAATGAATTAACTTCTACTTCTAGAACTGCCTTTTGCTTCTTAGTGTCTTCTAGGGAGTTTAGATAGTACCTAATGTCATTTGCTTGGTTAAAGGCAACTACTTCAGTTTCCCTAAGCTGTTTAGTCAATAGGTCTATCTTTTCTTTATAACTATGCTCATTTTGTTTTAGTACTCTATTGGCCTCAGTGCATAGTTGTAAATCTTTTACTAAGTTATCATTGTGATCTAATAACCTAGCAAATTTTTCATCTATGCTATTCCTAAAAGTATCACAATCAGAACAAGCATGATTATTAAACATTTGGTCAGTTGTACTTACCTGTGTTGGTTCAGAAGAGTTAGCCATCAACGCAGCATCAGATGTCTCTGGTTCTGGTGATTCTGACTTTTCTGTCTCTGACGTGGAAGTCTCCTCCTTTGGCTTGTAACTGACCTCAGCTGCAGTTGTTTCTTCACTATGTGACATTGCTATCTCAACTGCTAGATCACCTTCACTCGCAAAATCATCATCAATATCCTCAACACTGGCAATGTTAGATTCTCCTGGTGAGACAAACCTAAAACTCCAATCCTGTCCTTCATCATCATGAGCAGTCAAGGCTTTTGGATCCTTGTTTGATGAAGTAGAAGTGGAGGCTTGCTTGTCTTGGCGAGTAAAGGACGAGAACGGGTTCCCATTACCCGTCTTCTTTGGCTTGACACATTCTCTCTTGAAGTGCCCCTTCTCTCCACAGTTGAAGCAGGTCACTTTGCTCTTGTCAAAGCCAAATGTGGTATCCTTAGTAGCTACCAAGTTCTGTCCAGTCTTCTTAACAAACTTCTTCGCCCTTCGGACAGCGCTAGCTAAGGCCCACATAATATCCATCCTCTCAAGCTCCATTTCGTCCACCTGCTCGTAGTCCTCATCTGCCAGATGGCAGTTTCCAATCTTCCCGGCAACAAGTCCATCATATGAATGGACCACTGCAGCTAAAAGATCCATATGCTCTCGTGCTACTTCTACAGTCACATTACCGAGGTTCTCGGTCTTCAATTTGGTAGCACTTGCTTCTGATCCAATATAGTGGGTACATGATGACCCTGACGTGTCTGATCCAGAAGGAGAAGCATGTAAAGGACCTGACGAGCTAGACACAAATGCAGTCTGGAGAGGTGCTCCAGATGTCTTAGCTTGAGGCGTGGCATTGTATAAAGCTGGATTTTGTGTGTATAAGACTTCTGAGCTCTATACTTCATCCTTAGCGCTTCTTCTCGCAACTTAAGAATGAAGTCATTTATATCCAGCTTTATAAGCATTTCATTCTGTCTAAGGTTAGACACGAATGAAGCCCACTTATCAGGCAATCCGTCTGCGAAGTTGCTCACTCTCTCTTCCATGGTCGTTTCCACTCCATGTGTATGCAGTTCGCTCATCAAGTGGTAAAATCTGTCTATGACTTCGTCTAAACTCTCGTTACCAATAGATGAGAAGTTATCGAATTCCTTCTTTAACTCCTTTGCCTTGATTGCCTTCAATGACGCATTCCCATCATATCTCTTCTCTAGCTCATCCCACAGTTTCTTGGACTGCTTATTCTCTGAATACTGGTGGAATATGTCTTTGGGGATAGACTGAGTGATCAATGCATAAACCCTTTTCTCTGCATTGTACTTTACTTTCTGTGTGTCTGTCATCCCACTTAACGTTAATTTAACTCCATCAGCTCCCACCGGTGTACTATAACCGATCTCAATGGCTTCCCACAGATTAGGATCTACTCCATTAAGGTAGATCTCAAAACGTTGTTTCCAGTGGGGAAACTCATCTAAAGTCAAGAGCTTTGGTGGTTTATTGTGATTACCCACCTCACTCTCAAGCAACAGCAGGTTCTGTATCCTTGAGTCCTTCCCAGCAGTAAAGGCTGACATCTGATCTTCCATGGCTAATAAACTTAGAATCTAATCAAACAAACTTTCACTGATGCGACTGAAGGATGCGAATGGTCTAATCGTGCGTATGAACTCTGCGACTGGTTCAATCGTGCGGCTGAACTGGGCGATTGGTTCAGTCGTGCGAATGAATCTGGTGCGTATGAGCTATGCGAACGAACGGTTCAGTCGGCCGAATGAGTGTGCGACTGGGTCCAATCGTGCGTATGAGCAATGCGAATGGAGTCCAGTCGTGCGAATGGGTCACTCGTGCGACTGAAGCTGCTGTTTTGCGAAAATTTCTAGGTTTGACGGGTTTCAGCCGTAAAAATTCGAAATTTCACAAGTCCTAATCGCCTAAGTCCGTAGAAACCAAACTTCGATGAGCAGGGAACGTCCAAGATCACTTTTGATGCTAAAGATTGCGTTTTTAGTGCAAAAACACAAACTTTTATGCAATCTTGATTGAATCAACACGTAATCAAGAGCCAAAGCTCTGATACCACTTGTTAGGACCTGGTATTTGAACGAAATACCTAGTGACTAGCGTGTTAAACCAACTCAAATAGTGCGGAATCCTATTTGATTGGCGATCCAATCAGTGAGAACACACGAAGAATCAATCAAGAATTGAATCCAACGTTAGAAATCGATTAGGAATCGATCTAATGTGTTCTGTGAACTTGGAGAACGATTTGGGAGGCTTCTGGACGGCTAGGGTACGTCTGGAATCATAATGGGATCAATGCTTACGTTTTTCCACGAATTGGGTCTATTTATAGGTTAGTATTGTTCAATCGTGCGACTGGGCCATAAGTATGGTTCAGTCGTGCGATTGAACCATGCGGTTGATTCATCCGCACGACTGAGGGTTCAGTCGTGCGATTGAGTCAATCTTATGTGTCAATCATACGACTAATCCAGTCTCCTGGTTCAGTCGTGTGATTGAGTCAGTCGTATGAAGTTATTCATGCGTGTGGTCCATTCGCATGGGCCATTCGCATGAAAACTTCATTAAGTTAAGTTTGAATGTTTTAATTAATGTAACATAATGTGCAACCATTCAAACAATCATAAACCCAATCAATTCAATCACGACTCATTAATGAAATATTAAACATCACAAGTAACAAACAATTCATATCATTTCATTAATCAATACACTTACATCATAATCAGACAGACAAGATTCATTACATTACAAATTATGATCTAGGGACATACATGCATCAACAGTGCTCATGAAGTTGAATCCGTAGTCTATCATCTGGTTTTGAATCCACAGCAGCTGAGCACAGCAACTAGCAGCAGCAATGTATTCAGCTTCAGCAGTTGATGTAGAGACACAAGATTGCTTCTTGCATTGCCATGAGATGATCCTTCCACCAAGAAATTGACATCCATCGGATGTTGATTTCTTGTTGATATTGCAGCCACCATAATAACTGTCAGAGTAACCATTGAAATCACTATTTCTTGGATACAAGAGACCTAGTTTAGGTGCTCCTTTGAGGTATCTAAGAATTCTCTTGACAGCTATTAGGTGAGACACCTTTGGAGCAGCCTGATATCTTGCACAAATACAAGTTGCAAACATGATATCAGGTCTACTTGCTGTGAGATACATCAGAGAACCAATAATCGCTCTATACTGATGTTGATCAGTATCTTCCCCCTTAGAATCAGGGCAGAGATTGTGGTTTCTGAGTATAGGTGTTTTTGCTGCTTTACAATCTTTCATATCAAATCATTCTAAGATATCATTGACATACTTAGATTGATTGATAAAGAACCCTTCCTTCATTTGCTTTACCTGAATTCTAAGGAAAAAGTCCATTTTTCCCATGGAACTCATCTCAAACTTCTTCTTCATAATGCTCTCAAAGTCTTTACACATTTGGTCATTTGAAGAACCAAATATGATATCATCAACATAGACTTGAACGAGCAAGATGTCCTTCCCAGACTTTCTTATGAAAAGAGTCTTATCAATGGTACCTCTAGTGTAACCATTCTTCAGGAGAAACTGAGACAATGTCTCATACCACAGCCTAGGTGCTTGGTGCAGCCCATATAGAGCTTTATCCAATTTGCACACATAGTTGGGATGCTGTGGATCTTTAAATCCTGGAGGTTGGCATACATAGACTTCCCTATCTATATCCCCATATAGAAACGCACACTTGACATCAAGCTGGTAGATAGTGAAATTCTTGGATGCAGTATAAGCAATGAAGATCCTAACTGCCTCAAGTCTTGCAACAGGTGCAAAGACATCAGTATAATCGATTCCCTCCTCTTGAATGTATCCTTGAACCACCAGTCTTGCCTTGTTCTTGATAATCAAGCCTCTATCATCTCTCTTGTTTCTGAAAACCCATTTAGTGCCTATAGATACTTGACCAGATGGTAGCGGACATAGGTTCCAAACCTTTTGTCTTTTGCAGCTCCTCTTGCATTGATTCAACCCAGCTACTATCTTTCAAGGCATCTTCCACCTTCTTGGGTTCCATTTGGGATAAAAAGCATGAGTACAAACAGACATTCCCATTGTGAGTTTGTCCTCTTGTTCTCACGCCTTCAGATACTTCCCCTATGATGTTCTCAGCTGGATGAGTGTTATGAATCCTAAGTCTAGGAATCACCTCCAGTTGCAAAGATAAATCCAAATTGGACATATTTTGCTCAGGAGCTTGAATACTTGGTCCAGCTGTTGTTTCAAACTCATTCAATGAGGACTGATTAAATGAAAGAGAAACATCATCATTTGTTTGCTGTGAAGCATCATCTCCAGTTGCCTGTTCCTTCAAGATGTTGCTTTCATCAGCTTGGTGTTGTGCAGGGTCACCTAAAGAGATTTGAAAGTCAGCAGGTGAACTCCTTGTTGAAGCACCACTATCTCTTGAGATGGTTATACTGTCAGATCTTTCAATAGTGGGAACTTGATATGCTGCAACTCTTGGAGAACTTGGAATAGGTCTGGGAAGCTCAAACAGTTGATCTTCATCAGAGTCACTTTGAGCACCTGTTCCAGCTGAAACATTCTCACAAGATTGTTTAGAATAGTTTGGAAACAATTCTAAATCAAGAATATGATCAGGGCCATTCCCCCTAACACAAGGAGTGTGCTCATTGACTACAATGTTGGAAGATTCCTCAAATTGTTGATTTTTAATATTATAAACTCTATAAGCTTTAGAGTAAGAGGAATATCCAACAAAGATAGCATCATCCGACTTTTTAGCAAATTTTCCCAAATTGTCTTTTGTGTTAAGTATGGTACACCTGCTGCCAAAGGACCTTAGAAAGCCAATGAACGGTGGCCTCTTGTTCCATAACTCATAAGGGGTTTTTCCATGTGGCTTTACTACAAGAACTCTGTTCTGCACATAGCATGCAGTGCTGACTGCATCTGCCCATAATGTTAGAGGCAGCTTTGAATCAGCTAACATAGTCTGAGCTGCCTCAATAAGTGTCCTATTCCTCCTCTCAGCAACACCATTTTGTTGAGGAGTTTTGGGAGCACTATATTGTCTGGCAATCCCTTTTGAGTTACAAAATGAGTCAAGAACTAGGTTCTTAAACTCAGTCCCTTGATCACTTCTAATTAAATTTAACCTTGTGATCAACTTGATTTTCTATTTTAAGAATAAAATATTTCAAAGTTTCAGCAGTTTCATCTTTGGTTCTTAAAAAGAATACCCATGTAAATCTAGTAAAATCATCAACAATCACAAGGCAATATGATTTCCTTCCAATGCTCGTTATACTTGTGGGACCAAATAGATCCATGTGCAATATGTGTAATGGGGTGGTGATGGAGTTAACAACTTTGGATTTATGAGATGCCCTGTCTTGTTTCCCTTTCAGGCAAGCAACACAGTTATCTTTGCAGAAAAATTCCTTTTTAGGCAAACCATGTACCAAGTTATTTTTAGCCAATTTATTCATTGTCTTAAAATTTACATGACACATTCGTTTATGCCATAGTGTTGACTCATCACCATCAGCTTTGGAAAGAAAGCATGATACTTCTCCCATTGGGGAAGCATTGTTCATATGCAGCTTGTACATATCCCCTTTCCTGGGAGATCTAAGAAGCACCAATTCCTGAGGAATTGTCATCCCGGGTTTGAGGATAATGCACTCATGTTCTGTAAAGAGCATTTGATGCTTTTGATCACAGAATTGAGAAACACTTAACAGGTTGTGTTCAAGCTGTTTGACAAAATTAACTTTGTCAACTTTTAACTTTCCACTTGGATATACTTCCTCTGCCAGAAATATATCCTCCGGCCTCACCTCCAAACTGGACAGGACCTCCATCATAATGTTGAAATTGTTGAAGGAGAGATCTGTTCCCTGTCATGTGCCTGGAGCATCCACTATCTACAATCCAAATGTTGTTATTCTTGTCATATGGATGTCCCTGCACATAAGATGAGATGATTAGTTTTGATTGGAAACCCAAGCCTTATTGGTCTTGGGTTCTTCCAATGATAATGACATAATTAAACCAAAATTTATGCATGGGGGTTCAATGGATGTCTTTGAAAAAGAGGTTTGGGCTACAACATCTTCCTTGATATTCCATTCCATCCCTTGGTTGATCATGGAGGATGAGCTTGTTGAAGCTTTTATAGCTTGGCATTCTTCCGAAGCTTCTTTCTTTTTGGAAGAAGTCTTCACCACCTTTTCTTCCGAAGTAGTCTTCTTCTGTGATGGTTTCAAGGGGACTCTTTTATTCTTCTGAGTCTTGACAGCTTTAGCTTCCGAAGCCTTTTTCCTTTTGGAAGAAGAATCTTCTTCTGAAAGCAGCCTTGCTTCGGAAAAAAGCTTTCCCTTTTTCATCACTTGAACCATTTGATATGGTCCAAATGAGAAACCTTCCCTGACTCTTTCCTTTTTAACATTATTTGCATAATGTGTGCTAGCAGGATTGTAGTAACAATCTTTGGCCATGTCGTTTTGCAGACCACACATTATGCATGCAATGTTAATCTTTTGGGAACTTGAGGATTGTTGTTTCTTGTTCTTTTTTCTCTTCATCAGCAACCTTTCCCTTTAACTTCTGATCCTTTGGTAGGACAGGAGTGCTGTACTACACTCCTTTCCTGAATCAGAGTTTCCAACCACCTGGAATCCAGCTGAGATGAATACACCCTTTTGCTTTAGGTCTATCTTTAGCTTGGACTCAGCCACTTTCTTGGCAGTTTTTTCTGGCTGCCTTAGCTCTGCTTCTTCTGGCTTTGGTGGTTAGAGTTTGATCATCATTGGCAGGGGAGGGCATAATTACCTGGTTCTTCCCTGTGATGGTGTCCATAGTTGCATCATTCTTTGACTCATAAGAAGGTGGGTCAGCAGATGGAACCTCTTGCTCTTCAGTACCACACCTTGGTTGTCTTATAGACTCATAAGAGTGTGGTGGAGTAATTTCATCGGTTCCCAACCCACCTTTGTTTTGGTAACAAAGTTTTGAGTGAGAGGCTGATGCAAGAATGGCTTGGAAGTTTTGCTCGGAAATAGCATACTTCCTAACTTGAGCCTTAGCTATGACAAGCTGGGTTTGAGCCTCAGTCAATTTGGATATTAAATCCTTTATCTGAGTCTTATACTTTGTGTGTTCATGTTTTAATAGGGACACAGTTTTCTCTACCTCCTCAATTTTTCTTTGGTAGTCAGATTCAGCCCTTTTAAAGTTAGATTTTAACACATTTAAAGACTCAATATCATATTTAATTTCCATATTGTAGTCCTGATACAATTTAACCTTAGCAATACAGGCAGAGTACAGAGATGTTCATATACCTTATTATCATTGGTTCCGGCCATGAGTGCTTGAGCAGGAGTCACATCCTGTACCATGAAGCTCTAGTCAACTTCTTGAGCCATTGCAGCTGTTTCTGTTGACTTTCCAGTGGGCTTTGGTGTTGAGGGATGTGTGGAGGTCTATGGGGTTCTCGGGTTGGACTTGGGAGCCTTCCATTCCCTTGCAAAATTACCAAGTTGGTTACAGTTGTAACATTTGGCCTTGGTTTTGTCAAACCCAAATTTGCTGTTGATTGGGTTCTGGGGAAATTGCCTTCTAGTTCTCTTAAAGAACTTCTTTGCTCTGTAGGTTAGAAGAGCCATTTGTTAGACTATGTCCACGTATTCCACGTCATCCGGGCTGAAACACTCTAGATCATCAAAGCAGTATCGATAATCATTTGAGTGTCCACTTCCTGAGACAAAAGCACAGCTGTCCTGAAAGGAGCTTTGCTGAGCTTGTTGAGACCTTGGAGTCTCAGGAAATGTGATGTATGGCCCAGAAGAACAAGATGGCTACTGGGTGTAAGTCAGGTATGGTTGAGGCTGGGAGATTCCTGAGCCTTCAGCAACCATTAAGGCGTTGCTAGTAGGAAGACTCAAGGGTCTGCTTGTCTGATGACCCCTCTTACTTTCCATTTCCAAACGGTATCCATCAAGGATCCCATAAAGTTCGGTCATGGTGAGTGTATTCAGATTCTCTGTTCTCTTGATAGAGACACATTAGAATGTCCACTCATTGGGTAACACACTCATGAACTTTCTTGTAAGGTCTCTGAGTTCATGAGCAATTCCTACAGATTGAAGGGAAGAAATGAGATCCATGTACCTGAAATATTGCTGGCTAAGAGTCTCTCCAGCAACATAGGTGAAGTTCTCGAACTGCTGCTTCAGTGAGTCCTTCTTGGAGTCATTTGAGCTTGAGTACATTTGAGCAAGCGCATCAAACAGTTCTTTGGCAGACTTGCAATGCTCAAACCCCACCATGATGGAGTTTGGAATTGCAGTCATGAGAACAGTCATAGCGTTGCTGTCGATGTCTAGCTTCTTCCTGTCCTCATCAGAATAATCTTCAACAGCTTTCTCAATCATGGCACCGTTTCCACCAGCTACTTTTGGCTTATACGGGCCATTGACAATGGATTGCCACATCTTGCTGTCTTGATACCTGATGAAGCCTTCCATTCTTCTGCTCCAGGACCTAAAGTTTTCAGGGGTGATGATGGGTGCTTTGGTCATCGTCCCCATCTCTACTTCAGATTTGTTGAGGGTCATTTTGAGTGAGGTATAAGGAGGAGTGAAAAACAGGTTGATTAGGATGGTAAGATCTCACAATCAAGAGCCTAAAAAGCTCTGATACCAATTGCAGGATCGGGTTTGTAACTTAAACACTTGGATTTCTCTCAAACTCACTTATAGAAACACTCAAATCAGATAAAGTAAAGTCTTTTACAAGAGTTGATAATAATATAATAAGTAGCAAGGAACACACAGAAATAAATATTTCAAGGCACTTGTATATATTACTTCTCAACTCAAGATATTACAAGACACTTACAAGCATGATACATGAGTTACAATGAGAAACTATATATACTAGATCCTACAGCCAGATATACTTTGATACCAGCTGAAAACCTAAGACTAAAGCATATACTATAATGCTAAAGTTAAGGTATTTTAGATAAAGTATTATCTAAGATATAGTAGTCATGACATGTCCATGACTTACCTTTTGTCACCAACTAAAGATGGCAACTGTACTAACATAAAAAGGTAAACAATGGATTAAAGTATGGTCAACTACATGGCTTTTGAAAAAACACCATACAGTATCTCAAAGGTCTGCAGCGGAGTGTCAAGGAGACCATATATATGTCCACTGGATAATAGCGGTGTCTTCCGAAGGTAAGTTGGCTTCGGAAGAACAAGTTCTTTCGAAGCCACTTATACTTCGGAAGAGGCTTCTATACTTCCGAGGCTTGAGGACATCTGTACTTCGAAAGTTGACTTCAGATCTTTCTTTCTAAGTCTTGATCTTCGGAAGTAGGTTCTTTGTCTTTGGAAGTTGGAGTTTTCCTTCGGAAGTAAGTTTTACACTTTGTCTTCGGAAGAGCTCATTTTTCCTTTGGAAGTTCCACACTTAGCTTCGGAAGTCCTTTATTTGTTGTACCAAAATCTTCTAAGTTACTTGGTTTTGGTTGCACCAGCCTTTCTAGATCCAACAGTTACCATCCCCAGCCTTTCGACTTAAATCAATCCATTCCCAACCTCTCATTCTATACTGATGAAGACTTAGGATGCAGTGCGACTCTACTCTTCCCCTACTAAAAGAGAGATGAGTACTCCTGAGTCTCCTTTGTCTAGCCCACATTAGTCACCCATCACTGAGGTGGATACATCTGAACCTATTCAGGATATCCATATGGAAGAGGCTCTCACTTTTGCAAGTGATTATATCATTAAGACCTCAACCATGGCAACTCAGTCCATTGACACTTTAACTGAGGCTGTCAATACGCAGAGGAAATCCAGCAGCCAAGAACTTGAAGCTGGTGGTGAGAGAAAGGACCTTAGTCCAATCATCTCATCCCCTAATGATTCTTCTGATGAAGATGAGGGGAATCTGAGACTAAAGGTGCAAAAACTGTCAAAACATGCTCCTATTTAGTCTCTAAGGTTAGTTACCTTGAATCTCAGGTGACTACCCTGCAAAATAGGGTCAATGATCAGCAACTTGAGATATCTTATCTCAGGGAGAAACTAGCTGGGAGAACTTTAAGAGGAGCTCAACCAGGAACACAAGAACCTGTGAATGTGATTGACCTAATTTCTAGCTCACCTATGCAAGAGGATGATGCTACCAAAAGGGGGAGAAAGTCTATACAGTCATAGAACCTGGGAGTTCTTCAAGGAGTATGGACATTGAGGACTCACCATCCTCACTTGCAATTATGCATACTCAGCAACTTCCTCAAGTTCACATTGATGTGGACATTATAGACTCTATCATTAGGAGTCTCTTTGAGGAAGGCATTCCAAGGGCTATGTCATCCCCACCTCAAGAAACCTCAAACTACATTAATTGATGGAGGTATGATGATGATAGAAGAGCCCTCATTCTTCACAGAGTTCAAGGGCAGCAAGAAGTATTTAATTTTGAGACCTTGAACTACTATGAAGGTCTTGAACTGATCAACATGCCACTTGTCAACCCAAGTCAATTAGAACAAGCTGACAAGTTAGCACTCAGGATTCAAGACAGAATTACTGAAGAGTTCAGCCTTAGAAGGAGACAAAGGCAATCAGTTAATGTCATTGGTCAACTGGATGTTGAGGCAGACCCTGAGATTAGCTTCAAAGGGAAAACCTTGGCTGAAGGCCCAGTGATAGAGCCTGAGACCCTTGTCACACCAACAAATGCTTCTAAAATTCATTCCCTCAGTGAAACACCTGCTGGTGAAGGTGTATCACAACCTCTCTCTGGCCAGAGCTTAGATGTTACACCTAGCAATGAAGGCCAAAGCTCTCTCTACCCTGTGTCACAAAGGTCTGTGGGTGACAAAGGGAAAAGGATTCTAACTCCTGAGGAGATTGAGGAGGAGAGAGAGAGGAAGAGCAAGCAAAGGAGAGAAAGTTCCTCTGGGTCTTCAGGCTTTATGCAAGCTGCAATCAGGGCTGCCCCAGACCAAACACTCAAGATGATGAGTTGAGGGCAGTCAGGATTACTTACCTGCAGACCAGGAACTATGACATAGATGAGATTATATCTCTCCCCTTAGAGCAATTAAATGAACTGGCTGACATGGAAGTGTCAAGAGAGATGAAGGAAGCAGAGGATGCAAGGCTACTTCTCCAATTCAAAGAGGAGAAGAGACAGAAAAGGTTATACAAGCATGTTCCAACTCTCTCCCCAGTTTAAGAAAGCCCTGTGCAAGAGGCTGTGGCAGCTACACAAGAACCTCAGGTAGACAAGGAAACAGATAGGCAAAACATGATCAACTACCTAAGTGCCACAGGTCTCTACCAGGCATCTGCACTTCTTCCCTTGTCCTTTGAGTACATTGAGTTTGAGTATCTCAAACAGCTTGAACTTCAAGTACTCATAGAACAAAAGGCAACAAAGAAAAAGATGAGGGAAGATGCTGCAAAGTCAAGAGCCATCATCCAAAAGAGTATGAAGAAGTCTGCTGACAGACAAAGGATGATGAGCTTCTTGAAGCTGTATGGATTCTCCGGAAGAAGACTTGGCCCTATGTCTCTATCCACAATGGATGAGCATATTAGGGTAATCAAGCAGAAGATCAAGAGTGGAGAGCTGATTGACTTACACTCCCCTCCAAGTCAAGTCCCACCTGAAGTGGAGGTTAAGGTTGAACAACCTGAGACAACACAACCTGGACCTCCTTCTGAGCCTCAGCAAGCTTCATCTTCTGATCCACAGCAGGGTCAAACTCCCTCTCCTACTGAACCTGTGAGGGAGAAACACCCAACTGAGAAAGACAAGACTGATCAACAAGGTGCTGCAGACCAGTCTTCTCAGTTAAAGTCTTCTAAAAGGAAGAATAGTATGGCTTCCAAACCAAAGTCAAAGAAGAAGAAGAAGCCTGAATCATCCACCTCTACACCTCAGGCTGAGTCAGATCGACCTGAAGAAGTGCATGAAGAGGCAGCCCAATCAACTCCAATTCAAGTGGCTCCTCTTCACAACTAATCCAGAAAGATGGCATGTGATCAGAGATCAAGGTGTTAAGAATGTCTACACATGGCAAGACTTAATCAACTTACCTCTGCATGATGTCTTTGAGATGAGAAGATATTATGAGAGTCTGAGTGATCCTGACCATCTGATGAAGACGGGTATGGTCATCATCATCCTAGGGACTGTCAACATCTGAAGATCTTCTAAATGTTTTGGTAGCATCAGCCTAGGGGGAGTTTGGAAGGATTCCTATAAGTCTGATGCAGCCAAAACATCCAAAGTCTCTCTGCATGCATGCACTGAAGAACAGAAATAGAAATGCTTCAGAAGTTTTACACCATGCACTAGAAATATTCTAAATGTAAAATCTTCCGAAGCCAAGACCAACATCTTACGAAGCCAAAAGTGAAGTCTTCCGAAGCTTCAAGGACAAAGTCTTCCGAAGCCAAAGAGTGAAGACAGATTTCTTCCGAAGACTTTTAGAGATATGCCTTTATGTAATGTACTTTACCATAAAGCTGGACCACCTTTCCGCTGCAACTCTGTAAAGTCACCAACTTACATGAGTTGGTGAAAGGTCCATGCTTTTGGAAACTGTACATTGAGGTCTTCAGTCCATGCTTTCTACTTTATGTACTTTAATCCTTTTTGTAGTATATTAGGATGTGAGCTATGACATGTCATAGTCACAAGTCAAAAGGCAGATCTGCCTTTTGACTCTACATTTGATTTTGTAGTTGTCTAGTCAATTGTATCCAGCTGGCCTTCAAAGTATGAGCGGCTGTAGGATGTAGTATAAAGTATCTCAAGTACTTGTAACTTTCTATCGATGCTTTGTAACTTGTAATAGAACTTCAGAAGCAATATACAACATTCTTGAAAACCAAATACTTGTCTTGTTTGCAATCTTTATCTGTCTCACATTTACTTGTGTTCTTAGCATCTTTCATTAACAAGTTAATCAGTTCCCTATTTGATCTGTTAAGTGTTCTAAGCAACTCTCCTCATTGTGTTGTTGTGTTGTAAGTGCATCCCTTCACCGGTCCTGCAAAGGTCCATGCTTTTGGTAACTGTACATTGAGGTCTTGAGTCCATGATTTCTACTTTATGTACTTTTATCCTTTTTGTAATATATTAGGATTTGAGCTATGGCATGTCATAGTCACTAGTCAAAAGGCAAATCTGCCTTTTAACTCTACATTTGATTTTTTAGTTGTCTAGTCAATTGTATCCAGCTAGCTTTCAAAGTATGGCCGGCTGTAGGATGTAGTATAAAGTATCTTAAGTACTTGTAACTTTTATCATATGCTTTGTAACATTTGTAATAGAACTTGAGAAGCAATAAACAGCATTCTTGAAAACCAATTACTTGTGTTTTTGCTATCTTGTTCTGTCTCATATTTACTTGTGTTCTTAGCATCTTTCACTGAAGTTAACCAGTTCCCTATTTGATATGTTAAGTGTTCTAAGTAACTCTCCTCATTGTGTTGTTGTGTTGTAAGTGCATACCATTCACCGGTCCTGCAATTATAATACATATATCATACTAAACAATAAATAATTTATGTATTTTTCAATGCAGACAATGTCACTAAAGATTGCAAAGAAAGATGGAAGATAAGGAAAATTTATTTGGATAGCAATAGATCAAAACAATCTCGTTTGAAGCAAAGTGACAATGTTTCATCAACCCCTTCATTTGCATCATTTCAAATTGCTAAAATTTATAACTGTGAGTTGTATTTTTATATAAATCATGCAAAATATTATATATCACTATTCCTAAAATCTTTCATATACATAACAAACTTATAATTATATTTTCCTTATTTCTTTAGGCATTTTTTTTATTTTTTTGGCATATATGTCTAATTACACTAATATTAATACTACACCAACATCAGATATGACACACATGCTCGCTATGTGTAATTCCATGACTACCACCCTACATGTATTATAACTCTTGAAAACTATAAGTGTGAAGAATTATTATTAGCAATTATATTTTTGATAAAGATCATACTTTTGAAATAGTATTAGCAACATGTAATTAACAATAGTTTATATTAACAACTTTTTTTATAATTTGCAGTTCAACATAGTATTTTACAATCATCTAACGATTAGACATGGTTCGAATAGCAAAGTAAATATTACGGAACTTACACCTTCACCTCCTATTTGTACTAATACATGTCCAATGGCTAATATAACAAGAGGTATAATTTTGTAATTTATCCTACTAATGTCATATTAACATATGTTATTTATATACTTCATTACATCCTAACTTTCACTATTTTCTTATAGTTTGTAATACGGACATGGCCAATACCCATGCTAAACAAACACGACAACGGAGGAAAATTTATCTAGATAACAAAACATCTAAGAATATGTTTGCAACACGAACAGATAACTTTTCATCAGTAACTCCCATGATCTCTGAAGATTCCAATCGTAATACTTTTATTTTACATACCTTTTTATAATATCATGCATCATACAAACCAATATGGCATATTAACATTCTTTCATTATTTTTTATTCAGTTCATAATTATAACATTCAATCATCAAGTACCTCAAGATATGTATCTAATTGCGAAGAGAAGTACGTCAAAGATAAATCCTACACATGTCTCAAAACACCTTCACAATATATTTTCACTAATCAAAAGCTTAGAAGTCCATTGTCGGACATCACAAGAGGTACACTTTAATAATTTATAACATTGCTCTTACAACCTTTCCTATACGATATTTTCCTTATTTATTAACTAAATATTTCTTTTGCAGATATGTATAATCACACTAACCAAAATACTACACCGCCACCAATTGTGTGACGAATGTCCACTCTTTGCAATTTGATGCCTAGCACCAGTACATGTATTACAACTCCAGAAAGTTCTAATGGTGAATCATTATTAGCAATTTTTTATTTATAAAATCATAATTTTGAACTACGTTTTAGTAAAATGTAATATTTATGTTATTAATTATTGTTGTAATTTTATTTTTTCTTTAGTTTTACATAAAGACAGACAAAACTCTATTGGTGCACAACGAAGAAAGTCTAGAAAGATTTATCTAGATACTAGAAAATTAAAGGATTTGTCGGTCCTAGAAGTTCATGACCCATAAATTCTTATAAACGGATTTGAAGGCATATCAAAAGGTTCAACCTATATAACATTATCTAAAATGTTAATCCACTTATTTTATTAACAATATATTTAATATAATTTTCTTTTTTTTTCATCATTATATCTCGATCACGGAGATCAGATTGCAATTTGTGATATATGTCATGCAATATTATGGAAAGATGAAGCTGCTAGAGGGAAATTAAAAAATGGTGCAAAAACCAACTATTTTGTATGTTGTTTATATGGTAAAGTTTAGCTTCCTCAACTAAAGGAACCCCCTCAAAACTATCAAAATCTTTATCATGGGTCGGATTCTCAAAGCAAATATTTCTTGAAGAACATTAGACTTTGTAATGCAATGTTTTCATTTATGTCCATGGGTGGAAAAGTTGATTCTTCCATTAATAGAGGAAATGTCCTTTTTATATTCAGACTTAGCGGTTAGAATTACCATAGTATGAGGAGTCTTTTACCTGAAGATGGATCTAAGCCAAAGTTCTCTCAATCGTATATATATGATATGGAGAACGAACTTTCTAATAGACAAGGCGTCTTTGGCTATGTATTTAATTTTTCAATATTTTTTTCACCAAATAATTTTTAACAATAAATAAACCCAAAACCTAAAACTAACTTCTATTTTTCTATTGTGTTCAGTGATACAAAAAAAAATTCTACATCAAGCTCTAAACATATTGATGTTCAAATTATAGAACATCTAACGAATACGTTAGATTTGGAGAATGTGTTGGTCAAAACTTATCGAATGGTAAGAGGTTGTTTTAAACAAAACCTCATTTAAACTTAAAGTTATGTCTCATTTGAAGAAGACAAAAAGATGGTCAAACATACAACTTAGCAACTGCTTTTGAAGTGGGTGCTTTAATTTTTGGTGACATTGGGGATTCATTAGAAAATAGAGATATTTAAATAAGTTGTTGAAACCAAAGATGGAAATCTAAAACGTATTAGTGTGTCCTATATATTATTCATTAATTACTAAAATAATAACTTTAACTAAACAACTAATATTTTCTTATTTGTTATATGCTTTTGTAGTTGTTTATACCATAGAGTTTCAAAAGCGTGGATTGTCACATGCCCATATATGTTTGTTTATGGCTCCTAAAAACAAGTTTCTAGTAGTTGAACAAATTGATCCATTTATTTATGTAGAAATACCAGATAAAACTGATGATATAGAGTTGTATACACTTGTCAGTGTTTTTATGATCCGTGGTCCATGTGGTAGTCAAAACATCAATTGTCAATGTATGGTTGATAAAAGGTGTTCAAAGAATTTTCCTAAACAATTTCATGATCATACGTCTATTGATTCAAATGGATTTCCTTTGTATTGAAGACGTGATTCGGGAGCCTTTGTGGAATAGTCTGATGTTAATCTAGATAACAGAAGTGTTGTTCCTTACAACAAAACCTTTTTAAGAAGATATCAGGCCCATATTAATGTTGAGTGGTGTAATAAGGTCAGATCTATCAAATATTTGTTTAAATATATCAACAAGGGTCCTTATAAGGTTACTATTTTTGTTATGGAAGGTAATGCAGAAGAGGATCATCAGCCACAAGTCGATGAGATAAAATAATGTTATGATTGTAGATATTTGTCTGCATGTGAGGCATCATGGCGTATATTTAGTTTTGATATTCATTACAGGTACCCTTCTATGATCAACTGTCGTTCCATCTTCCGAACCAACAAAATGTCGTATATGGTGCGGATGATTATATAGACGATGTCATGAACAAACCATCAGTGTCAACTACAATGTTTTAATCTTGGATGAAGTGTAACAAAAAAGATGAACATGCATGAAAACTTATATATGTTGAGTTTCCTACTAAGGTTGTTTGGAAGCATGATATGGGAACCAATAAAGACTGGATTTTCAAATGGTAGAATTCATTTTGTTTCTCCTACTCTTGGTAAAGCTTATTTTTTAAGGATTCTATTAAACAAGGTTAGAGGTCTAAAATCTTTTGATGACATTCTCACGGTAAATGGATGAAAATTCAATACTTTTAGAGAAGCATGTTATGCTATTTAGATGATAATACGGAATATATTGAAGTTATTCAAGAAGCAAGTCATGCGGATTCCGGTTACTATATATGTTCTTTGTTTTCCATTATGTTAACGTCTAATACTCTTTCAAGGCTGTAATATGTATGGAAAAAAACATGGGAATTTTTATCTGACAGCATCCTTTAGAGACGACGACGTATTTTAAACGTTCCAGGTATAAGTCATAAATAACTGTTACTATTTTAATTGTAATTGTTTATAATTTATTTATTTTTTTGTTTTTATTTTATTAAATTCATATATACTTCTATGATATAAGTTATATTACTTGTAAAAATAAAACATATAACAATTGGTATAATAAATATATCTCAAATAATAATATATATATCTTCATGTTGTACTTTCTTTTTTACTAATTTAAAATTTAATATATGTTTTGTGTTTTCAGATTTACACCTTCATGATTATCAACTAAAAAACTTGACTTTGTGCGAACTTAAGAAGATTTTAAATCGTAATAATTCTACTTTATGAATTTAGAGTACGATGCATTACCTTGAATTGGGCTCGGTTGCTTCTTTAAACAATCGTTTAATTACAGAGGAGCTGGATTATGATCGAAATGACCTTCCAAAGAAATTCGACAATCTTTTCACTTCGTTAATTGATAAACAAATATGTGTTTTTATTGAAATAATAAAAGTGGTGGCAGAAAACAAAGGCGGTGTTTTTTTTGTGTACGGATATGGAGGAACCGGTAAAACATTTCTTTGGAAGACATTATCTGCTTCCCTTCGATCGAAAGGAAATATTGTTTTGAATGTTGCTTTAAGTGGGATTGCTTCTTTATTGCTTACAACAGGTAGGACAACACATTCTCGGTTTCTAATTCCATTAAACCTTAATGAGGACTCAGTCTGTCATATAGAGCCGGATAGAGATGTTTGCAATCTATTAAAGAAAACCTCATTGATTATATGGGATTAAGCACCTATGGTACACACATGGTTTTGAACGTTTAGAGAGGACTTTGAAAGATTTATTGTCCTATGATTATTCAAACAATTCTCAACTATCTTTTGGAGGGAAAGTAATTGTATTTGGTGGAGATTTTAAACAAATTTTTCTTGTCATACCAAGTGGTACTTGACAAGATATTGTTAATGCTTCTTTAAGTTCTTCCTACATCTAGGATGATTGCAAAGTACTTAGGTTAACCAAAAACATGCGGTTAACCAGTAGGAGGTGAACTACATGATATTGAACAAAGAAAGATATTTGTAGAATGATTGTTGGATTTAGGTGAAGGAAACATAGGTGGCTCTAATAATGGTGAGGCAATTATAGAGATAGCGGATGATCTTTTAATTATGGATTCAACTGATTCTATTTTTAATCTTATCGATTTCGTTTATCCTTCGACTATTGAAAATTTTGGGGTTTTGATCTTTTTCCAAGAGCGAGCTATTCTTGCACCGACAAATGAAATAGTTGATGAAATAAATGATTGGTTGCTATCTATGTTTCCCGGGGATGAAAAAGAATACTTGCGTTCGGATAGTATTTGTGAGTCCGAGAATCTACATGACGGTTTTCATCAAAGCTTATACTCACCGAATGTGCTAAACAAACTAAAAATTCCAGGGTTGCCACATCATAAATTAGTGTTAAAGGTTGGTGTTCCGGTCATGTTACTACGAAATATTGATCAAATACAGGGGCTATGTAATGGGACTCGACTAAAGATCTTATCACTAGCACCACATGTTATAGAAGCTGAAGTAATATCAGGATGTAGTATAGGTAATCGAACATTCATTCCAAGAATTTCTTTAACACCATCATACAAGAAGAATCCATTTAAGTTTAAACGAAGACAGTTTCCTATTTCTATATGCTTCGCCATGACGATAAATAAAAGTCAAGGGCAATCGTTATCTAGAATTGGTTTGTATCTGAGACAACCAGTCTTTTTACATGGTCAGCTCTACATCACTTTGTCCAGAGTTAAAAGTAGAGATGGACTCAAAATCGTAATTGTTGATAAAGATGATATTCTTACTAATAAGACGGTCAATGTTGTATATAAAGAAGTTTTTAAAGATTTGTAATTTGTATTTATAGCTATAAATCTATTAAGTGTAAAAGTATTTTGATATGTAGTTGTAAATGAAACTTTATAAAATAAAATACGTATCTGTTTATTATAAATGTTTGTTAATTTTAAAATTTGTTTGACTCGTATCCGTGTACCCACACGAGTTCATAACCTAGTTAAAATATGTATATGTTAACGCAAACCTGGAAAAAAGGCTTATGAGTTAATTAATTTAATAACAAAATAGACTCATTCTTACTAAATACTCATAAATCTCATGATTTGAGTTAAAATAAATTAACCCACTTCCAATAATAACTTAAAAGAATTTGACTTGCAAATAATTATAATCAAAATTCAAGAGCCTCAAAAACGATTTGCTCGATTGAAAGACGAAAAATCAAGACAGATCACTCAAAGATTGTAGATAATCAATTGGTTTGGTATTTTAATACTATTAACTATGATTTTTTATGGATAAGTGCATTAGTATGTTCCAATGAATCATATACTTTTATATATTACTATTTGGACAACTATACGATACATAGCAATATGTATAAAGTGGTTGATTTGTTTATGTAATTGCATACATTTATATTTGTATTATTTAACAATAACATTTGTTCCCATTTAAAGATAACGCATGTTAATTTGGGTTATTATATTAGTTTTAGGGTTTAGGACCTTAAATTGAACTTGAATTTTGATTGTTGATTACATAAAAATTTGTTTGTGGATTGAAGTCTTGAAATACTATTAGGATTGTTATTTAGGGTGGTTATTTTTTTATTTGTTGATTTCTTGAAACTTGAATTTTAGATATTATGCAGAAATGTAATTAAATAAAGTCATTAAATCTGGAATCATCATCTTTAAATAGTAAAGCAAATGTGAATAATCTTTCATTGGATTCTTCTAAAAGGAAACCGATTTCATTTTATCATCCCAATCAGAGAGATGAAATTCGACTAGTATATCTGCTTAGAGGTCCATTTCAATCAACGGAGCATGATTTTCTACAAATGAATTTTAGTGTTAAATATAGACGTTTTAATTTGGAATGGTTTCAACAATATGGCAATTGGTTAGTATATAGTATCAAACAAGATAAAGTATATTGCTTGTATTGTTACGGAAACTAGGCAAAAGGATGCATTTATGAGTGGGTTCAGTGGATGGAATAGAATCAAACGATTAAATATTTATGTTGGTAATAAGAATAGTTTTCATAACAAGACAAATAAAAAGAGGGAAGACTATCTTAAACTCGATGTCAATCTATACATGTGGCCTGTCATAAACAAACTGATAAACAACAATAACCAACAACCGACAATTGAAGCAGCAATCAAGAACTATCCATATGTACAGCAACAACATCAAAATTCAAGAATCAGGCAACTACAAAATCAAAATCAAATTGAGCGACTATAATGGAAATCGCTATGGAAAAATGATGTAAATAAGAAATAATGGCTTGCGCAAGGAGTTGGATCACATGAAACATGAGAGTAAACAAATTGATTTGGTTTCTATGAAATACATAAAAATAACTAAATAAATAAAAAAGATGGATTATAAAAACATAGGAAACAACGATGAATCTGATAGAGACGATGCAACTGAAACCGAAAAACAACATCATGTCCACAAGGATTCAGTTATTGTGAATCTTTTTTCATGGTGGAACAGTAGGTGTTGTTTCACAAATTTTAGAAGATAAAGCATTGTATTTAGTTAACGTGGCTGAACAAACGTCGAAGATAAGAGCTGCTTTGATCGAGTAAGAAGGCTAGCAGATAACTAAGAAGGATTGAGAGGGTTATTAGCATTTAAAGCTGTTGAAGCTGGTAATGTTGCTTACCAATTCGAGTTTGCACAAGATATAATTTATATGGAAATGGTTGTTTTGAAAAAAGAAGGCACAAATGAGAATCTAAACTAAGGTTTCCCATTATGTTTATGATTCAAGGAATTAATGATGATCTTCCGTCAAAACAGAATTCCAAGGGGTGGACTTGTGGCAGGTAATGGAAGATCTTGAATTATGGATTCTGTACAGTATCCCTGGGTAAAGGAAATAATACATTTTGTTCAAGAATGCAACAGAATGGAACTTGAAAATGATAGAACAATGAGGTGGGAGCTGATATGGAAGATCTTGTCCATTGATGGTGGTCGGAAGCTCGAGTTTGGTCCACAGGAAATATTTGGAATGTTTTCTCCTCTTTTGAAACACATTCTACATCAAGGTTGTCTTTGGTTGAAGTCTTTATGATGGAGGTTAAAGGCACTCTGTATTATATTCTATGTAATATTCTAAATTTAATCAATATTCCCAGAATGGGGGTTAAATGTCAAATACTCAGAAGACGTTTGGTATGCACGAATTCAGTGGAATTGGAATCTGAATTCTATTGATCATTGTGTTTGGTTGGTAGGAATTCGTTGGAATTGGAATTTGAGTTTTATTTTGAACGTGTTTGGTTGAGAAAGGAATTGGAATAGGAATTAGAATTGGAATTGGAATGAATTCCCTCAAATTCCTTCAAATGAAGGATTTCAAAATCCTTCCAAATATTGAAGGATTTCAAATTCCACCGCCAACCATCGGCGACCCCGCCCGCCGCCGCCCACTCCTGTCGTCGCCGACCCCCCCCCCCCCCCCGCCCCCGCCCCCTGCCCGCCGCCGACCCCACCTGTCGCCTACCACCCCTCCCACCGCCAAGTAACCCCTAGCCACGACCGCCGATGCCCCTGACTGCCATTCGTCGCCAACCGCCATCGACCCCGACCGCTACCGCCCCCAACCGCCACCGACACCGCACAACCCCGACGCCGACCAACGCCGCCCACTATTTTCCTTGACCGCCACCGCCCCCACCCCTAACCGCCGACTGTCGCCGACCTTCATTGTCGAATCATGTATCGACGAAGGGCGTTATCGGTTGGTGGCGGTAGTGGGTACGATCGGTTTTCGGGAACGGGCACGATTGGTGGTCGCGATCGATTGTCGGAGGCGACCGCGCCAGCGGTCGGTGGTATGTAGCGGCGATGACCGATAGTCATTGAGGTGGTGGCGGTTTGTGACGGGTGATAAATTCAGAGTGTTTTGTCACTAGAAATGCATTTGGAATTTAAATTTCATTTATAGATTCCAATTCCTTTGAATTCCAAATCCAATGGTAAATATTGAATTCCAAATACAATTCCTTAGAATTCCAATTCCAATTTAAATTCCAATAAATTTCGCGAACCAAAAGCCCCCGATTATTGATGATAAAAACATATGTTTTAGTCAATCCATTTAAAGAAAGACTGAAATAGACTTGTGTTCAATGGGTTTCAGATTTGCATTTGTTCCACATTTTAAAAATGGAGAATAGAGGCAGATTAGACATGTGGTCTAGAATTATGTCTCAATCAAGTATACCAGGATACTAAAAGACGTCATGGGTACAAGGACAATCAAATGTCATCCTATATCTTAGCTCTCATGAGACGTTTGGTATGCAGGAATTTAATAAAATTAGAATCTGAATTCCATTGGTCATTGTGTTGGTTGGTAGTAATTCGTTGGAATCGAAATTCGAATTTTGTTAGATCAAGTAAGGCTGGTGCAACCAAAACAAACACTTAGACTATTTTGGTGCAACTGATGAAGAACATCCGAAGGCAAAAGCAAAACTTCCGAAGGTAAAAGCTGAGCTTCCAAAGGTCAAGTCTGAAAGAGCTTTCGAAGAGGAACTCTAACTTCCGAAGACAAAGTCTTCTGTTGGATCTAGAAAGGCTGGTGCAACCAAAACCAAATCACTTAGACTATTTTGGTGCAACCAATAAAGGACTTCCGAAGCTAAGTGTGGAACTTTTGAAGGAAAAATGAGCTCTTCCGAAGACAAAGTGTAAAACCAACTTCCGAAGGAAAACTCCAACTTCCGAAGACAAAGTATTCACTTCCGAAGATCAAGACTTAAAGTGAAAAATCAAAAGTCAACTTCCGAAGTATGAAAGAAGTCCTCAAGCCTCGGAAATACAGAAGCCTCTTCCGAAGTATAAGTGGCTTTTTCCGAAGCCAACTTACCTTCGGAAGACACTACTATTATCCAGTGGACATAAGTATGGTCTCCTTGACACTCCGCTGCAGACCTCTGAGATACTGCATGGCGTTTTCTCAAAAGCCGTATAGTTGACCATACTTTATTCCACTGTTTAGCTTTATAAGTTAGTACAGTTGCTAACTTTAGTTGGTGACAAAAGGTAAGTCATGGACATGTCATGACTACCATATCTTAGATAATACTTTATCTAAGATACCTTAACTTTAGCATTGTAGTATATGCTTTAGTCTTAGGTTTCCAGCTGGTATTAAAGTATATCCGGCTGTAGGATCTTGTATATATAGTTTCTCATTGTAACTCATGTTTCATGCTTGTAAGAGTCTTGTAATACTTTGAGTTGAGAAGTAATATATACAAGTGCCTTGAAAATTATTCCTTTCTGTTCTTTGCTACTTATTATATTATTATCAACTCTTAGAAGAGATTCTACTTCATCTGATTTGAGTGTAATATAAGTGAGTTTGAGAGAAATCCAAGTGTTTAAGTGACAAACCCGATCCTGCAATTGGTATCAGAGCTTTTTAGGCTCTTGATTATGAGATCTTACCATCCTAATCAACCTGTTTTTCGCTCCTCCTTACACCACACTCAAAATGGCCCTCAACAAGTCTGAATTAGAGATGGGGACGATGACTAAGACACCCATCATCACTGCTGAAAACTTCAGGTCATGGAGCAGACGAATGGAAAGCTTCATCAGGTATCAAGACAACAAGTAGTGGCAATCTTTTGTCAATGGCCCGTATAAGCCAAAGGTAGCTGGTGGAAACGGTGCCATGATTGAGAAAGATGTTGAAGATTATTCTGATGAGGACCGGAAGAAGCTGGACATTGATAGCAATGCTATGACTGTTCTCATAACTACAATTCCCAACTCCATCATGGTGGGGTTTGTGCATTGCAAGTCAGCAAAAGAATTGTTTGATGCACTTGCTCACATGTACTCAAGCTCAAATGACTCCAAGAAGGACTCACTGAAGCAGCAGTTCGAGAACTTCACCTACGTTGCTGGAGAGACCCTCAGCCAGTAATACTTCAGGTACATGGATCTTATTTCTTCTCTTTAGTCTGTGGGAATTGCTCTTGAACTTAGAGACCTCACAAAAAAGTTATGAGTGCACTTCCCAATGAGTGGACATTCTACTGTGTCTCTATCAAGAGAACAGAGAACCTGAATACACTCACCATGACCGAACTCTATGGCATCCTTGATGGATACCGTCTGGAAATGGAGAATAAGATAGGTTATCAGACAAGCAGACTCTTGAGTCTTCCTGCTAGCAACGCTTTAATGGTTGCTGAAGGCTCAGGACCCTCCCAGCCTCAACAATACCTGACTTACACCCAACAGCCATCCTGTTCTTCTGGGCCATACATCATATTTCCTGAGACTCCAAGGTCTCAACAAGCTCAGCAAAGTTCCTTTCAGGACAACTGTGCTTTTGTCTCAGGAAGTGGACACTCTAATAATTATCAATATTGTTTTGATGATCTAGAGTGCTTCAGCCCAGATGACGTGGAATACGTGGACATAGTCCAACAAATGGCTCTATTAACCTATAGAGCAAAGAAGTTCTTCAAGAGAACTGGAAGGCAATTTCCCCAGAACCCAATCAACAGCAAATTTGGGTTTGACAAAACCAAGGCCAAATGTTACAACTGTAACCAACTTGGTCATTTTGCAAGGGAATGCAAGGCTCCCAAGTCGAATCCAGGAACCCCACAGGCCTCCACACATCCCTCTACACCAAAGCCCACTGGAAAGTCAACAGAGACAGCTGCAATGTCTCAAGAAGTTGACTGGAGCTTTATGGTACAGGATGTGACTCCTGCTCAATCACTCATGGCCGGAATAGATGAGAATAAGGTATATGAACATCTCTGTACTCCTGCCTGTATTGCTAAGGTTAAATTGTATCAGGACTATAATATGGAGATTAATCCGATATTGAGTCTTTAAATGTTTTAAAATCTAATTTTAAAAGGGCTGAATCTGAGTATCAAAGAAATATTGAAGAGTTAGAGAAAATTGTGTGCCTATTAAAATATGAACACACTAACTATAAGACTCAAATAAAGGATTTAATATCCAAATTGTCTGAGGCTCAAGCCCAGGTTGTCTTAGTTAAGGCTCAAGCTAGGAAGTATGTTATTTCTGAGCAAATCTTCCAAGCCATTCTTGCATCATTTTCTCTCAAAACTTTGTTACCAAAACAAAGGTGGGTTGGGAACCAATGAAATTGCTCCACCATACTCCTATGAGTCTATAAGACAACCAAGGTGTGGTACTGAAGAGCAAGAGGTTCTATCTGCTGACCCACTTTCTCATGAGTCAAAGAGTGATGCAACCATAGAGACCATCACAGAGAAGAACCAGGTAATTATACCCTCTCCTACCGGTGATGATCAACCCCTGACCACCAAAGCTAGAAGAAGCAGAGCTAAGGCAGCCTGAAAAACTGCCAAGAAAGTGGCTGAGTCTAAGCTGAAGATAAATCCAAAGCAAAAGGGTGTATTCATCACAGCAGGATTCCAAGTGGTAGGAAACTCTGACTCAGGAAAGAAGTGTAGTACCAGCACTCCTGTCCTACCAAAGGATCAGAAGCTAAAGGGAAAGGTTGCTGATGAAGAGAAAAGAACAAGAAACAGCAATCCTCAAATTCCCAAAAGATTAACATTGCATGTATAATGTGTGGTCTGCAAAACCACATGGCCAAAGATTGTTACTACAATCCTGCTAGCACACATTATGCAAATAATGTTAAAAAGGAAGGAGTCAGGGAAGGTTTCTCATTTGGATCATATCAAATGGTTCAAGTGATGAAAAAGGGAAAACTTGTTTTCGAAGCAAGGTTGCTTTCGGAAGAAGGTCTTTCTTCCGAAGGGAAAAAAGCTTTGGAAGATAAAGCTATCAAGACTCAAAAGAATAAAAGAGTCCCCTTGAGACCATCCCAGAAGAAGACTGCTTCGGAAGAAAAGGTGGTGAAGGCTTCTTCCGAAAAGAAAGAAGCTTCGGAAGAATGCCAAGCTGCAAAAGCTTCAACAAGCTCATCCTCCATGATCAACCAAGGGATGGAATGAAAGATCAAGAAAGATGCTGCAGCCCAAACCTCCTCTTCAAAGACATCCATTGAACCCCCATGCATAAATTTTGGTTCAATATCTCACTATCATTGGAAGAACTCAAGACCAACAAGGCTTGGGTTTCCAATCAAAACTAATTATCTTATCTTATGTGTAGGGACATCCATATGACAAGAATAACAATGTTTGGATTGTGGATAGCGGATGCTCCAGGCACATGACAGGGAACTGATCTCTCCTTTAACAATTTCAACATTATGATGGAGGTCCTGTCCAGTTTGGAGGTGAGGCCGGAGGATATATTTCTGGAAGAGGAAGTATATCCAATGAAAAATTAAAAGTTACAAAGTTAACTTTGTCAAACAGCTTGAACACAATCTGTTAAGTGTTTCTCAGTTCTGTGATCAAAAGCATCAAATGCTCTTCACAGAACATGAGTGCATAATCCTCAAACCCGGGATGAAAATTCCTCAGGAATTGGTGCTTCTTAGATCTCCCAAGAAAGGGGATATGTACAAGCTGGATATGAACAATGCTTTCCCAATGGGAGAAGTATCATGCTTTCTTTCCAAAGCTGATGGTGATGAGTCAACACTGTGGCATAAATGAATGTGTCATGTAATTTTTAAGACAATAAATAAATTGGCTAAAAATAACTTGGTACATGGTTTGCCTAAAAAGGAATTTTTCTGCAAAGATAACTGTATTGCATGCCTGAAAGGGAAGCAACACAGGGCATCTCATAAATCCAAAGTTACACTCCAATTCCACTCCATTACACTTATTAGCACATGGATCTATTTGGTCCCACAAGTATAATGAGCATTGGAAGGAAATCATATTGCCTTGTGATTGTTGATGATTTTACTAAATTTACATGGGTATTCTTTTTAAGAACCAAAGATGAAACTGCTGAAACTTTAAAATCTTTTATTCTTAAAATAGAAATCAAATTGATCACAAGGTTCAAATAATTAGAAGTGATCAAGGGACTGAGTTTAAGAACCACGTTCTTGACTCATTTTGTAACTCAAAAGGGATTGCAGACAATATAGTGCCCGTAGAACTCCTCAACAAAATGGTGTTGCTGAGAGGAGGAACATGAACTTATTAAGGCTGCTCGGACTATGTTAGCTGATTCAAAACTGCCTCTAACATTCTGGGCAAAGATAGTCAGCACTGCATGCTATGTGTAGAACAAGGTCCTAGTAGTTAAGCCACATGGAAAAACCCCTTATGAGCTATGGAACAAGAGGCCACCTTTTATTGGCTTTCTAAGGTCCTTTGGCAGCAGGTGTACCATACTTAACACAAAAGACAATTTGGCAAAATTTGCTGAAAAGTCGGATGATGCCATCTTTGTTGGATATTCCTCCAACTCTAAAGCTTATAGAGTTTATAACATTAAAAATCAACAATTTGAGGAATCTTTCAACATTGTAGTTAATGAGTACACTCCTTGTGTTAGGGGGAATGGCCCTGATCATATCTTTGATTTAGAATTGTTTCCAAACTATTCTAAACCATCTTGTGAGAATGTTTTTGCTAGAACAGGTGCTCAAAGTGATTCTAATGATGACCAACTGTTTGAGCTTCCTAGACCTATTCCAAGTTCTCCAAGAGCTGCAACAAATCAAGTTCCCACTATTGGCAGATCTGATAGTATAACTATCTCAAGGGATAGTGGAGCTTCAACCAGTGGTTCACCTGTTGACTCTCAAACTTCATCAGGTGACACTGTACAACACGAAGCTGATGGAAGCAACATCTTGAAGGAACACGCAACTGTTAATGCTGCTTCACAGCAAACAAATGATGATGTTTCTCTTTTATTCAACCAGTCCTCATTGAATGAGTTTGAAACAACAACTGGACCAAGTGTTCAAGCTTCTGAGCAAAATATGTCCATTTTGGATTATCTTTGCAACTGGAGATAATTCCTAGACTTAGGATTCACAACACTCATCCAGCTGAGAACATCATAGGGGAAGTCTCTGAAGGCGTGAGAAGAAAAGGACAAACTCACAATGGGAATGTCTGCTTGTACTCATGCTTTTTATCCCAAATGGAACCCAAGAAGGTGGAAGATGCCTTGAAAGATAGTAGTTGGGTTGAATCAATGCAAGAGGAGCTGCTTCAATTCAAAAGACAAAAGGTTTGGAACCTATGTCCGCTACCATCTGGTTAAGTACCTATAGGCAGTAAATGGGTTTTCAGAATCAAGAGAGATGATAGAGTCTTGATTATCAAGAACAAAGCAAGACTGGTAGTTCAAGGATACACTCAAGAGGAGGGAATCGATTATACTGATATCTTTGCACCTGTTGCAAGACTTGTGGCAGTTAGATCTTCCTTGCTTATGCTGCATCCAAGAATTTCACTGCCTACCAGCTTGATGTCAACTGTGCCTTTCTATATGGGGATAT
Source organism: Flaveria ramosissima (assembly GCA_025215565.1). NCBI lineage: Eukaryota > Viridiplantae > Streptophyta > Magnoliopsida > Asterales > Asteraceae > Flaveria > Flaveria ramosissima. The sequence goes on along the minus strand of CM046042.1, from coordinate 10,786,223 downwards.
AGATAGGGAAGTCTATGTATGCCAACCTCCAGGATTTGAAGACCCACAACATCCTAACTATGTGTGCAAATTGGATAAAGCTCTATATGGGCTGCACCAAGCACCTAGGTAGTGGTATGAGACATTGTCTCAGTTTCTCCTGAAGAATGGTTACACTATAGGTACCATTGACAAGACTCTTTTCATAAGGAAGTCTGGGAAAGACATCTTGCTTGTTCAAGTCTATGTTGATGACATCATATTTGGTTCCTCAAATGACCAAATGTGTAAAGACTTTGAGAGCATCATGAAGAAGAAGTTTGAGATGAGTTACATGGGAAAAATGGACTTTTTCCTTGGAATTTAGGTGAAGCAAATGAAGGAAGGGTTTTTCATCAGTCAATCTAAGTATGTCAATGGCATCTTAGAAAGATTTGATATGAAAGATTGTAAGGCAGCAAAAACACCTATACCTAGACACCACAATCTCTGCCCTGACTCTGAGGGGGAGGATACTGATCAACATTAGTATAGAGCAATTATTGGTTCTCTGTTGTATCTCACAGCAAGTAGACCTGATATCATGTTTGCAACTTGTATTTGTGCAAGATATCAGGCTGCTCCAAAGGTGTCTCACCTAGTTGCTGCCAAGAGAACCCTCAGATACCTTAAAGGAGCACCTAAACTAGGTCTCTGGTATCCAAGAAATAGTGATTTCAATCTCTATGGTTACTCTAACAGTGATTATGGTGGCTGCAATATCAACAAGAAATCAACATCCAGTGGATGTCAATTTCTTGTTGGAAGGATCATCTCATGGCAATGTAAGAAGCAATCTTGTGTCTCTACATCAACTGCTGAAGCTGAATACATTGTTGTTGCTAGTTGTTGTGCTTAGCTGCTTTGGATTCAGAACCAGATGATAGACGACATATTCAACTTCATGAGCACTCCTATCCACATTGACAACAACAGTGCTATCTCAATTACTGAAAAATCAGTGAAGCACTCCAAGACTAAACACATTGATATCAGGTATCATTTCATCAGAGATATTTATGAGAAAAATCTTATCAAGCTAATCAAAGTTGATTCAAATGAACAATATGCTGACTTGTTCACCAAAGCGTTTGATGAACAAAGATTCAAATATCTCATTATCGTTATTGGGATGATAAACCTTGATTAGTCTATCTCATTTGAAAAACCTTTTAATGTGTAAAGTTTTATGTCAAAACAATCTAAGCCCTGTTACAAAATATCATTCTCTAAAATTTTATCCAAGTATAAATTCTTCCGAAGAGGAATTAACCCTCGGAAGATATTTTACATATCTTCTGAAGAAAAGTCCTCCCAGGATAATTTTTTCTTGGAAGAGTTGTTAAGTCTCGGAAGAACCGATTGATTTCATATCAGATCTACTTCCGAAGCTTGTAACACTCTCCATTCGGAAAGCAACATATACTCTCGGAAGTAAAAAACTTTACCTTCGGAAGTAAGTTTGCCTTCGGAAGAACATTACCTTCAGAAATGCTTTATACTCGGAAAAAGATTTTACTGTGTAAGGAAAATCTTTTGGGCCCCACTCTGTAAAAAGTAAAGATTTTGTTAATGATGTCGGATTATTTAAATGGACTAACCTTACCGCCCCTGTCACATCATCAACTGAAACATCCAATCGTCTTATCCAAACCCCATTTAAACCGCCATTCCACCCATTTAAATACCTCCGGCTAATCACTTTCATTCTTTTTACCAAAAATTACTGCCCTAAAAGCTTTCTTCATCTCCATTTCACCCAATTCCGAACTATCTTCCTGCAACCTTCTCAAATGGCACTAAACCCTCAGCACAACCAAGTCGCACTCCTTGATTCATCACGGGATGCCGACTTCTCAGATACCATCTCCTTTCTAACCCAATCTTCTTATTACACTGTCCTGACTGTTAACCCCACGGTTTACTCAAATCATATGTCTGAATTTTGGGCAAATGGTCAGATTGAAACCCTAAATGGGGTTCATGTCATAAGATCGAGCATCTGTGGCCAGGAGTTGGTCATTTCTAAACAACTCATCAGGGAGCATCTAGAGCTTCATGATGAGGGCGCTCCTACAGAGTTCCCTAAAGCAGATTTGGACAACACTTATATGCAAATAGGATATGGTGGAGATTTTAGCAGTTCAACCGTTTACAAGTTCAACTTCTCTTACAACTGGAAGTTCCTGATGCATGTAGTTCTTCACTGCTTGTCCAACAAATCTGGGGGATGGTATCAAATCCCATATGAACTTGGGTGCCTAGTTTATGGTTTGGTGAGAAGCCTCCGCTTCAACTACTCAAGATTTGTGCTGACCAATCTCATGAGAAACCTTCAACGGGACACATTCTTCATGTATCCCAGGTTTCTTCAGAACATAATCAATTATGAGCTGGACCAGAGTAAGCTTGTCTGAGCAGCTGCTCTGATTGTTCCTCAAATGAGGCTGACCATCTTCAAAACTTTGAAGAGAGTGTCCACCAACTTCACCGGAAGAGATACTGAACTTTTTCCAGGTATGACTGAGCCAATGGCTCCTGGTGACATCCTTGTTAACCCTACAGGTGATGAACCCACACCAGCAACTACCCTCACATTGCCAAATCTACCTTCTCCCCCCATCACCATCACTTATCAAAGACGCCCCAAACGTATCCTTGTTCAATCTTCTCTGATTGAACAAGCTCCTCCTATTCTACCTAAAAAGGCTAGAGTGGAACAATGGGCTCCCACTCAGCCTGAGGTCCAACCATCCTTCATAATTGACCTCAATATGGGTCTTGAGTCTCCTCAGTCTCAGACCCATGAGCCCGAAACTCAAGCTGAAAACCCTCATGGAGAGTCTTTATACTCCCCTGAGCAGCCAAAAAGGGACAGCCCCACCACAGGCTCAATGCCTTTAGACATTGATCAAAGTCCCGGGTCACTAGGCTTTACTTCCATATCCTTTACTGACCTACTAATCGGAGCTGATGAAGAGATTATGTCTCTTCAGGGCAACAAAGTTGATCCACAACACCCTCTCAAGGATCAACAGAGCCCAGAGAGATCTCTTATCTCTAGCCCCCATCAGCAAGCCTTTACTGAGGTGAGTCCCACTAATGTGGAGGGAACTCATGTAGATTCAGCTGCCACTACTGAAGGAGCCTCAATGGATCCTCAAGACAGTGGTAACATTGTTGAGACTAGATCTACGGCAACCATGCCCTTTGATGACTCTGAAATAGACATCATTGAGCAAGGGAAACCAGGGCGCCAAAAAACCACATCTGGTGGTGAGGATAAACATATTAGGTATGTTACCTCATCTCCCCGTGATTCTTCAAAAGAAGATGAGGGAAGACTGCAACTCACCATTGAAGACCTACTTTCTAAAGTGTCAAATCTTGAATCTAAGGTTAGGACTTTAGAGGATAGGTCTGCCACTCAGCAACTTGAGATTGAAAACCTCAAGGCCAAACTAGCTGAGAAACAGATTGAGAGGTCTGTTAGGCACGTACCAATTCAGGTCTCATTGACCTCTTCCTCTAGCTCATCAAGCTCTCAAGATGATGCTACCAAAAAGGAGAAGAGTGTTCAGGGACAAAGCCAAAGACAAGAGGAACCACAAAGTCAAGCTCTCACTTCCCTCAGCTCAAAATACCCTATGCAACAAGCTTTAGTTTTTCCTGAGCCTCCTCCAGTTGTAATTCAAGTGGATCAAAGGATGCTCCAAGATCTCAATAGGTTCTTCAACAAGTTCCTATTGGAATCTCTTATTGAACAACCAAGTCCTGATATGTCTGTGATTTACTTCGGAGCTCAAGAGCTTTAGAGGTTAAATGCACCTTCTACCACTATTGAGGAAGTTGGTCAACCTAAGGTCCAAGTGGAACTTGAGATTAACTTAGAAGGGAAAACAAGGACCGATGGCCTAGCAACTGAGACAGTTGGGATAGATAGTGCATTCTCATAGACTTCCGAAGTACAAGTCAAAACCTCGGAAGAACAATTTCAATCTTCCGAAGCTGAGATTGCAGTTGCGGAATGACTATTCTCCTTATCCGATGATCTAATAGTCACAGATGCAATCCTAGAACTTGCATTTGAGGTTAATAGGGATGATTTTCTCACCCAACCCCTAGCTCAAACATCAGCATTAACTCCAGCTTCCATTTCTACTACTCAACCTGAACCTTCCATCCAAGAACCCCCAAAGTCTAGCACTTCCGAAGACATCAAAGGAAAGAGGAAGATGACTAAGGAAGAGCTTCAGGAGGAAGAAAGGTTAGAAAAACTTAAAATAAAAGGTAGACTTCCAACTGAAAAACTGCGAGCTGCCAGTAGCAAAGCAGCTGCAGCCAACCAGGAGGCAGTCAACAATAGAAGAATAGTAGAAATCATTGATAGACTTGTCAGTCTAGGAGCTGTGAGCGAAGATGTACTCCTTCCACCACTAGAGGAGTTAGTTGAGCTGGAAAAGGCAACCTTGCTGCAAAAACAGCAAAAAGAAGAAGCATCTCAGGAGGAAAAGGATAACTTTCCTAACCTCCAGAGGTTTTTCTCTAGAAGAACTATCTCCACACAACAATGATACGATCTTGTGGCTCTTCAACAAATAGCAAGATCAAATGGAGAAAGAGAGAAAGAAAGCTGCCAAGGAAAAGCTGATGCTGAAGAGGAAGAAGGAAGAAGAAGCAGGACTAGCTGCTGCCAAGAAGATAGGTGAGAAGGCCTGGATGAAGAACTATCTCTGGGCTCATGGCTACTCTGGCAGACAGGTGGGTCCTATGTCTGAAAAGACCCTCCAGCGACATGTCAGTGACATAAAGGCTGACATTCGCTCGGGGAAGAGGAAGGAGATGTACAGAAGGGGACAGGAGATGATCTTCAAATCAAATACTCAACCCCAACCTCAAACCCAACCACAACCTGAACCAATTCCCTTTCCATTCCTCATCAAAACTGAACCAACCACTAAACCATACACCCCTGAACCTACACCATCACCCTTACCAACCTCTTCACCTCAACCACCTAAACTACCCATCCTCCAACCCAAAACACTAGCCAGAACCCAAACACCTCAACCTACCCAACAACCTCTCAAACCATCCCCTCAGCCTTCTAAACATCTCCCCTTAGAAGAGTTCAAGGCAATCAAGACAAAGCTCATCAATAGCACAACCCTGAGCGACATCTCCTGTGAGGAGGATTCAGTCAAATTGACTTATGCCGATGGATCCTCATGTTCCCTCACTAGAGATCAATTTATTAATCTGCCCAGAGGAACATTGGACCAAGCTGCAAATCTCATTGGCCTCAATTCAGATACTTTGAATGCGGAAGAAAAGAAGCTAAGGAGAAGGCTGGTGACTCTGCTGGATACCAAGAAAGGTGACCGGGTGCCAAGACAACCTCTTGTGTCTAGGAAGAAGATCATCCAGTGGAGGTTCGAAGACTCTTCTCACAACTTTGTTGTTGAAACAGAGAATGGAGAGCTCAACAGGCTAAGTGCCTCATCTCTGCTACACTTAAGCAGATTTGATATTGCTGAGTTAGAAGAGAAGCCATTCTCCAACCCCTCCAACTCTGATATAGCTGCTCATATGAGAAATCATCTAGGCAGTCTTCATATGGCCAAGCTAACTGCTAGGACCAAGGTTAAAGAAGAGTTGAAACTGAGAGAGGAGGAGAAAAGGAAGGGATCAACAACCAAAGGCAAAGCCTTTCTACAAATGGTTGAAGGTCCTGAACTTGAATCAATAGTTAGATGGGAGTATGACTATAACTCCCGTCAACTAACTCTTTTCGGGGGGCACAACAAAGGGTACATGTCATTCAGAGGATAGACTGGATCTCCTATCCATTAATGACTTGTACAAGCTTCTCAGCACCACTTCAGGGAAGAACAAGGAAACAGACAAATATCTTATGTCCCTGGTGTTGAAAGCTTTGAGAAGCAGAAACAAGTGAGGTTTTGGTAGCATCAGCCTAGGGGGAGTTTGTTGGATCTAGAAAGGCTGGTGCAACCAAAACCAAATCAATTAGACTATTTTGGTGCAACCAATATAGGACTTCCGAAGCTAAGTGTGGAACTTCTGAAGGAAAAAGGAGCTCTTCCGAAGACAAAGTGTAAAACCAACTTCCGAAGGAAAACTCCAACTTCCGAAGACAAAGTATTCACTTCCGAAGATAAAAATTTAAAGTGAAAAATCAGAAGTCAACTTCCGAAGTATGAAAGAAGTCCTCAAGCCTCGGAAGTACAGAAGCCTCTTCCGAAGTATAAGTGGCTTTGGAAGAACTTGTTCTTCTGAAGCTAACTTACCTCCGGAAGACACTACTATTATACAGTGGACATACGTATGGTCTCCCTGACACTCCGCTACAGACCTCTGAGATATTGCATGGCGTTTTTGCAGGATCGGGTTTTGTCACTTAAACACTTGTGATTCTCTCAAACTCGCTTATGGTAACACTCAAATAAGATGAAGCAATGCCTTTAACAAGAGTTGATAATAATATAATAAGTAATCAAAGGAACAAGCAGGAATATATTTTCAAGGTACTTGTATATATTACTTCTTAACTCAAGATTACAAGACACTTACAAGCATAAAACAAGAGTTACAATGAGAAACTATATATACTAGATCCTACAGCCGGTTATACTTGATACCAGCTGGAAACCTACGACTAAAGCATATACTACAATGCTATAGTTAAGGTATCTTAGATAAAGTATTATCTAAGATATGGTAGTCATGACATGTCCATGACTTACCTTTTGTCACCAACTAAAGATGGCAACTGTACTTAACATAAAAAGGTAAACAGTAGATTAAAGTATGGTCAACTACATGGCTTTTGAGAAAATGCCATGCAGTATCTCAGAGATTTGCAGCGGAGTGTCAGACAGACCATACTTATGTCTACTGGATAATAGAAGTGTCTTCCGAAGGTTAACTGGCTTCGGAAGAACAAGTTCTTCCGAAGCCACTTATACTTCGGAAGATGCTTCTATGCTTCCGAGGCTTTGAGGACTTCTTGTACTTCGGAAGTTGACTTCAGATCTTTGTCTTTAAGTCTTGATCTTCGGAAGTAGCTTCTTTGTCTTTGGAAGTTGGAGTTTTCCTTCGGAAGTGTATTTTACACTTAGACTTCGGAAGAGCTCCTTCTTCCTTCGGAAGTCCTTTGTATGTTGTACTCAAAATCTTCTAAGTGACTTAGTTTTGGTTGCAACAGCCTCTCTAGATCCAACAAACTCCCCCTAGGCTGATGCTACCAAAACTTCACTTATTTCTACTTCTCAAAGCTTTCAGCACCAAGGACAAAAGATATTTGTCTGTCTCTCTGTTCTTCCCGGAAGTAGTGCTGAGAAGCTTGTACAAGTCATTCGTAGATAGGAGATCTAGTCTATCACTTTGAATGACATGTACCCTTAGTTGTGACCCCCTGAAGAGAGTTAGTTGACGGGAGTTATAGTCATACTCCCATCTAACTATGGGCTCAAGTTCAGGACCTTCAACCATTTGAAGAAAGGCTTTGCCTTTGGTTGCTGATCCTTTCCTTTCCTCCTCCTCTCTCAGTTTCAACTCCTCTTCGACCTTGCTTCTAGCAGTAAGCTCGGCCATATGAAGGCTGCCTAGATGATTTCTGATGTGGGCAGCTACATCGGAGTTTGAGGGGTTGGAGAATGGTTTCTCTGCTAACTCAGCAATATCAAATCTGCTTAAGTGTAGCAGAGATGAGGCACTCAGCCTGTTGAGCTCTCCATTCTCTCTCTCAACAACAAAGTTGTGAGAAGAGTCTTCGAACCTCCACTGGATTATCTTCTTTCTGGGTACAAGAGATTGTCTTGGTACCCTGTCTCCTTTCTTTGTATCCAGCAGAGTCACCAGCTTTCTCCTCAGCTTCTTTTCTTCTTCATTCAATGTATCAGAATTGAGGCCAAGGAGTTTTGCAGCTTGGTCCAAAGTTCCTCTGGGCAGATCAAGAAAATCATCTCTTGTGAGGGAACTTGAGGATCCATCAACATAAGTCAAGTTGACTGAATCCTCCTCACAGGAGATGTCACTCAGAGTTGTACAGTTGATGAGCTTAGTCTTGATCGCCTTGAATTCCTCCATAGAGAGATGTTTGGAAGGCTGAGGGGATGGTTTGATTGGTTGTTGGGTAGGTTTAGGAGTTTGGGTTCTGGCTAAGGTTTTGGGTTGGATGATGGGTAGTTTAGGTGGTTGAGGTGAAGAGGTTGGTAGGTGTGATGGTGTAGGTTCAGGGGTGAAAGGTTCAGAAGTGGGTTCAGTTTTGATTAGGAAGGGAAAGGGTATAGGTTCAGGTTGAGGTTGGGTTTGGATTTTGGGTTGAGAGGTTGCTTTGAAGGTCATCCCCTGTCCCCTTCTATACATCTCTTTTCTTCTCCCCGCACGAATGTCAGCCTTGATGTCACTGACATGTCGTTGGAGAGTCTTCTCAGACATGGGACCCACCTGCCTGCCTGAGAAGCCGTGAGCTTTAAGATAATTCTTCATCCAAGCTTTCTCACCTATCTTCTTGGCGGCAGACAGTCCAGCTTCGTCTTCTTTCTTTCTTCTTTCCACAAGCTTCTCCCTTGCAGCTCTCTTTCTCTCCTTCTCCATTTGATCTTGCTCTTTGTTGAAGAGCCATAAGATCGTATCACTATTGTGTGGAGACAACTCCTCTTGAGAGAATCCTCTGGAGAGTAGGAAAGTGATCCTTTCTCTCCTGAGCTGCAGATCAGCTTCCCTTTCTTTTCTCTGCCTTTCTTCTTCTAAGGCCAACCTTGCAGCCTCTTCTTTTTGCTGTTTTTGCAGCAAGGTTGCCTTTTCTAGCTCTATCAGCTCCTCTAATGGTAGCAGGAGTACATCTTCCGAAGCAGCCCCTAGACTGACAAGTCTATCTATTACCTCTACCCTTCTTCGATTGTTGACTGCCTCTTGGTTGGCTGCAGCTGCTTTGGTACTTGCAGCTAACCGTTTCCCAGTTGGTAGTCTACCTTTCCTTTTGAGATTCTCCAACCTTTCTTCTTCCTGAAGTTCTTCCGAAGTCATCTTCCTCTTGCCTTTTATGTCTTCGGAAGTGCTAGACTTTGGGGGTTCTTGGATAGAAGATCCAGGTTGGGTGGTAGAGGTAGGAGCTTGAGTCAATGCAGATGTTAGAGCCAATGGTTGGCTGAGAAAGTCCTCCCTATTAACCTCAGATGCAAGTTCTAGAATTGCATCTGTGACTATTAGATCATCAGAAAGAGAAAATAGTCCTTCCGCAGCAGCAATCTCAGCTTCGGAAGTTTGAGCTTGTTCTTCCGAGGCTTTGAATTGTGCTTCGGAAGTCTGTGAAAATACACCTTCTGTCCCAACTGTTTCAGTTGCTGGGCCATCAGTCCTAGTTTCCCCTTCGAAATTAATCTCAGGTTCCACTTGGGCCTTAGGTTGACCAACTTCCTCAACAGTGGTAGGAGGTGCATTCAACCTCTGAAGCTCTTGAGCTCCGAAGTAAATCACAAACATATCTAGACTAGGCTGTTCTATGAGGGATTCTAAAAGGAACTTGTTGAAGAACCTATTTAGATCCTGGAGCATCCTTTGGTCCACTTGAAAGACAACTGGAGGAGGCTCAGGGAAGATAGCAGCTTGTTGTATTGGATATCTTGAGCTCAAAGAAGTAAGAGCTTGACCTTGGGTTTCATGTCTTTGGCTTTGTCTCTAAACACTCTCCCCCTTTTTGGTAGCATCATCTTGAGAGCTAGATGAGCTAGAGGAAGAGGTCAAGGAGACCTGAACTGGTACATGCCTAACAGATCTCTCAATCTGTTTCTCAGCTAGTTTTTCCTTGAGAGTTTCAATCTCAAGTTGCTGAGTGGCAGACCTATCCTCTAAAGTCTTAACCTTTTATTCAAGGTTTGAGACTTTAGAAAGTAGGTCTCAAATGGTGAGTTGCATACTTCCCTCATCTTCTTTTGAAGAATCAAGGGGAGATGAGGTAACATACCTGGTATGTTCATCCTCACCACCAGATGTGGTTTCTTGGCACCCTGGTTTCCCTTGCACAATGATGTCTCTTTCAGAGGCATCAAAGGGCATGGTTGCCGTAGATTCAGTCTGACTGTCGTTACCACTGTCCTGAGGATCCATTGAGGCTCCTTTAGTAGTGGCAGCTGAATCTACATTGAGGCTCATGGGTCTGAGACTGAGGAGACTCAAGACCCATATTGAGGTTAATAGTGAAGGATGGGTGGACCTCTGGCTGAGTAGGAGCCCTTTGTTCCACTCTAGCCTTTTTGGTTTGAAGAGGAGGGGCTTGTTCAACCAGAGTAGATTGAACAAGGGTTCGTTTGGTACGGCTCTGGTAGGTGACAGTAATGGGTGGAGAAGGTAGATTTCGGATGGTGAGGGTAGTTGCTGGTGTGGGTTCATCACCTGTGGGGTGAACAGGGATGTCACCAGGAGCCATTGGCTCAATCATACCTGGAAGTAGTGCGGTATCTCTTCCAGTGTAGTTGGTAGACACTCTCTTCAAGATCTTGAAGATGGTCGGCCTCATTTGGGGAGCAGACAGAGCAGCTGCACAGACAAGCTTACCCTGATCTAGCTCGCAGTTGATTATGTGCTGGAGAAATCTGGGATACATAAAGAATGTGTCCCTTTGCAGATTTCCCATAAGGTTAGTCAGCACAAACCTTGAATAGTTGAAGCGTAGGCTTTGTACCAACCCGTGAACTAAGCACCCGAGTTCATAAGGGATTTGATCCCATCCCCCACGATTTGTTAGATAGACAGTGAAGAACCACATGCAGCAGGAACTTCCACTTGTAGGAGAAGTTGAATTTGTAGACCGTTGACCTGCTTACATCTCCACCGTATCCCATTTGGAGATAAGAACTATCTAACTCTGATTTGGGGAATTCCGTCGGAGCGCCCTCATCATGGAGCTCGAGATGCTCCCTGATGATCTGTTCAGTGATGACCAACTCTTGGCCACAAATGCTTGACCTAATAGCACGAACCCCGTTTAGGGTTTCAATCCGACCATTTGCCCAAAATTCGGACATTTGGTTGGAGTAGATGGTGGGTTTACGCAGTGTAGTATGAAGATTGGGCTAGGAAAGAAATGATATCAGAGAAGTCATCATCCCTTGAAGAGTCAAGGAGTGCGACCTGGTTGTGCTGAGGGTTTAAGGCCATTTGAGAAAGATAACTGTAGAATAGTTCTGAGTAAGGTAAATTGGAGAAGAAGAAAGCTTTTAGGGCAGTGAATTGGGTAAAAAGAGTGTAAGTGATTAACCGGAAGTATTTAAATGGGTGAAATGGCGGTTTAAAGGATGGTTTGGATAAGATGATGTGAGGGTTCAGTGGATGATGTGACATGGGCGGTAAGGTTAGACCATTTAAATAATCCGACATCATTAACAAAATCTTTACTTTTTACAGTGTGGGGCCGAAAAGATTTCCGTTACACAGTAAAATCTTTCTTCCGAGTATAAAGTATTTCCGAAGGTAATGTTCTTCCGAAGGCAAATTTACTTCCGAAAGTATATGTTGCATTCAGATGGAGTGTGTTAAGTGCTTCGGAAGTAGATTTGAGTTGAACTCAATCGCTTCTTCTGAGACTTAACACTCTTTCGAGAAGAAAATTATCCTGTGAGAAATTTGCTTCGGAAGATATGCCAGATATCTTCCGAGGGTTAATTTCTCTTCGGAAGAACTTATACTTAGATAAATTTAAGAAAAGATCTTTTGTAACAGGGCTTAGATTGTTTTGACATAAGACTTTACACATTAAAAAGGTTTTCAATTGAGATAAACTAATCAATGTTTATCATCCCAATAGCTGTAATGAGATATTTAAATCTCTGTTCATCAAATGCTTTGGTGAACAAATCAGCATATTGTTCATTTGAATCAACTTTGATTAGTTTGATAAGATTTTTCTCATGAATATCTCTAATGAAATGATACCTGATATCAATGTGCTTTGTCTTGGAGTGCTTCACTGGATTTTCAGTAATGGATATAGCACTGTTGTTGTCAATGTGGATAGGAGTGCTCATGAAGTTGAATCCATAGTCTATCATCTGGTTTTGAATCCACAGCAGCTGAGCACAGCAACTTGCAGCAGCAATGTATTCAGCTTCAGCAGTTGATGTAGAGACACATGATTGCTTTTTGCATTGCCATGAGATGATCCTTCCACCAAGAAATTGACATCCACCTGATGTTGATTTCTTGTTGATGTTGCAGCCACCATAATCACTATCAGAGTAACCATAGAGATTAAAATCACTATTTCTTGGATACCAGAGACCTAACTTAGGTGCTCCTTTGAGGTATCTGAGGATTCTCTTGATAGCAATTAGGTGAGACACCTTTGGAGCAGCCTGATATCTTGCACAGATGCAAGTTGCAAACATGATATCAGGTCTACTTGCTGTGAGATACATCAGAGAACCAATGATTGCTCTATACTGATGTTGATCAGTATCCTCCCCCTCAGAATCAGGGCATAAATCATGGTTTCTGGGTATGGGTGTCTTTGCTGCTTTACAATCCTTCATATCAAATCTCTCTAAGATATCATTGACATACTTAGATTGATTGATGAAGAACCCTTCCTTCAGTTGCTTTACCTGAATTCCAAGGAAAAAGTCCATTTTCCCCATGGAACTCATCTCGAACTTCTTCTTCATAATGCTCTCAAAGTCTTTGCACATTTGGTCATTGGAGGAGCCAAATATGATGTCATCAACATAGACTTGAACAAGCAAAATGTCTTTCCCAGACTTTCTAATGAAGAGAGTCTTATCAATGGTACCTCTAGTATAACCATTCTTCAGGAGAAATTGAGACAATGTCTCATACCACAGCCTAGGTGCTTGGTGCAGCCCATATAGAGCTTTATCCAACTTACACACATAGGTTTGGATGCTGTGGGTCTTCAAATCCTGGAGGCTGGCATACATAGACTTCCCTATCTATATCCCCATATAGAAAGGCACACTTGACATCAAGCTGGTAGACAGTGAAATTCTTGGATGCAGCATAAGCAAGGAAGATCCTAACTGCCTCAAGTCTTGCAACAGGTGCAAAGACATCAGTATAATCAATTCCTTCCTCTTGAGTGTATCCTTGAACCACCAGTCTTGCCTTGTTCTTGAAATCAAGCCTCTATCATCTCTTTTGTTCCTGAATACCCATTTGGTGCCTATAGGTACTTGACCAGATGGTAGCGGACATAGGTTCCAAACCTTTTTCTTTTGAATTGAAGCAGCTCCTCTTGCATTGATTCAACCCAGCTACTATCTTTCAAGGCATCTTCCACCTTCTTGGGTTCCATTTGGGATAAGAAGCATGAGTACAAGCAGACATTCCCATTATGAGTTTGTCCTCTTGTTCTCACACCCTCAGAGACTTCCCCTATGATGTTTTCAGCTGGATGAGTATTGTGAATTCTAAGTCTTGGAATCACCTCCAGTTGCAAAGATAAGTCAAGTTGGACATATTTTGCTCAGGGGCTTGAATACTTGGTCCAGCTGTTGTTTCAATCTCATTCAATGAGGACTGATTGAATGAAAGAGAAACATCATCATTTCTTTGCTGTGAAGCATCATTAACAGTTGCCTGTTCCTTCAAAATGCTGCTTCCATCAGCTTGGTGTTGTGCAGGATCACCTGAGGAGATTTGAACATCATCAGGTAAATCCCTTGTTGAAGTTCCACTATTTCTTGAAATGGTTATGCTGTCAGATCTTTCAATAGTGGGAACTTGATTTGTTGTAGCTCTTGGAGAACTTGGAGTAGGTCTGGGAAGCTCAAACAGTTGATCCTCATCAGAATTGCTTTGAGCACCTGTTCCAGCTGAAACATTCTAACAAGATGGTTTAGAATAGTTTGGAAACAATTCTAAATCAAAGATATGATCAGGGCCATTCCCCCTAACACAAGGAGTGTGCTCATTAACTACAATGTTGGAGGATTCCTTAAATTGTTGGTTTTTAATATTATAAACCCTGTATGCTTTAGAATAGGAGGAATATCCAACAAAGATAGCATCATCTGACTTTTACCAAATTGTCTTTTGTGTTAAGTATGGTACACCTGCTGCCAAAGGACCTTAGAAAACCAATGAACGGTGGCCTCTTGTTCCATAACTCATAAGGGGTCTTTCCATGTGGCTTTACTACAAGAACTCTGTTCTGCACATAGCATGCAGTGCTGACTGCCTCTGCCCAGAATGTTAGAGGCAGCTTTGAATCAGCTAACATAGTCCAAGCAGCCTCAATAAGTGTCCTATTTCTCCTCTCAGCAACACCATTTTGTTGAGGAGTTCTAGGAGCACTGTATTGTCTGGCAATCCCTTTTGAGTTACAAAATGAGTCAAGAACAAAGTTCTTAAACTCAGTCCCTTGATCACTTCTAATTATTTTAACCTTGTGATCAACTTGATTTTCTATTTTAAGAATAAAAGATTTTAAAGTTTCAGCAGTTTCATCTTTAGTTCTTAAAAAGAATACCCATGTAAATCTAGTAAAATCATCAACTACCACAAGACAATATGATTTCCTTCCAATGCTCATTATACTTGTGGGACCAAATAGACCCATGTGCAATAAGTGTAATGGAGTGGTGATAGAGTTAACAACTTTGGATTTATGAGAAGACCTGTGTTGTTTCCCTTTTAGGCAAGCAACACAGTTATCTTTACAGAAAAATTCCTTTTTAGGCAAACCATGTACCAAGTTATTTTTAAATTGACATGACACATTCGTTTATGCCATAGTGTTGACTCATCACCATCAGCTTTGGAAAGAAAGCATGATACTTCTCCCATTGGGGAAGCATTGTTCATATCACGCTTGTACATATCCCCTCTCCTGGGAGATCTAAGAAGCACCAATTCCTGAGGAATTGTCATCCCAGGTTTGAGGATGATGCACTCATGTTCTGTGAAAAGCATTTGATGCTTTTGATCGCAGAATTGAGAAACACTTAACAGATTGTGTTCAAGCTGTTTGACAAAATTAACTTTGTCAACTTTTAACTTTCCATTGGATATACTTCCTCTGCCAGAAATATATCCTCCGGCCTCACCTCCAAACTGGACAGGACCTCCATCATAATGTTGAAATTGTTGAAGGAGAGATCTGTTCCCTGTCATGTGCCTGGAGCATCCACTATCTACAATCCAAATGTTGTTATTCTTGTCATATGGATGTCCCTGCACATAAGGTGAGATAATTAGTTTTGATTGGAAACCCAAGCCTTGTTGGTCTTGGGTTCTTCCAATGAGAGTGACATAATTGAACCAAAATTTATGCATGGGGGTTCAATTGATGTCTTTGAAGAAGAGGTTTGGGCTACAGCATCTTCCTTGATCTTCCATTCCATCCCTTGGTTGATCATAGAAGATGAGCTTGTTGAAGCTTTTGTAGCTTGGCATTCTTCCGAAGCTTCTTTCTTTTCAGAAGAGACCTTCACCACCTTTTCTTCCGAAGCAGTCTTCTTCTGGGATGGTTTCAAGGGGACTCTTTTAATTTTCTAAGTCTTTGCAGCTTTAACTTCCGAAGCCTTTTTCCTTTCGGAAGAAGAGTTTTCTTCCGAGAAAAGCCTTGCTTCGGAAACAAGCTTTCCCTTTTTCATCACTTGAACCATTTGATATGGTCCAAATGTGAAACCTTCCCTGACTCCTTCTCTTTTAACATTATTTGCATAATGTGTGCTAGCAGGATTGTAGTAACAATCTTTAGCCATGTGGTTTTGCAGACCACACATTATGCATGCAATGTTAACTTTCTGAGAGGGTTGCTGTTTCTTGTTCTTTTTCTCCTCATCAGCAACCTTTCCCTTTAACTTCTGATCCTTTGGTAGGATAGGAGTACTGGTACTGTACTCTTTTCCTGGATCAGAAGGTCCAACCACCTGAAATCCAGCTGATATGAATACACCCTTTTGCTTTGGGTCTATCTTCAGTTTGGATTCAGCCACCTTCTTGGCAGTTTTTCTGGCTGCTTTAGCCCTGCTTCTTCTGGCTTTGGTGGTCAGGGTTTGATCATCATTGGCTGGGGAGGGCACAATTACCTGTTCCTTCCCTGTGATGGTCATGGTCTCCATAGTTGCATCACTCTTTGACTCTTGAGAAGGTGGGTCAACAGATGGAACCTCTTGCTCTTCAGTACCACACCTTGGTTGTCTTATAGACTCATAAGAGTGTGGTGGAGCAATTTCATTGGTTCCCAACCCACTTTTGTTTTGTAACAAAGTTTGGAGTGAGAGGATGATGCAAGTATGGCTTGGAAGTTTTGCTCGGAAATAGCATACTTCCTGGCTTGAGCCTCAGCAGTGACAAGCTGGGCTTGAGCCTCAGTCAATTTGGATATTAAATCCTTGATTTGAGTCTTGTAGTTGGTGTGTTCATGTTTTAAGAGGGACACAGTTTTCTCTAACTCCTCAATTTTCTTTTGGTAGTCAGATTCAGCCCTTTTAAAGTCAGATTTTAAAACATTTAAAGACTCAATATCTGATTTAATTTCCATATTGTAGTCCTGATAAAGTTTAACCTTAGCAATACAAGCAGGGGTACAGAGATGTTCATATACCTTGTTTTCATCTTTTTTTGCCATGAGTGCTTGAGCAGGAGTCACATCTTGAACCATGAAGCTCCAGTCAACTTCTTGAGCTATTGCTGCTGTTTCAGTTGACTTTCCGTTGGGCTTTGGTGTGGAAGGATGTGTGGAGGCCTGTGAGGTTCCCGGGTTGGACTTGGGAGCCTTGCATTCCCTTGCAAAATGGCCAAGCTGGTTACAGTTGTAACATTTAGCCTTGCTTTTGTCAAACCCAAACTTGCTGGTGATTGGGTTTTGAGGGAATTGCCTTCCAGTTCTCTTAAAGAACTTCTTCGCTCTGTAGGTTAGAAGAGCCATTTGTTGGACTATGTCCACATACTCTATGTCATCCGGGCTAAAGCACTCAAGATCATCAAAGCAGAATTGATGATCATTGGAGTGTCCACTCCCTGAGACAAATGCACAGACCTACTGAAAGGAGCTTTGCTGAGCTTGATGAGACCTTGGAGTCTCAGGAAATGTGATGTAAGGCCCAGATGAACAAGATGGCTGCTGGGTGTAGGTCAGGTACTGCTGAGACTGGGAGATGCTTGAGCCTTCAGCAACCATTAAAGCGTTGCTAGCAGGAAGGCTCAAGGGTCTGCTTGCTTGGTGACCCTTCTTGCTTTCCATTTCCAAACGGTATCCATCAAGGATCCCATAGAGTTCGATCATGGTGAGTGTATTCAAATTCTCTGTTCTCTTGATGGAGACACAGTAGAATGTCCACTCATTGGGTAGAGCACTCATAATCTTTCTAGTAAGGTCTCTAAGTTCTTGAGTGATTCCCACAGATTGAAGGGAAGAGATAAGATCCATATACCTGAAATATTGTTGGCTAAAAGCTTCTCCAGCAACATAGGTGAAGTTCTCAAACTGCTGCTTCAGTGAGTCCTTCTTTGAATCATTCGAGCTTGAGTACATTTGAGCAAGAGCATCAAAGAGTTCTTTGGCAGACTTACAATGCTCAAACCCCACCATGATGGAGTTTAGGATTGCAGTCATAAGAACAGTCATAGCATTGCTGTCTATGTCAAGCTTCTTCCTGTCTTCATCGGAATAGTCTTCAACGGCCTTCTCGATCATGGCACCGTTTCCACCAGCAACTTTTGGCTTATACGGGCCATTAACGATGGATTGCCACATCTTGCTATCCTGGTATCTGATGAAGCCTTCCATTCTTCTGCTCCAAGACCTGAAGTTTTCAGGGTCGATGATGGGAGCTTTGGTCATCGTTCCCATCTCAACTTCAGATTTGTTGAGGGCCATTTTTGAGTAAGGTATAAGGAGGAGAGAAAAACTGGTTGATTAGGATGGTAAGATCTCACAATCAAGAGCCTAAAAAGCTCTAATACCAATTGCAGGATCGGGTTTTGTCACTTAAACACTTGTGATTCTCTCAAACTCGCTTATAGTAACACTCAAATAAGATGAAGCAATGCCTTTAATAAGAGTTGATAATAATATAATAAGTAATCAAAGGAACAAGCAGGAATATATTTTCAAGGTACTTGTATATATTACTTCTCAACTCAAGATTACAAGACACTTACAAGCATAAAACAAGAGTTACAATGAGAAACTATATATACTAGATCCTACAGCCGGTTATACTTGATACCAGCTGGAAACCTACGACTAAAGCATATACTACAATGCTATAGTTAAGGTATCTTAGATAAAGTATTATCTAAGATATGGTAGTCATGACATGTCCATGACTTACCTTTTGTCACCAACTAAAGATGGCAATTGTACTTAACATAAAAAGGTAAACAGTAGATTAAAGTATGGTCAACTACATGGCTTTTGAGAAAACGCCATGCAGTATCTCAGAGATTTGCAGCGGAGTGTCAGACAGACCATACTTATGTCTACTGGATAATAGAAGTGTCTTCCGAAGGTTAATCGGCTGCGGAAGAACAAGTTCTTCTGAAGCCACTTATACTTCGGAAGATGCTTCTATGCTTCCGAGGCTTTGAGGACTTCTTGTACTTCGGAAGTTGACTTCAGATCTTTGTCTTTAAGTCTTGATCTTCGGAAGTAGCTTCTTTGTCTTTGGAAGTTGGAGTTTTCCTTCGGAAGTGTATTTTACACTTAGACTTCGGAAGAGCTTCTTCTTCCTTCGGAAGTTCTATACTTAGCTTCGGAAGTCCTTTGTATGTTGTACTCAAAATCTTCTAAGTGACTTAGTTTTGGTTGCAACAGCCTCTCTAGATCCAACAGTTTTCTCAAAAGCCATGTAGTTGACCATACTTTATTCCACTGTTTACCTTTATAAGTTAGTACAGTTGCCAACTTTAGATTGTGATAAAAGGTAAGTCATGGACATGTCATGACTACCATATCTTAGATAATACTTTATCTAAGATACCTTAACTTTAGCATTGTAGTATATGCTTTAGTCTTAGGTTTCCAGCTGGTATCAAAGTATATCCGACTGTAGGATCTAGTATATATAGTTTCTCATTGTAACTCATGTTTCATACTTGTAAGAGTCTAGTAATACTTTGAGTTGAGAAGTAATATATACAAGTGCCTTGAAAATTATTCCTTTCTGTTCTTTGCTACTTATTATATTATTATCAACTCTTAGAAGAGATTCTACTTCATCTGATTTGAGTGTAATATAAGTGAGTTTGAGAGAAATCCAAGTGTTTAAGTGACAAACCCGATCCTGCATCTTCCATCTTCCGAAGTTCAAAACTTAGAAGATTTCAAGACAATGTTTTCCGAAGCATGAAGGCCTGAAGACCAACTCAAGCCTCCGAAGAAGTAGCCTCTTCCGAAGTATAAGTGGCTACAAGTTCTTCCGAATCCAATTAACATTAGGAAGAACCTACTATGAACCAGTGGACATAAGTATGGCCCCTCTGACATTCCGCTGCAAATCTCTGATATACTGCATGGTGCTTTTCCCATGCCCATGTAGTTGATCATACTTTATTCCACTGTTAATTTCTTATCAGTTAATACAGTTACCAACTTTAGTTGGTGACAAAAGGTAAGTGTTGGATCTAGAAAGGCTGGTGCAAACAAAACCAAATCACTTAGACTATTTTGGTGCAACTAATAAAGGACTTCCGAAGCTAAGTGTGGAACTTCCGAAGGAAATGAAGTTCTTCCGAAGACAAGTGCAAGATCATCTTCCAAAGGAAAACTCCAACTTCCAAAGACAAAGTATACTCTTCCGAAGTTCAAGACTAAGAAAAAATCAAGAGGTCAACTTCCGAAGTATGAAGATATGAAGAAGTCCTCAGCCTCGGAAGAAGTAGCCTCTTCCGAAGTATAAGTGGCTTCGGAAGAACTTGTTCTTCTGAATCCAACTAACCTTCAGAAGACACTACTATGAACCAGTGGACATAAGTATGGTCCCTCTAACACTCCGCTACAGACCTCTGATATACTGCATGGCGTTTTCTCTAAGGCCATGTAGTTGATCATACTTTATTCCACTGTTCACCTTTATCAGTTAGTACAGTTGCCTACTTTAGTTGGTGACAAAAGGTAAGTCATGGACATGTCATGACTACCATATCTTAGATAATACTTTATCTAAGATACCTTAAATTTGGCATTGTAGTATATGCTTTAGTCATAGGTTTCCAGCTGGTATCAAAGTATATCCGGCTGTAGGATCTAGTATATATAGTTTCTCATTGTAACTCATGTAATATGCTTGTAAGAGTCTTATAATACTTTGAGTTGAGAAGTGATTGAATAGTTGACCTAGCCCCTTGTTGTTTGAACTATACACAAGTACCTTGAAAATTATTTCTTTGTGTTCTTTGCTACTTAGTATATTATTATCAACTCTTAGAAGGGATTCTGCTTCATCATCTGATATGAGTGTGTTACAAGTGAGTTTGAGAGAAAATTAAGTGTTAAAGTGACAAAAACCACTCCTGCAATTGGTATCAGAGCTTTTTAGGCTCTTGATTGTGAGATCTTACCATCCAAATCAACCTATTTTTCACTCCTCCTTACATCACATTCAAAATGACCCTCAACCAAAAGTCTGAAGTAGATATGGGGACCATGACTAAAGCACCCATCATCACCCCTGAAAAATTTAGATTATGGAGCAGACGCATGGAAGGCTTTATCAGGTATCAAGACAACAAAATATGGCAATCTATTGTCAATGACCCTTACAAACCAAAGGTGGCAGCACCAGGTGAAAACGGTGCCATGATAGAGAAGGTTGTTGAAGACTACTATAATGAGGACTGGAAGAAGCTGGACATTGACAGCAATGCCATGACGATTTTAATGACTGCTATACCCAACTCCATCATGGTAGGGTTTGAGCATTGCAAGTCAACCAAAGAATTGTTTGATGCACTTGCTCAGATGTACTCCAGCTCCAATGACTCCCTGAAGGATTCCCTAAAGTAACAGTTCGAGAACTTCACTTGTATTGCCAGAGAGACCCTCAGCCAACAATACTTCAGGTATATGGATCTTATTTGCTCCCTTCAGTCTGTGGGAATTGCCCTTGAACTAAGAGATCTCACAAGAAAGTTCATCAGGGCACTCCCAAATGAGTGGACGTTTTACTATGTCTCTATCAAGAGGACAGAAAATCTAAACACCCTCACCATGACTAAAATTTATGGCATCCTTGATGGATACCGTTTAGAGATGGAGAACAAGAGAGGCCATTAGACAAGCAGACCCATGAGTCTTCCTGCTAGCAACGCTTTAATGGTTGCTGAAGGCTCAGGACCCCCCAACCTCAATAGTACCTAACATACACCCAGCAGCTATCCTGTTCTTCTGGGCCATACATCATATTTCCTAAGACTCCAAGGTCTCAACACGCTCAGCAAAGTTCTTTTCAGGACAGTTGTGCATTTGTCTCAGGAAATGGGCACTCTAGTGACTATCAGTACTGCTTTGATGATCTAGAGTGTTTCAGCCCAAATGATGTGGAATATGTGGACATAGTTCAACAAATGGCTCTTTTAACCTATAGAGCGAAGAAGTTCTTCAAGAGAACTGGAAGGCAATTTCCCCATAACCCAACCAACAGCAAATTTGGGTTTGACAAGACTAAGGCCAAATGTTACAACTGTAACCAACTTGGTCACTTTTCCAGGGAATGCAAGGCTCCCAAGTCAAATCCGAGAACCCCACAGGCCTCCACACATCCTTCTACACCAAAGGCTACTGGAAAGTCAACTGAGACAGCTGCTATGGCTCAAGAAGTTAAGTGGAGCTTCATGGTATAGGATGTAACTCCTGATCAAACACTCATGGCTGGAACAGATGACAATAAGGTATATGAACATCTTTGTACTCCAGCTTGTATTGCTAAAGTTAGGACTATAATATGGAAATTAAATCCAATATTGAGTCTTTAAATGTTTTAAAATCTAATTTTAAAATGGCTGAATCTGACTATCAAAAGAAAATTGAGGAGTTAGAGAAAACTGTGTCCTTGTTAAAACATGAACATACAAACTACAAGACTCAAATCAAGGATTTAATATCCAAATTGTCTGAGGCTCAAGCCCAGCTTGTCACAGATGAGGCTCAAGCCAGGAAGCATGCTATTTCTGAGCAAAACTTCCAAGCCATTCTTGCATCATCCTCTCACTCAAAACTTTGTTAACAAAACAAAGGTGGGTTGGGAACCAATGAAATTGCTCCACCACATTCTTATGAGTCTATTAGACAACCAAGGTGCGGTACTCAAGAGCAAGAGGTTCCATCTGCTGACCCATCTTCTCATGAGTCAAAGAGTGATGCAACTAAGGAGACCATCACAAGGAAGAACCAGGTAATTTTACCCACTTCTATCAGTGATGATCAACCCCTGACCACCAAAGCCAGAAGAAGCATAGATAAGGCAGCCAGAAAAACTACCAAGAAAGTGGCTGAGTCCAAATTGAAGATAGACCCAAAGCAAAAGGGTGTATTCATCTCAGCTGGATTCCAGGTGGTAGGAAACTCTGATTTAGGAAAGAGGTGTAGTACCAGCACTCCTTTTCTAACAAATGATCAGAAGTTAAATGGAAAGATTGCTGAAGAAGAAAAGAAGAACAAGAAACAGCAATCCTCAAATTCCTAGAAGATTAACATTGCATGCATAATGTGTGGTCTGCAAAACCACGTGGCCAAAGATTGTTACTACAATCCTACTAGCACACATTATGCAAACAATGTTAAAAGAGAAGGAGTCAGGGAAGGTTTCTCATTTGGACCTTATCAAATGGTTCAAGTGATGAAAAAAGGAATGCTTGTTTCCGAAGCAAGGTTGCTTTCGGAAGAAAGTCATTCTTCCAAAGGGAAAATGGCTTCAGAATGACAGGATCAACGATCACAAGTTTGAAGTATTAAAGTGTAATGCAGCGGAATGAAGAGAAGAATTAGTCAAATTATAGCAAGAGTTTGTTAGTCAGTCAGTGAAAGACAAAGGGAAGCGCATATTGATAGAGAGAGAACAGGAGGAAGAAGAGGTTGTGAAAGAGACTGAGAAGGAGGAAGAGTATGTGAAGGGAGCTGACACTGATCAAGTGAGTGAAAGTCACAAAGACTTTCACATCACATATAAGAAGAGGAAGATTGAAAGAAAAGAAAAAGAACTCCAACTTGATGAGATGGTAAAAATGGCGGATGCTACACATAGTAAATCTATGGACTCCATTATTGATCAACTATACAGACAAGGGTTCGATACTGCACAGCTTGACTCAGAGATTAGAAGACTTGAAGTTGAAGAAATTAACTCAAGATGGGCAAGTTATGATGTGCTAGAAAGAGAAAGACTGGAGATCATGATCAGATTCATTGCAAAGTATCTTGGAAGATCATTGATAGAGATTAAGTCATGGACCAGGGACAGTATCTTGGCAATAACCACCAAGATCTGTACGTCTGAAGCATACACAAAGGGATTAGTGATTGAAGTACTAAATGAAGCAGGTGCTGGAAACAGAAACGAACTAGCAAAATACTCCAAAGCCTCACTCATTACAAGAATGCTAGAACAACCGGCAAAACCTACCACTTCAAAATCACCACTACCACAACCCATTAAACCAACTCCTTTACCCTCAAAACCAACAGCCGATGATGCATCCAAGAAGAAGAAGAGAAGGATGTTGAGGCTAGAAGAAGAAGAAGAAGAGGATGATGAGGAAGAAGATAGGCTGCCTCTTTCTGCAGTCCTAACTTTGCCTAAAGCCAAATCTATGCCCATCACTCCCACCTCACAGATGGAAACTGTGAGAGTAAAGATCGAAGAAGAGCAACTGCAAAGGCTTCATGATGAGGAGATGCTAAAGAGTATAGATAAAACTTATGCTGCTTCTTCATCAATAATAAGTATGAAGAAAGAAGCTCTGAGACTGTACACCCTTGCCAACACATTTCAATATCAAAAGGAAAAGGTGAGGATGTGGCCTGATCCTAGGGTGGCTCACAGAATTGTGAAGAAGGACATTCCTGCACGATACAAGGGCCAGATAAAAAGGATCGTAGATGAAGAGATCACAGTGGTCCTTGTAGTATCACCCTGGGAGATTGTAGAAGACTTCAAGAAGGCTTATGAGACTAAACAGCCTCCCCAAAAGATGTTAGAAAACAGAGTAATCAAGAAGGGGTTAGTCTACAAGAAGCTTGAGAACTTCAAACAAAATGAGCTCAGTCTGTTACTTGAAGGTAATCACCCAGATGAGTTTGCCTACAGACAGATCACAACAGTTGAGCTCAAAAATGGCAAACAGGCCAAATACATCTCAGAGCTGTATGGGCGTGAAGGATTGTTCGATGGTGAACCAGAGAATCTTACTATGGAAGAACAAATCATGTTTCTCAGAGCATACACCAGAGAATCCTACAGGCTTATACATGGGAAGTGAGTTTCATGGATGGGGGAACAACTCAGTGTCCAATTCCCCAATACAGAGCTCCCATCCATACTTTGCCAACCAAATCATCAGAGACTTACTTCCAGGCCGGTGCTTATATGGGTCATCTTCTCAACTGATCAAGAAGGAAAAAGACCAACCATTTTGCCAACAATAAGTGGGACCTCAATAAAGTTCAAGGTTTTGGCTACATTGGTTCAGGGGGAGTTTGTTGGACCAAAAGAACCAATGAGCCGGATCAGAAAAACCTTTAAGTCCCACTGACGTCACAACAACTACTGAAGTCCACAACAGCTGAAGACAACAACTGATTACAAAGTCTGAAGACACAAGTGCTGAAGACAAAGTCTGAAGACAAGTGCTGAAGACAAAGTATCAGACGTTGTCACAACAGCTGAAGAGGACTTCTTCAGTAGGTGTGACGGTTTGCTTTCAGTAGTTTTATATTTTCTCTTTTCAGTAGTTTTGTAAAACGACTGAAGAGTTTGTTCTTCAGTCGTTGTAGTAAT
The DNA here is from genome assembly GCA_025215565.1 of Flaveria ramosissima. Classification (NCBI taxonomy): domain Eukaryota; kingdom Viridiplantae; phylum Streptophyta; class Magnoliopsida; order Asterales; family Asteraceae; genus Flaveria; species Flaveria ramosissima. Next base: position 10,761,225 of record CM046042.1, on the reverse strand, counting down.
CAGTAGTTTCTTTTCAGTTGTTTTATGTTTTATACTTAGCACTCTGACATGTTCTCAGTAGTTGTGAACATTTCAGTAGTTTGTTAAGTATTAGTTATTTTTGTACTAGATTTGCTAGTAATCACCATCCCATGATTGCAGCAGTGATTGCACTCTATATAAGGAGTGCCAACCTTATTGTAATTGTGAATGATTTAGCAATAATATTGGGCATTATTGAAACATTCCTAATCACAGAAAATATTCTCTCGCATTTGTTTACAAGTAACAAACTCTTGCTATAATTTGACTAATTCTTCTCTTCATTCCGCTGCATTACACTTTAATACTTCAAACTTGTGATCGTTGATCCTGTCAAATGGTATCAGAGCAGGTTAATCATTGATCGATCTAATAATTGATTATTGAAACTGCTCTTCAAGATCCAAGTTTGAGTGAATTAGCATTCTTTTGCAAGAAACTGTTATAGAGATTGAATTTTCTGTGCTTTTAATCATTCATCCTGAGACTTATTCTTGGTTTTCATTGAGTTTGTTGTGGTGTGTCTAAATTTTTGCTTGAATAAAATTGTTTTTGGTTCCAAAATGACTACTCCTTCCAATGATCCTCACAATACTGGTTCCTCAACCAAGCCTCCAATGCTGGTTAGGAATGAGTATAACATATGGCAACGTCGTATGCTCCATCACCTGTCTGTTAACAGCTCAGGTTGTTGGACATCAGTGGTACATGGTCCACACAAGCCTATGGTGAATAACCCGGAAACCAATCAAATGGTTCCGAAGAGGAAGGATCAATACTCAGATGAGGATAAGAAATTGTTTGAGATAGATGCAAAAGCTCATGGTTGGTCTTACTATGGTTGGTCTTTTGGTCCGGCTCATTGGTTCTTAAAGGTTTGAGAAATTCTGTGGTTGGCAAAGAAATTGTTTGAGAAATTGTTTGAGGAAGGATCAATACTCAGATGAGGATAAGAAATTCTGTGGGACTTAAAGGTTTTTCTGATCCGGCTCATTGGTTCTTTTGGTCCAACAAACTCCCCCTGAACCAATGCAGCCAAAACCTTGAACTTTATTGAGGTCCCACTTATTGTTGGCAAAATGGTTGGTCTTTTTCCTTCTTGATCAGTTGAGAAGATGACCCATATAAGCACCGGCCTGGAAGTAAGTCTCTGATGATTTGGTTGGCAAAGTATGGATGGGAGCTCTGTATTGGGGAATTGGAGACTGAGCTGTTCCCCCATCCTTGAAACTCACTTCCCATGTATAAGCCTGTAGGATTCTCTGGTGTATGCTCTGAGAAACATGATTTTTTCTTCCATAGTAAGATTCTCTGGTTCACCATCGAACAATCCTTCACGCCCATACAGCTCTGAGATGTATTTGGCCTGTTTGCCATTTTTGAGCTCAACTGTTGTGATCTGTCTGTAGGCAAACTCATCTGGGTGATTACCTTCAAGTAACAGACTGAGCTCATTTTGTTTGAAGTTCTCAAGCTTCTTGTAGACTAACCCCTTCTTGATTACTCTGTTTTCTAACATCTTTTGGGGAGGCTGTTTAGTCTCATAAGCCTTCTTGAAGTCTTCTACAATCTCCCAGGGTGATACTACAAGGACCACTGTGATCTCTTCATCTACGATCCTTTTTATCTGGCCCTTGTATCGTGCAGGAATGTCCTTCTTCACAATTCTGTGAGCCACCCTAGGATCAGGCCACATCCTCACCTTTTCCTTTTGATATTGAAATGTGTTGGCAAGGGTGTACAGTCTCAGAGCTTCTTTCTTCATACTTATTATTGATGAAGAAGCAGCATAAGTTTTATCTATACTCTTTAGCATCTCCTCATCATGAAGCCTTTGCAGTTGCTCTTCTTCGATCTTTACTCTCACAGTTTCCATCTGTGAGGTGGGAGTGATGGGCATAGATTGGCTTTAGGCAAAGTTAGGACTGCAGAAAGAGGCAGCCTATCTTCTTCCTCATCATCCTCTTCTTCTTCTTCTTCTAGCCTCAACATCCTTCTCTTCTTCTTCTTGGATGCATCATCGGCTGTTGGTTTTGAGGGTAAAGGAGTTGGTTTAATGGGTTGTGGTAGTGGTGATTTTGAAGTGGTAGGTTTTGCAGGTTGTTCTAGCATTCTTGTAATGAGTGAGGCTTTGGAGTATTTTGCTAGTTCGTTTCTGTTTCCAGCACCTGCTTCATTTAGTGCTTCAATCACTAATCCCTTTGTGTATGCTTCAGACGTACAGATCTTGGTGGTTATTGCCAAGATACTGTCCCTGGTCCATGACTTAATCTCTATCAATGATCTTCCAAGATACTTTGCAATGAATCTGATCATGATCTCCAGTCTTTCTCTTTCTAGCACATCATAACTTGCCCATCTTGAGTTAATTTCTTCAACTTCAAGTCTTCTAATCTCTGAGTCAAGCTGTGCAGTATCGAACCCTTGTCTGTATAGTTGATCAATAATGGAGTCCATAGATTTACTATGTGTAGCATCCGCCATTTTTGACCATCTCATCAAGTTGGAGTTCTTTCTTTTCTTTCAATCTTCCTCTTCTTATATGTGATGTGAAAGTCTTTGTGACTTTCACTCACTTGATCAGTGTCAGCTCCCTTCACATACTCTTCCTCCTTCTCAGTCTCTTTCACAACCTCTTCTTCCTCCTGTTTCTCTCTCTATCAATATGCGCTTCCCTTTGTCTTTCACTGACTGACTCTCCCCCTTTTTGGTTGCATTGGTTGCAAGGGTTTGAGTAGTAGAAAGCCTTGTGCTCACAATCTCCTCCACCAGTGGCTGTATGATTGAGGGAAGTTTGTCATCCAAGGTTTTGATCACAATGTCGGTGATCATTGGGGTGATGAGAGGTAGGGATTTGTGGAATATAGCAGCTGTTTGCTCAGAGGGGTTCTGTCCCTGAGAACAGTGCCAGAAGTAGAGGCTGGTGGATTGAATGTTTTTAGTGGCTGAGTGTTTAGGAGACCTTCAGGTGAAGGTGCCATCTGTGGGTGTATGGTGGTATCAGATGGACTTGCTTCTTGAGAGAATTGGTCAAGTAGTCTTTGTAGTCTACTGACTTCTTCCTCAAGAATTGTGTTCTGGGCTAGAACATCATAAAGAAGCCCAGGTCATCATCAGCAGATGCTGAATCACCTGACCTCCTGCTAGTAGCAAGATGTACATGCTCTGGGTGTAGACCAGATGTAGCATGTGCCCCTTTTTCTTGGAACTGGGGACTTCCAGCCTCAGGACGATGTCCTTCATCAGCTGTTGCCTCTGATGAGGTCTTAGCCATGTTACCAGCCTCAGTCTGATCATGTGCTGATGCAGAAGAGGTGGCAGCCTCACCAGATATTCTTGTCTCCGTATCTACACTAGGAGACTGAACATTTAAACCCCTGTGCTGTGGGTTGTCAGAAGCATGTTGATCCTCTTCCTCAATATCTGTGGTTTTCCCTTTAGGTGGTTGTTGGGGAGGAGGAGAGGCATGCAGCTGAGTCAGCACATTTGCAATTATAAGTGTTGGACTTTGGGGGGCATTTTCATGAGGAGATAGGGTATTATGCACCTGGGGAGAATGGTGTGTTTCAATGGCAATCTCCTCAAATGAGGAAGATTCCAGATTTGTGGGTACCCCTTCTTTGGTTGCTTCAGGTTCCTTTGAGAGGAACCTGAGCGGTTGTGGCTGGGTGAGTCTCTGATACTACTGGGGGGTTTACACCAGTAAGTATATCCTGTCTTGGTGGTACAGGAGCATCTTCAGGGGACTCATCTTCCTGAATAGCTGTTTTGGTTCGTTTTGTTTTTGGTTTGGTGGGGACTTTGGATTTTGTGGTGGTGGCTGTGGGTTCCAGCTGCGTGGGTTTGCGCAGCTTGGCAGCCATTTTGAGTGATTGGTCAGAGTTGTGCCGGGAGTATACTTCAGGCAATACAGCCATAGCAGGGACTCCCAGGCCAACAAGTCCCTCAGCTTGAAGCTGGTTTTCAATTATGGCCATTATAAACCGAGGATATAATATCCAACGGTTAGAAAGTTGTTTTTGGGCCATATCCTTGAGCTCTAAGAATATTATTTCAGAAAAATTTAAAGGTTGTTGCTCAAGGATAGAGTACAATACCTGTTGCCACCTTGTGGACATTTGATCCCATGATGAAGTCTTTGGAGCCAGGCAGACATTTACCATATGAAAGATAAGCCGTTCAGCATCCTGGAAATGTTTCTTCAATATGTAGAGGCACTCAGGTTGCCTTCGTATCCATGGTGGGCAAATGATAGATCAGTGGTGCCCTTTGGATAGCTAGTCGGGAAAGTGGCATCATCCAGATTGAGGGTTTGGCGAAGAATCTCTGGATTGATGACCACCTTTTGGCTATGGACAAACGAATGAAGTGACTCTGTGTCATTCTCCTCAGAGACAAGAGTGACGTTTGTCCAGAATTGGCTAGGGATTCGGCATATATGGTGGGGTTTATCAGAAAGGCTGTTTGGTAAGGTGACTGGACCATTAAATCAATGGCGTTGTGAAACTTGGTCCAGAATGGTGATTTAGTAAGGTGAGCGACACAGTTGTGTCGTGGTTTTAGTTGCATGGTCGCCATGGATGAAGATAGGTATAGAGTTTTGAACGTTAGGTTTGAGAGGAAGGTGAGAAAACCCGGTGAGATAAGGTATTTATAGGGTAGGGTTATGAACCGACTGAAGTTTTTGGTGTTAGTCATCATTTGTTGAGACTAGTGATGACGTGGCATTAACTTTCAGAGGTTTGAAATGACTGACCGTATTGGTGTGATCATCAGTTGTTATAAAACAACTGAAGACTTGGGTTTAACCGTCAGACATTGAAACAGCTGAAGTCTTTGATTTAGTCTTCAGTAGTTATAAAACTACTGAGGACAATTCCGACTTCAGGTGGTGAAACAACTGAGGACATGGTGTTTGTCATCAGTAGTTATGAAACTACTGAAGACAGTGGTTTTGTCATCAGTTGGTGTAAACAGCTGAAGACTTAGTGGTAGTCTTCAGTAGTTGTAAACTACTGAAGACATAGCTGTGGCTTCAGTTGTTTAGAAACAGCAGTTGTAAAAACAACTGAAGAGAAATTACTCATCAGCTGTTGTCGTCAATTCTTAGCTTTTCAGCTGTTTCAGTCTGACCTCCACATTTAAATCCGAGTTTGATGTTTCATTGGTCATCAGTACTTATCTGCATTTCTGACATTTGCAGTTGTAGTTACATCAGCTGTTGTGATTTCATCAGCTGTTATAACTACATCAGCTGTTTTAACAAATGAAGTACTTATATATGACATGGTTACCAATGATCATCAGTATTTATTACTGAGATTATCGGTAGTTGTCACTTATTCTAGCTGCAGCATACCAAGCCTTAACACCAGGTTGTGGAAGGTTGAACTATCCAAAGGCTTAGTAAAAATGTCTGCAAGCTCATCAGCACTAGGAACAAATTTTGGATCAATCAGACCTTTTTCAAAACAATCTCTAATAAAATGATGTCTGATTTCAATATGTTTAGTCCTAGAGTGCTGGACAGGATTCTTGACAATACAAAGAGCTGAAGAACTGTCCATTAACAATGGAGTCTTAGTCTCAGTTATGCCATAATCCAATAATTGGTTTTGAAGCCATAATACCTGAGATGTACAACTTGCAGCAGCAATGTACTCGGCTTCAGCAGTTGATGTAGCAACTGAGGTTTGTTTCTTACTCTGCCAAGAAATCAAACAGTTGCCTAGGAATTGGCATCCACCAGAAGTTGATTTCCTGGTCAACTTACACCCTGCATAGTCACTGTCAGAAAAAGCAACTAATTTACCAGAATGTCTAGTAGAATACCATAAACCTAGAGATGGAGTGCCTTGCAAATATCTAAAGATCCTCTTGACTGCAATCAAATGAGACTCCTTAGGTGCAGCCTGAAATCTAGCACAAACACATGTAGCAAACATAATATCTGGTCTAGAAGCTGTTAGGTACATCAAGGACCCAATCATACATCTGTAAAGTGTTTCATCAACCACTTTACCTTTCTGATCTGTATCCAGTTGTGTGGTGTTGCACATGGGAGTAGAACAGGGTTTACAATTTTGTAAATCAAATTTTTCCAAAAGATTTTTTGTATATTTGGACTGATGAATGAAAATTCCATCAGCCTTTTGTTTGATTTGCAAACCCAGAAAGAATTGTAATTCCCCCATTGCACTCATTTCAAACTTTTGTTGCATCAACTTTGTAAAGGCATCACACAACTGTGGATCAGAAGATGCAAAAATAATATCATCTACATAAATTTGAACAAGTAGATTATGCTGCCCTGCTTTCTTAATGAATAAAGTTTTATCTATGGTGCCTCTAGTAAAATTATTTTCAAGAAGAAAGTTTGATAATGTCTCATACCAGGCTCTAGGAGCTTGTTTCAACCCATAAAGAGCCTTATCAAGCTTATACACCCAATTAGGATGTTTGTTGTCCTCAAAACCTGGTGGTTGACATACATAAACCTCTTCTTTAATTTTCCCATACAGAAAAGCACTTTTGACATCCATTTGAAAAACTTTAAGATTTTGATAAGCAGCATAAGCTAAAAACAATCGAATTGCTTCCAGTCTGGCTACAGGAGCAAAGGTTTCATCATAATCAATACCTTCTTCTTGTGCAAACCCCTGAACAACCAGTCTGGCCTTGTTCTTAACAATAAGCCCATTTTCATCAGTCTTATTCCTAAACACCCATTTAGTGCCTATTGCACACTTACCTGGAGGTAGAGGAACCAGTTCCCACACTTGTTGTTTCTTGAACTGAAGAAGCTCAAGCTGCATGGCATCAACCCATCCATTGTCCTTTAAAGCAATGTGATAATTCTTTGGCTCTTGCTGACTAATGAAGAGAGCATAGAAGCAGAAATTTGACAATTGACTTCTTGTTGATACTCCAGCAGTGATATCACCAATGATTTGAGACATAGGGTGATTCTTCAGATCTTGGTACACAATGAGATCAGTGCAAGTGTTTGTAGCAGGCTCAGCAGCAACAGATGGTGATGGTGAAGAATTTCCTTGAAACCAATCAGTTGATGGTAGTTCAAAGGAAGTTGAAGTTGTAGAAATCTCATCAGCATTTGTTGTGGATTGTGCTGCTGGAGCTGCAGGAACATCAGGTCTAGCTGAATCAGGCAGTTGATCAGTAAATCTGAAGAGGTGAGTACTACTATCATCATCATCAGCACCAGCAGTACCACCAGGTGGAGAACTGTTGACAGAGCAACAGCAGGAGTTTGATGAGGAGCATATTGTAGTATGTCCAAATCAAATATCTCCACAGGATTTTGTGGAATCTTGTCCTTTGGAGATTCATTAAACTTAACATGTAGAGTCTCTTCAACCATCTTTGTTCTACAGTTGAAGACTCTGTATGCTTTGCAAGTTGATGAATAACCAACAAAATATCCTGCATCCACCTTAGAATCAAATTTTTGGAGTTGATCCCTTGTGTTGAGAATGAAACAAGGACATCCAAAAGCTCTAAAGAATGAAATTAGAGGGGCCAAATGATGAAGAACTTCATATGGAGTTTTCATCAACCTCTTATTCACTAGAGCTCTATTTTGTACATAACAAGCAGTATTGATAGCTTCAGCCCAAAAAGTCATTGGCAATCCAGAGTCAGCCAACATGGACCTTGCAGCTTCAATAAGGGTCCTGTTCTTTCTCTCCACTACTCCATTTTGTTCAGGAGTTCTTGGAATGCTAAAATGCCTCTTGATTCCCTTTGAGAGGTAGAACTCATCAAGTGTATTGTTTCTAAATTCAGTTCCATTATCACTTCTAATACACTTGACTGAGAGGGAATACTGCTTCTCAACATACAACACAAAGTTGATAATCTTCTGAGGTGCTTCATCCTTTGAATGCAAAAAGAAAGTCCATACAAATCTGGAGTAATCATCCACAATTACTAGACAGTATTTCTTCTTAGCCATACTCATCACTCTCACAGGACCAAAGAGATCCATGTGAAGAAGCTGTAAGCAGGCTGTGGACTTAGGTTCTTCTATGGAAGGAAATGAAACTTTGTGCTGTTTTCCTTTTAGACAAGCAGTGCAGTCATCTTCACATTTAAACTCCTTCATAGGCAATCCCCTTACTAAACCATGGTTAATCAGCTGATTTATGTTTTTGAGATTAACATGACCCAGCCTTCTATGCCATAGTGTAGATTCTTGAGGGGAAGCCTTGGAAAATAGGCAAGGATGGCCTTTGAGATCTATTTTCTTAGAAAGATCTAAGGCATACACTCTTCCTGTCCTGTTGGCCTTAAGGAGAGTGTGTTTATCCAACACCTTGTCAATCAAACTCAGAACTTTGGATGACAGAATCCGGCAGTTCTGACTTGTGAAAAGAGCAACATGGCCTTTGTCACACATTTGACTGACACTCAAGAGGTTGTACTTGAGATTTTCCACATGGTTAACATCATCAAACTTTATTTCCCCATTGGAAACAAAGCCTTTGCCGATGATGTAACCCTTTGCATCATTGCCAAAAGATACAAATCCCTTCCTTCCTTGAGAGTAGTCATTAAGAAGTGATCTGTTTCCTGTCATATGCATGGATCCTCCACTGTCTACATACCAGATGCCTCTGTGGCATGTTGAAGAACCCTGCAGAACAAAGCAAATTAGTTAGATTTTGAGACCCAAACCTTTTTGGTTTTGGGCCTATTCACATCAACAGATGGTGGACTAACAAGTTTGCTAGAAATAACAGCTTGAGAGGAAGAAGATGGTGGAAAAGAGGAATCCTTTGGCTTGGACCTCCTTTTCTGTGGATTCAACATAGGAACATCTAATTGGTTGACTCTTCCCAATAGATGTTGAACCATCATAACCAGCTGTGTCTGATTTTGTGATAAAGCTTTCAGCTCTTCAGACACATTAGCACTGGAGTTTGATAAGTTCTTATGTTGCACCTTCTTCTTTTGAGCAACCTCAGCTGTTACCTGTTTAACCCCTTCCTTTTTGGATTTCTTTTTGGACTTAAGGATTACAGGATTTGATGTTGCTGGTACAAATGTGGCTTTAAACTCATTTTTCATTTTAACCATTTTCTCTTTAATTTCATCTTTATGTTTGAGTTTGGATCCTCTTTTGTACCAACAATCATCAGTGAGATGATTAAACAAACCACATACTTCACATGGTTTCTTTTTCATCTTATGTTGATCATCAACTAAAGAGGATGAAACTACTGAAGACTTGCTCTTCAGTACTTTGGAAGCACTATTTGCTTTCTTGACTTCCTCTTTAGTAGTCTTCAAACTCTTTCTACTGACAGTTTTCTTTTCAGTGCTGTCAGTAGTTGGAGCTTGAACTTCAGGAGTTAAATCTTGCTCTCCAGTCCTTTCAGGACTTTCAGACATAACTCCTGAGTTGACCAACTCTTTGATCATGTGAGTGTCAGCAATTGAACCATCAACATTAGCTGATAGGTTCTGAGAGGGCTTAGTGCTGACTTCAACTTTTGATGATGCTTTATCAAAAAGTGAATCACATGATGAGGTGGATTGGTTATTGCTTTCTCCATCAGATTTCACCTCTACTCTTGGAGCAAAATCTGTAGGAGGAGCAGTGTGATTATAACCAATGCCAAACTTCACATTGGAAGCTGATTGCTTACTAAGAAGCATCTCAAAACCTTTGCATGATTGTACCCATCGATCACACTCTACTTGGGTGACTGCAAGGGTTTCTTTAAGACTTTTCTGGTCTTCCAGAATAACCTCTAGCTTAGCCTTTTCATCATTTAATTGGCATTTAAGCTTATAAATCTCATCATTTTTACTATTAAGAGCAGACTCATACTCAGCTTGTCTTTTGGAAATTGTTTTCTCAAACTCAAGTTTTTCATTTATTAATGCTACATTTGCCTCTCTAATAGAGACAAAGGCAGCAATGCAAGATTCAGAACATAACTTGGCTTTAGCCTCTGAAGATACCTGAGTTACCTGTGAAGATGATGCAGTTGAGCAGGAACCCTCAGTTGATTCCAGAGCCATAAGTGCCAGATTCCCAAAAGGACTATCACCACCATGTTGATCAGCACTTGTGAACAGTTGTTCATGACCAGACATGTCATCTGGCAAGCTGCTCCAATCAACAACTTCTGGGGTGAAGAAGCTATGTTGTTGAGGTTGAGGGGGTTGATGAGATGGTTGAGGTTCTGGGAGTGCATGAGGTTGTGGTACCATAGGAGCTTGAACTTGACTGGTTTGTGGCATGTAATAACACGGGTAAGGGTAAGGCATTTGACCCTGAGGAACAAAATATGCAGGAGATTGTAGTTGAGACTGATGACTAGAATTGACAGGATGTTGCCCTTTGTTTTGTTGACTATTGCTAGGAAAAGTCACAAAAGGTGCAGAGGAATTAGATCCAGATGATCTACATTCTCTAGCAAAGTGTCCAAGCCTTTGGCATCTGTGACACCTCAACTTACTCTTGTCAAAACCAACTTTGGTTTTGCCAGAGAGTCCTGGGAACTTTCTTCCAGTTCTTTTGTAGAACTTCTGAGATCTGATATTTATCAAGGCCATTTGGCTCAAAATATCCATCTCTTCTAAGTCATCATCAGCAATCCCCTTGAGATCATCCATGATGAAGCATAGATTGTCATTATTACACCCAGAAAATTGACTATCAACACTCACAAATGCTGAATCAGAAATGTTTGAAGAGAAATCAATATGCTCATCATACTGGCATTCAGATGAAGCATATTCTGACTCATGACTAACCAGAGCAGTGTTGCCTGGTACAAAGTCCTCAGTGAGCTTACCAGATGAAGACAGTTTTCTCTTTTGTTCTATCTCTCTCTCAAATGTGAGCAATTTCCCATGAAGTTGGGTGAGAGATAGTTTGTCCAAATTTGCACTGGAGCGTAGGACAATGGTATATGTATCCCATCTCTCAGGCAGTGATCTGAGAAATCTGTTATTCATCTGAATATTAGTATACTCATGTTTGACCATTTTCAATTCAGAGATCAAACAAGAGAACCGCTCAAACTGTTGAGTCAGTGTCTCACCCTTCCTATGAGAGAATGTCTCATATTGTTGCGCAAGGATCTCTCTATTATTTGCCAAGACCTCATCTGTTCCTCCAAATTGTTCTTTCAAGGCATTCCAGAGGTCATGGGCAGATTCATAATGCATTAACCCAGAATAAATTTCATTGGGTAGTGCCATGGCTAGAATTCCATGAGCTTTTGCATCTATCTCAAACAATTTCTTATCCTCATCTGAGTATTGATCTTCCTCTTCGGAACCATTTGATTGGTTTCCGGGTTATTCACCATAGGCTTGTGTGGACCATGTACCACTGATGTCCAACAACCTGAGCTGTTAACAGACAGGTGATGGAGCATACGACGTTGCCATATGTTATACTCATTCCTAACCAGCATTGGAGGCTTGGTTGAGGAACCAGTATTGTGAGGATCATTGGAAGGAGTAGTCATTTTGGAACCAAAAACAATTTTATTCAAGCAAAAATTTAGACACACCACAACAAACTCAATGAAAACCAAGAATAAGTCTCAGGATGAATGATTAAAAGCACAGAAAATTCAATCTCTATAACAGTTTCTTGCAAAAGAATGCTAATTCACTCAAACTTGGATCTTGAAGAGCAGTTTCAATGATCAATTATTAGATCGATCAATGATTAACCTGCTCTGATACCATTTGACAGGATCAACGATCACAAGTTTGAAGTATTAAAGTGTAATGCAGCGGAATGAAGAGAAGAATTAGTCAAATTATAGCAAGAGTTTGTTACTTGTAAACAAATGCGAGAGAATATTTTTCTGTGATTAGGAATGTTTCAATAATGCCCAATATTATTGCTAAATCATTCACAGTTACAATAAGGTTGGCACTCCTTATATAGAGTGCAATCACTGCTGCAATCACGGGATGGTGATTACTAGCAAATCTAGTACAAAAATAACTAATACTTAACAAACTACTGAAATGTTCACAACTACTGAGAACATGTCAGAGTGCTAAGTATAAAACATAAAACAACTGAAAAGAAACTACTGATTACTACAACGACTGAAGAACAAACTCTTCAGTCGTTTTACAAAACTACTGAAAAGAGAAAATATAAAACTACTGAAAGCAAACCGTCACACCTACTGAAGAAGTCCTCTTCAGCTGTTGTGACAACGTCTGATACTTTGTCTTCAGCACTTGTCTTCAGACTTTGTCTTCAGCACTTGTGTCTTCAGACTTTGTAATCAGTTGTTGTCTTCAGCTGTTGTGGACTTCAGTAGTTGTTGTGACGTCTGTGGGACTTAAAGGTTTTTCTGATCCGGCTCATTGGTTCTTTTGGTCCAACACAGAAGTTAAAGCTGCCAAGACTCAAAAGAACAAAAGAGTCCCCTTGAAACCATCCCAGAAGAAGACTGCTTCAGAAGAAAAGGTGGTAAAGGTTTCTTCCGAAAAGAAAGAAGCTTCAGAAGAATGCCAAGCTGCACAAGCTTCAACAAGTTCATCTTCTATGATCAACCAAGGGATGGAATGGAAGATCAACGAAGATGCTGCAGCCCAAACCTCTTCTTTAAAGACATCCATTGAACCCACATGCATAAACTTTGGTTCAGTTATGTCACTATCATTGGAAGAACCCAAGACCAACAAGACTTGAATTTCCAATCAAAATTAATCATCTCATCTTATATGCAGGGATATCCATAAGAAAAGAATAACAATTTATGGATTGTGGATATTGGATGCTCCAGGCACATGACAGGGAACAGATCTCTCCTTCAACAATTCTAACATTTTGATGGACGTCCTGTCCAGTTTGGAGCTGAGGCCGGAGGATATATTTCTGGCAGAGGAAGTATATCCAATGGAAACTTAAAAGTTGACAAAGTACACTTTGTCAAATAGCTTGAACACAACTTGTTAAGTGTTTCTCAGTTTTATAATCAAAAGCATCAAATGCTCTTCACAGAACATGAGTGCATTATCCTTAAACTCGGGATGATAATTCCTCAGGAATTGGTGCTTCTTAGATCTCCCAGGAAAGAGGATATGTACAAGCTTGATATGAAAAATGCTTCCCCAATAGGTGAAGTATCATGCTTTCTTTCGAAAGCTAATGGTGATGAGTCAACACTATGGCATAAACGAATGTGTCATGTGAATTTTAAAACCATGAATAAATTGGTTAAAAATAACTTGGTACATGGTGTGCCTAAAATGGGATTTTTCTATAGAGAAAACTGTGTTGCATGTCTGAAAGGAAAGCAATATAGAACATCTCATAAATCCAAAGAAGTTAACTCTATCACCACACCATTACACTTAGTACAAATGGATCTATTTGGTCCCACAAGTATAATGAGCATTGGAAGGAAATCATACTGCCTTGTGATTGTTGATGATTTTACTAGATTTACATGGCTATTCTTTTTAAGAACTAAAAATGAAACTGCTGAAACTTTAAAATCTTTTATTCTTAAAATAGAGAATCAAATTGATCACAAGGTTAAGATAATTAGAAGTGATCAAGGGACTGAGTTTAAGAATCAAGTCTTGATTTATTTTGTAACTCAAAAGGGTTTTGCAGACAATATAGTGCTCCTAGAAGTCCTCAACAAAATGGTGTTGCTGAGAGGAGAAATAGGACACTTATTGAGGCTGCTCGAACTATGTTAGCTGATTCAAAATGCCTCTAACATTCTGGGCAGAGGCAGTCAGCACTGCATGCTATGTGTAGAACAGAAGTCTTGTAGTTAAGCCGCATGAAAAAAACCCTTATGAGTTATAGAACAAGAGGCCACTGTTCATTGGCTTTCTTAGGTATTTTGGCAGCAGGTGTACCATACTTAACACAAAGAACAATTTGGCAAAATTTGCTGAAAAGTCGGATGATGCTATCTTTGTTGATATTCCTCTACCTCTATTGCCTATAGAGTGTATAACATTAAAAATTAACAATTTGAGGAATCATCCAACATTGTTGTTAATGAGCACAGTCCTTGTATTAGGGGGAATGGACCTAACCATATTTTTTATTTAGAATTGTTTCCAAACGATTCTAAACCCTCTTGTGAGAATGTTTCAGCTAGAACAGGTACTCAAAGTGATTCTGATTATGACCAACTGTTTGAGTTACCCATACCTCTTCCAGCTTCTCCAAGAGTTGTTGAAAATCAAGCTCTCACAATTGGCAGATCTGATAGCATAACTATCTCAGAACCTAGTGGAGCTTCAACAAGTTGTCAACAAAGTGAGCCTCAAACTTATCCGGTGACAACACACAACACCAAGCTGATGGAAGTAATATTTTGAAGGAACAGGCAACTGTTAATGCTGCTTCACAGCCAACTGTTACTGATGTTGTTTCTCCTTCATGTAATCAGTCCTTATTGAATGAGTGTGAAAAGTCAGCTGGACGAAGTGCTCAAAACCGTGAGCCAAACTTTTACAATCTAGATCTATCCATGCAACTAGATGGGATCCCCAGACTCAAGATTCATAACACTCATCCAGCTGAGAACATCATTGGAGATGTCTCTGAAGGCGTGAGAACATGAGGACAAACTCACAATAGGAATGTTTGTCTGTACTCATGCTTCCTATCTCAGATGGAGCCCAAGAAGGTAGAAGAAGCCTTGAAATATAGTAGTTGGGTTGAATCAATGCAAGAGGAATTGCTTCAATTCAAAAGACAAAAGGTTTGGAACCTATGTCCACTACCATCCGGTCAAGTACCAATAGGCACAAAATGGGTATTCAGGAACAAGAGAGATGATAGAGACTTAATTATCAAGAACAAGGCAAGACTGGTAGATCAAGCATACACTCAAGAAGAAGGAATTGATTACAGTGATGTCTTTACACCTGTTGCAAGACTTGAGGCATTGAGGATCTTTCTTACTTATGTTGCATCCAAGAATTTTACTATCTACCAGCTAAATGTTAAGTGTGCATTTCTATATGGGGATATAGATAAGAAAGTCTATGTGT
Source organism: Flaveria ramosissima (assembly GCA_025215565.1). Lineage (NCBI taxonomy): Eukaryota > Viridiplantae > Streptophyta > Magnoliopsida > Asterales > Asteraceae > Flaveria > Flaveria ramosissima. Next base: position 10,746,168 of record CM046042.1, on the reverse strand, counting down.
GCCAGCCTCTAGGATTTGAAGACCAATAGCACCCCAACTATGTGTGCAAACTGGATAAAGCTCTCTATGGGCTGCACGAGGCACCTAGACTGTGGTATGAGACATTGTCTCAATTTCTCTTGAAGAATGGTTACATAAGAGGTACCATTAACAAGACTTTATTCATAAAAAATTCTAGGAAAGACATTTTGCTCGTACAAATCTATGTTGATTACATCATATTTGGTTCCTCAAATGATCAAATGTGCAAAGACATTAAGAGAATTATGAAAAAGAAGTTTGAGATGAGTTCCATGGAAAAAATAGACTTTTTGCTTGGAATTCAGGTAAAGCAGATGAAAGATGGGTTCTTTATTAATTAATCACAGTATGTCAATGACATCTTAGAGAGATTTGATATGAAAGATTGCAAGCCAGTAAAGACTCCTATACCCAGAAATCACAATCTTTGTCCTGATTGTGAGGGGGAGGATACTGATTAACATTCGTATAGGGCAATCTTTGGATCTCTGATATATGTCACAGCAAGTAGACCTGATATCATGTTTGCAACATGCATCTGTTCAAGATATCAGGCTGCTCCAAAGGTGTCTCACCTAGTTGCTGCCAAGAGAATTCTATGATACCCCAAAGAAGCACCTAAACTGGGTCTTTGGTATCCAGAGAACACTAATTTTAATCTCTATGGCTACACTGATAGTGACTATGGTGGCTACAGCATTAACAAGAAATCAACATCAAGAGGACATCAATTTCTTGGTGGAAGGATCATCTCATGGCAATGCAAAAAAGCAATCTTGTGTCTCAACATCTACTATTGAAGCTGAATACATTGATGCTGCTAATTGCTGTGCTCAGCTGCTGTGGATTCAAAACCAGATGATAGGCTATGGATTCAACTTCATGAGCACTCCTATCCACATTGACAACAAGAATGCTATCTCCATTATAGAAAATCCTGTCAAGCACTCCAAGACAAAGCATATTGACATCAGGTATCATTTCATTAGAGATATTCATGAAAAAAATCTGATTAAACTAGTCAAAGTTGACACAAATGAACAATATGCTACTTTGTTCACCAAAGCATTTGATGAACAAAGATTTAAGTATCTTATTACGGCTATTGGGATGATAAACATTGATTAGCTTATCTCATTTGAAAAACATTTTTAAAATATGTATTGTCTTTGTCAAAAAGCGTTTCTTCAAAATTTGTTAAGTATAAGTTCTTCTGAAGAGAAATTAACCCTCGAAAGATATGCTATTCACCTTCCGAAGGAAAATTCCTCCAAGGTTAGTTTTCTCTTCCAAAGGGTTTTTCGTCTCGGAAGAAAATTTGATGTTATATCAAATCTATTTCCGAAACTTTAAAACCTCTTTCACTCGAAAAACCCTCTTACTCTCGAAAGTAAATTTCCCTTAAGATAAATTTATCTTCGGAAGTAAGATTAGGTTCGGAAGAAGAATACCTTTGGAAGAACATTTACCCTCGGAAGAATGCTTTAGTGTGTAACGAAAATCATTTGGGCCCACTCTGTAAAGAGGTAAAGATTTTATTAATGATGTCGGAATATTTTAAATAGATTTAACCTTACCGCCCATGTCACGTCATACCCCAAACCATCACTTCACCTTATCCATCCGCCACTTTCACCCATTTAAATACTTCCGACTCATTTTCTTAATCCTTTTACCAATTTCACTGCCCTAAGATTCCTTCGTCTTCAATTTACCCAAAATCAAACTTTTTCTTTGTAACTTTCTTGAATAATGGTACTAAACCCTCAACATAATCAAGTTGCACTCCTTGAGTCTTCCAAGGATGCTAACTTCTCTAAAATCATCTCCTTCCTTACCCAATCCACCTACTACACTGCCCTAACTGTTATTCCCATTGTTTACTCAGACCACATGGCCGAAATCTGGGGAAGCGGTTAGATTGAAACCCTGAACGGAGTTAGGGTTATTAGATCGAGCATTTGTGGTCAAGAGCTGACCATTTCTGAACAAATCATCAGGGAGCATCTAGAGCTTCATGATGAGGGTGCTCCTACGGAACTCCCCAAATCAGACCTAGATGATACATATATCTAGATGGGATATGGTGGTGATGTGAGCAGGTCAACCGTGTACAAGTTCAATTTATCTTATAACTGGAAGTTCCTGCTTCATATAGTCCTTCACTACCTGTCAAACAAGTCCGGGGGATGGGATCAAATTCCCTATGAACTAGGACGCCTAGTTCACGGGTTGGTAAAGGGCCTCAAGAACTAGGACTCCTCACAACAGTGACACGATCTTGTGGCTTGTCAAGAAAGAACAAGATCAAATGGAGAAAGAGAGAAAGAGAGCTTCTAAGGAATAGCTAAAAGAGAAGAAGAAGAAGAAGGAAGAAGAAGCTAAACTTGCGGCTGTCAAGATGATGGGTGACAAAGCCTGGATGATAGATTATCTCAGGGCTTATGGCTTCTCTGGCAGACAAGTGGGTCCCATATCAGAGAAGACCCTGCAGCGACATGTTAGTGACATCAAAGCTGACATTTGCTTAGGAAGAAGGAAAGAGATGTACAGAAGAGTACAGGGGATGACTTCTAGGCCAACACCACAACCACAACCTCAACCTGAACCAATCCCTTTCCCTTTCCCCATCAAAACCGAGCCAACCACTGATCCATACACTCCTGAACCCACACCATCAACCATACCCTCTTCCTCACACACTCAATCACAACAACCACCACAACTACCCATCCTCAAACCCAAAACACTCCCCAGAACCCAAACATCAACTGCACCACCCTGTGCGACATCTCTTGTGAGGAGGGGTCCATCAAAATAACCTTCATTGATGGCTTCTCATGTTCCCTCACAAGAGAACAATTCCTTGATCTGCCTAGAGAAACACTAGACCAAGCTCTTAAACTCTTAGCAACCAACTCTGACACTCTTGGGGAAGAAGATAGTTGTTGAGAAGAAAGCTGGTGACTTTGCTAGATACTAGGAAGGGAGACAAGCTACCATCTCAACCTCTCATTCCTAGAAAGAAGATCGTCAAGTGGAGGTTCGAAGACTCTTCTCACAACTTTGTTGTGGAAAGAGAAAATGGTGAAATCAACAGGCTCAATGCCTCTTCTCTGTTACACTTATGCAGATTTGACATTGTTGAGTTAGCAGAGAAACCATTCTCCAATCCCTCCAACTCTAAGGTAGTTGCTTACATCAGGAATCATCTGAGCAGCCTTCATCTGGCTAAGCTGAATGCAAGAGTCAAGATTGAAGAAGGGTTGAAGATGAGATAGAAGGAAGAAGGAGAAGGGTCATACAAATGGTTAAAGGCCCTGAACTGGAATCCATAGTTAGATGGAAGTATGACTACAACTCCCGTCAACTAACTTTCTTCAGAGGGCCACAACAGAGGGTACATATCATTCAAAGTGATAGACTGGATATCCTGTCTACGAATGATTTGTACAAACTTCTCGGCACCATATCTGGGAAGAACAAGAAAACAAATAAGTATTTTCTCTACCTGATGCTGAAAGTTTTGAGAAGTAGAAACAAGTGAGGTTTTGGTAGCATCAGCCTAGGGGAGTTTGTTGGATCAAGTAAGGCTGGTGCAACCAAAACAAACACTTAGACAATTTTGGTGCAACTGATGAATAACTTCCAAAGGCAAAAGCAGAACTTTCGAAGGCAAATGCTGAGCATTCGAATGTCAAGTCTAAAAGAGTTTCCGAAGAGGAACTCTAACTTCTGAAGACAAAGTCTTCCATCTTCCGAAGTTCAACACTTAGAAGATTTCAAGACAATGACTTTTGAAGCATGAAAGCCTGAAGAACAACTCAAGTCTTGGAAGAAGTAGCCTCTTCCGAAGTATAAGTGGCTTTGGAAGAACAAGTTCTTCCGAAGCCAATTAACCTTCGGAAGAACCTACTATGAACCAGTGGACATAAGTATGATCCCTCTGACACTCCGCTATAAATCTCTGATATACTACATGGTGCTTTTCCCACGCCCATGTAGTTGACCATACTTTATTCCACTGGTATCAAAGTATATCCGGCTGTAGATAGTAGTATATATAGTTTCTCACTGTAACTCATGTATCATGCTTGTAAGAGTCTTGTAACACTTTGAGTTGAGAAGTAATATATACAAGTATCTTGAAAAAAAACCATTCTCTCGTGTTTTGTTTATTTATACTTAGTATATTATTATCAACTCTTAGAGGATTTTGTATCATCATCTATACGAGTGAGACTTAGTGAGTTTGAGAGACCATAATCGTGTTGAGTGAACAAACCCGATCCTGTAAATTTTATTCTTAACGTGTTTGGTTACGAAAGTAATTGGGATTGAAATTTGAATTAATTCCTTCAAATGAAGGATTTCAAAATCCTTTCAAATAGTAAAGGATTTCAAATTCCACCGACCCCCGCCTCTGCCACCGACCGCCACCTACCACCCCGCCCATCGCCAACAGACACTACCGACGACTTTGCCAACACCACCGACCTCCGACCACCGTCTCCGACCCAAACCGCTGCCGCTCCCAACCGCCGACCCCGACCGCCGCCGACCTCGACTGCCGTCGACGCAGTCCGACCCCGATGCACATGACTGCCGACCATTGCGGCCCTGGCCTACGCCAGTCGCCGATTCTGCCCGCCGCCAAACCGCGTCGGTTTATGCGCACTCGACTGAGTCTTCCGATTCACGACGACGGGCGTGATCGGTTGGTGGCGGCGGCGCAGTACAGTCGGTTTTCAAAAACGAGTGCGATTGGTGGTCGTGGTCGATTGTCGGCGGTGATTGCGGCGGCGAGCGATGGTATGTAGCGGCGATGATCAATAGTCATGGAGGTGGTGACGGTTTGCAATGGGTGATAAACTCTACTTTCTTTATAAGTGGTTTGTCACTATAAATAAATTTAGAATTTAAATTCCCTTTATAGATTTCAATTCCACTGAATTTAAAATCCTTTGAAAACTATTGAATTCCAAATACAATTCCTTCTAACTCCAATTTCAATTCCGAAAAATTGCACGAACCAAATGCCTCCTTAGTTCTAGAACTCTAACTCATGTTGAATTTTCTAACGGTCAACACAAATCAAAGCTTATTTGCTTGCAGAAGTCAATCAGGAGTTGGTCGGAGATTGGATGTCAATTGAAATGGCTGGTCAATGTAAGTCTAATGATCAATTTGTTATACGATCAATTAATAACATATATCATCTTAGTATTACTATGGATGTGAATTTGATTGTTGAAAATCACATGGAGACATAAATTTTTGTGATGGCATTTAGCACAAATGTAAGTCTAATGATCAATTTGTTATACGATCAATTAATAACAGATATCATCTGCTCAACTAAATAGTGGGAAAAAAAAGTTACATGTTCTTTGCAAATGGTTTTGCATAAAGGAATAGTTCCTTAATACTTGTTGAAAATTTGAGTGTGGTCAAGGTTTATTAAAAAAATTGTTTCCTTATGGTTCTGCATAAAAGTTGAGGACTACTGCTCAAATTCTTATTCAGTTGGTTAATAATATTGTTGTTGATTAGCTTAAGGATTGGGAAGCTACATTCTTGATGACAAGAATGTTTAGAGGGGAAAGTATTGTTACATATTAAATAACAAGGGGATTAATTGTAATAGTTTAATAGTATAGGATGCCACTTGATAGTTTTAATTGGATTGTACTTAATTCAAGAATAAACACTAATGAAGGTAGCTAATGATTTTGAAGTAATCTTCCATTTCTATCTGATTCTTCTTCTTCTTTATCTTTGGCTTAATATATAATTTTATAAATGTATTAAGAATCAAACAGAACAATAAAAGATAGATGCCCACTTTTCGTAAGTAATGGATACGAACTTATAAGTTGTCAAAACAGAGTCTTACAAGTTCTAATACACCCGCTGCAGCGCGTGGGTTTCACCAATTAGTTTTTACGATGTGTGATAGATCCCTAGTCTTGAAACACTCAATATATTAACGTATCACGCCTTGTGAATAACCTGGAACCATATCTATAAACTGAACGCTATTTCCAATCATCCATGTTAGCTTTTATCAGCACCTTCGTCAAAGTAAGAATAAGAAGCTCCTCTTACCCGAAATGCCAGTTGTTTTGAATGTTTAAGCACACGCCGCTCATCAAAGCTTTCCCAACCTTCAAACTGAGATAATTATGTTATGTTTCATCGTTAATAAAACATGTAGAAATAATCATGTTTTTTCATCTTTAAAAGGATCTAGAAATAATCATGTTATATTTCTTCTTTAAAAACAAGTCAATTCGTTGTAGAATCTATGAATGATAGTGGCTTACCTCTCGAAGCATATCCATTGTTATTTCAGTGCCATGAAGGTCAAGGGTCGATAGTTGAGTGCAGTTTTTCAACAATGTTGATGGAAGTGATTTCAGCCCATTATTCTGAAGATGCAAAGCCTGCAACAACCAGTAGGTGAATGACAATGCAAGGTGACAATTCTCATATGAATTGATTGCTCAGGGTTATGTCTCATCTCTTAGGCGTCTAATAAAAAAACATTGCTAAAAGGGAAACAAGTCAAATAGGTCGTATTGTTCAAAAATCATCTTAGAGCATTCACATCAAGTTCTTTATCATTATCCTTATAATTACATTAAAAATCACTACTTTTTCTCTCCCCCCCTATTAAATAATATTTTTTAATACTTTTATTATTACCTTTTTCTCTCTCCTCCACTTACAACCGCTTTCAAAAATATTAAAAATTTTATGAGGATTAAACAGTGATTCCGCAAACATACAGATGAACAGTAACTTTTCTTTATCCTCCACTCACAATCACTTACAACCATTTCTTAAAATATAAGGAACATACTCATATAACTATACGGAACCTACTGTGAATGCTCTTAGTGAGAGAATAATTATTTGTATAGAGCCCAAGTTGGACTAGCATCACCAAAGTACATTGTCACAGCTCCAATTAAGAATGTCAATATGATAATCACTACGCTAATAAGTCATTTCATCACAACTCTATCCATCTGGTGCTAAAAATCCTATAGTAGCAGTCAATCTTCCAGAAATTCACAATAGAATTATAAACATGCTAACACAAACTAGAGCGTAAGCAACTTTGGGTTGCATTTAGCAGAAGTTGTGATTCTATAGGAGAATTCTTAGTCCTAGTAGAAAAAGACACACCTTAAGATATCTCAAATTGCTGAGAGTTTCTGGTAGCTCCATGAGAAGATTCCGTGAAAAATCAACCTGCATAACATCATAATAGATTTAATTCAGGTATCAAGGAAAGACGGATACTGTTACCAAATCAGTAGAGGTGGCAAGATGGGCAAATCGGGTTGAAAAATACAATTCTAGTACGACTCGAAACTAGTCACATCCGAAAACTATTTTCTTTTGCCAATAACTTAGTTCTTTTAACAAAATGTTAATACAATAACTATGATTACAGATACAATATCACTACAATGAAAATAACTTAATCTTTTAATTAAACGATTTGGAAGGATGTGTGCATCAAAAATAGACAGACATTGGGCACATTCCATCCTGTTTGACCTGTACAACTCATTCTCTTTTGGCTACTTTTTCTTCTACTTATCATATTTTTTCAAGATATAACACAACCTAAGTCGAAACTTTCTACATTTAAGGGGCCAAACCTGTCGCCTCTACAAATGAGTGTGAGACTGAAATCTTACTTCAACAAGGGTAGAGCAGCTCCCTATGCATGAAGAGATGGTAGTAAGCCTTCACAGAAGATAATCATTTTAGCAGTAAAACCAAAGAATCATCAATGTTGTCATAATAAAAAGTTAATACAAATTGCTAATCCTTCCTCCTGCCTCTGTCCTATGAAATTTTCCCTGGAGTTTTTTTTAGATGTCTCAAGAAAATTTTGAAACATTTCTTTCCTTTTCGCTGAGAGTTTTATCAAACGTGTCAAGTATGGAGACTTTGAAATTTCAAGCCGGCCCTAATCTCTACTCAGTGGTAACTATTACAATTTTCTTGTTCACCAAGATGTTTACTCTAGTTCTATTTGTATAGATAGATGTCTATGTACTTTGTAATTCTTTGAGCACCTAAGGAAAATACAAACCCTAGTTGCAACCAATGGACTAGGTCACACCGACCGAACCACTACAAATATCTCGTGTCTTTTACTACTTCTGTTATTATTGTTTTATTGTGTGTGTGTGTGTGTGATTACCCAACTTATTTTAAGAATATGTTACTAGTTAACATCCAAAATCACACACAAATAACAATACATTACAATAAATGGGAGATGATTATTAATAACATCACCCTGATAAAATATTAGATAAAGAGAGAAGATGGGCATGTCACCTATTGTTACTGGCATCTAAAACCTCAAGATGAACTAGTAATCCTATTTCATCAGGAAGACTTGTTAATTTGTTGTGTGCAACACGAAGCTCCTTCAGAGTAGTTAAGGCAGCCAAATCGGAGGGTAAAGTTGTCAAACTGCATATATCATTTTCCCAAATTAGCTGGTACCATTTATACTTGGACAATCACTCAATCAGTAATACACTATAGCGTCACATTATTCTTACAGATTATGGCTCAATGACAGAAAAGACAGAGATTTCAGCGATGATAGTCCTTTCCAGCTAAGAGATACATCTTTAATGTGGTTTGCATTCAAGAAAAGTTTCTGGCAAATAAACAAAAGGTCATCATATCACTACGATTTCTAAAAAGAATCTTCTTCTATCATGAAACGAAAGATGCTCTCACCTGTAACGAACTCAAACCGCCAATAGCTTCAGGTATATCTTCTATTGCATTGGAGTTGAGATCAAGGAATCTTACTGAAGATCCACAATTCCATACTTGTTGAGGTATGTCCTTTTCAGTTCAGATCATATTAGCATCACATATCCACTTAAAAGGGCCTAAGTCCACTAAAAACACATACACAATATGCTTAAAGAAACATATCCCTTCATAGTTCACATAAACATAGTCTACACTAATTGGACGACACTAAGAGTACAAGATACCCGCCACAAAATTATAGAAAAACAAATCACAGATTTTCAGGAAACCCATACAAAAATAGGTATAGAAGGGAGTAATTACCATATATATATATGGATCTCATTTAGTAGATAAAACTAGCGTTTTCATGTAATTAAGTATGAAAGCTCTAATAATGTAATTCTAAATCTCCTATTTGGCTCATTCGCCCACGTTATCAATGAGTCCCCAATGCTGACAATTAACCTAATTCTCTCAACCGGATTTCAAAGTTTATCCTCTTTCATTAACTTTGGTTCAAATCCCTTTTCACATAAATACCCAACGGTTCCCCCTCTTTCTCACTATCTTCCTCAATTCCACTATTCCTCTAACCTAATTCTCTCAACCGCCTTTGCTTTCTACCTTTCTTCACCCTTAAGCTTCTGAAATGGCCAACCTTGACCGCAGAAACAACCCAGATTTCTCCATGCAACTTCACAGGCAACATAATCAAGTTGCTCTGTTAAGCTCTGAGAAAGATGCAAGTTTCTCAGAGATTTGCCAATTCTTAGCTCTATCCAACTATTTCACCTCCCTGACCATTGATCCTACTCTATATGAGGATCACTTGCTTGAATTCTGGAAGACCTGCCAAGAGGTCATTATGGATGGGGAGAAGGCACTGTCTGCCACAGTGCAAGGGAGGACAATCTTCATCACTCCGGCCATCATTAACCAACATTTGCAGCTGGATGATGAAGAAGGTGAGTTGTCCTTCCCAAAGGAAGCTGTTAATCATTCCTTTGAGCAGATGGGCTATGAGGGAGATTTCTCTGTAAAGACCTTCAGGAAAGGGAAGGTCTCATCCCAGTGGAAATACCAGCTCCATGTGGTTATCCACAGCTTATCAAACAAGCATGGTGGATGGGACCAGATTCCTGAGGATCTCTCCTTTATAGTTAATGGAATGGTTCAGGGGGTCAAGTTCAGGTATTCTCAATTTGTTTATACTAATTTACTTGCAAACTTGAACTCCTTAGAGTATTACATGATTCCTAGATATGTACAACACATTCTCAACTGTGAACTGGGCTCACAGTTGAGGGAAACAAGTAATATTCTTAAATTGGGACAGATGAAGCCCGGCATCTTTAAAATAATGAAGAAGCCAACTGTAGGCTTCTCAGGGGTAGAAACAGCCCTAGTCCCCAAAATGTTAGAGCTCATTGCTCAAGGTGACAACCTAGCAACACAAGCTAGTGTTGAACCCACACCTCTTTTATCCTTACCACTAAAAAGACCACAAATCACCCTCACCTACCAAAGAAAATCCAAACGAACCCCTGCTCAGGCTATTGAGTCTGTGCAGGCCCCCATATACTCAACCTTACAGGAGGAAGTGGACACTAGAGCTCCCACTTCCCCTGAGGAGCAAACCACTCTCATTTCTTCACCTATCAGGGATGAGGTTCCTCATGCTCACCCTGATGAGCTCACAAGCCCAACAGCCTTAAGCCTTCACTCTGAGTCTCAACACTCAAGTGAACAACCTTCAGGGGACAGTTACCATCCCCAGCCTTTAGATCTCAACCAACCAATTCCCAACCTATCCTTCTATACTGATGAAGACTTAGGATTCAGTGAGTACCATGAGTCTCTCTTCTCCTCCCCTACTCAAAGAGAGATGAGTACCTCTGATTCTCCTCAGTCTATCCCACATCAGTCACCTGTTACTGAGGTGGACACTTCTGAACATGTTCAGGATGTCCATATGGAAGAGGCTCTCACTTTTGAAAGTGATTACATCATTAAGACCTCAACCATGGCAACTCAGCCCACTGGCATCTCAACTGAGATTGCTAGTGAACAGAGGAAAACCAGCAGCCAAGAACCTCAAGCTGGTGGTGATAGAGAGGACTTTGGTCCAATCATCTCATCCCCCAATGATTCTTCTGATGAAGAAGAGGAGAATTTGAGACCAAAGGTGCAGAAATTGTCAAAGACATGCTCCTATTTAGTCTCTAAGGTTAGTCACTTAGAATCTCAAGTGACTACCTTACATAACAAGGTCAATGATCAGCAACTTCAGATTTCATATCTAAAGGAAAAACTAGCTGGGAGACCTTTAAGGAGAGCTCAACCAGGAACACAAGAACCTGTGGAAGTGATTGACTTATCCTCCAGCTCACCTATGCAAGTGGGTGATGCTACCAAAAAGGGGGAGAAAGTTATTACAACCACAGAACCTGGAAGTTCTTCACAGAGAATGGACATAGAGGACTCACCATCCTCACTTGCTGTTGTGCATTCTCAGCAACTTCCTCAAGTTCACATTAATGTGGACTCTATAGACTCAATCATCAGGAGTATCTTTGAGGAAGGTATACCAAGGGCTGTCTCATCTCCACCACAAGGAACTAGCAACTACATCATAAGGTGGAGGTATGATGCTGACAGAAGAGCCCTTATCCTTCACAGAGTTCAAGGTCAACAAGAAGTGTTTGATTTCCAAAGCCTGAACTTCTATGAAAGATTGGATTTAGTCAACATGCCACTTGTCAATCCAAGCAATTCAAGACAAGCTGACAGGTTGGCTCAAAGAATCCAAGATAGGATCCTTGCAGAGTTCTTTCTAATAAGGAGACTTAGGCAATCAGGCAATGTCATCGGTCAACTGGATGTTGAGGTGGACCCTAAGATTAGTTTCATAGGGGAAACCTTGACTGAATGCCCAGTGGCAGAACCTGAGACCCCTGTCTTATCATCAACAACTGTTGCAGAGGTCCAAACTCCTTCTGAGACACCTGTTGGTGAAGGTGTTTCTCAGCCTCTCTCTGGCCAGAGCATGGAAGCTACACCAAGCAATGAAAGCCAAGCCTTTATCCACCCTGAGTCACAAAGGTCTGTTGGTGACAAAGGGAAAAGGATAATGACTCCTAAGGAAATTGAGGAGGAAGAGAGAGAGAGAGATGAAAAGGAAGCTAAGGGGAGAAAGTTCCTCTGGGTTATCAAGCTTTATGCAAGCTGCAATCAGGCCTGCCCCCAGACCAAATACTCAAGATGATGAGTTAAGGGCAGTCAGGATTACTTATTTACAAACCAGGAACTATGATATTGATGAAATCATCTCCCTCCCCTTAGAAGAGTTAAATGAACTGGCTGACATGGAAGTGTCAAGAGAGATGAAGGAGAAAGAGGATGCAAGGCTACTTCTCCAATTCAAAAAGGAGAAGAGACAGAAAAGACTCTACAAGCATGCTCCCACTCTCTCTCCAGTTCAAGAAAGTCCTGCACAAGAAGATGTGGCTCCACAAGAACCTCAGGTAGATAAAGAAGAAGATAGGATCAAGATGATCAACTACCTGAGTGCCACAGGCTTCTATCAGGCAGATGCACTTCTTCCCCTGTCCTATGACTTTATTGAGTTTGAGTACCTAAAGCAACTTGAGCTTGAGCTAGTCAAAGAAAGAAAGACAACCAAAAGGAAGCTAAGGGAAGAAGCTGCAAAATCAAGAGCCATCATCCAAAAGAGTGTAAAGAAGTCTGCTGACAGACAAAGGATGATGAGCTTCTTGAAGCTATATGGATTCTCCGGAAGGAGACTTGGCCCTATGTCTCTATCCACAATGGATGAGCATATAAGGGTGATCAAGCAGAAGATTAAGAGTGGTGAACTGATTGACTTACACTCTCTTCCAAGTCAAGTCCCACCTGAAGTGGAGGTCAAGTTTGAACAACCTGAGACACCTCAACCAGAACCTCCAGCTGAGCCTCAGCAAGCTTCATCTTTTGATCCAATGCAGGGTCAAACTCCCTCTCCTTCTGAACCTGTGAGGGAGGAACACCCAACTGAGAAAGATAATGATGATCAACAAGGTGCTGCAGACCAGTCTTCTCAGTTAAAGTCATCTAAGAGGAAGAAGAGAATGGCTTCTAAACCAAAGACAAAGAAGAAGAAGCCTAAGTCATCTACCTCTACACCTCAGGCTGAATCAGATCAACCTGAGGAAGTGCATGATGAGGCACTCCAATCAACTCCTACACAAGTGGCTCCTCTAACAACTAAGACACCCATCTTATCCTGGACTTACTCTACCAATCCAAAAAGATGGCATGTAATCAGAGATCAAGGTGTTGAGAATGTCTACTCCTGGCAAGACATAATCAACTTACCTCTGCATGATCTCTTTGAAATGAGAAGATACTATGAGAGTCTTGATGATCCTGACCATCTAATGAAGAAAGGAATGGTCATGAGTGTACTGAAGACTACCAACATCTGAAGATCTTCTAAGTGTTTTGGTAGCATCAGCCTAGGGGGAGTTTGTAAGGATTCCTTAAGTCTGATGCAACCCAAAACATCCAAAGTGTCTCTGCAACATGCACTAAGTACTGAAGTATAGAATGCTTCGGAAGTTTTACACAATGCATTAGAAAATACTCTAAGTGTAAAATCTTCCGAAGCCAAGACCAACATCTTCCGAAGCCAAACATGAAGTCTTCCGAAGCCTCAGAGACAAAGTCTTCCGAAGCTTCAACCTATGAAGACAGATTTCTTCCGAAGACTTTTAGTACACATGCTTTATCTGATGTACTGTTCCATAAAGCACCTTTCCGCTGCATCTCTGTAAAGTCACCAACTTTCATGAGTTGGTGAAAAGGTCCATGCTTTTGGTAACTGTACATTGAGGTCTTGAGTCTGTAACTTTCTACTTTATGTACTTTATCCTTTTTGTAATGTATAAGAGCTATGGCATGTCATAGTCACAAGGTCAAAAGGCAGATATGCCTTTTGTCCTACAATTGATTTTGTTAGTGTCTAGTCAATTGTATCCAGCTGGCTTTCAAAGTATAGCCGGCTGTAGGTTGTAGTATAAGTATTTCAAGTTCTTGTATCTTTCTTTATGCTTTTGTAACACTTGTAAAAGAACTTGAGAAAGCAATATACTACCTCCTTGAAACCCAACTCTCTTGTTCTGTCTCTTTACTTTACTTGTATTCTTAGTATCATACTTGGTTAAACCAGTTCACTGTTTGATTAAAGTTTAGTTGCTCTCCTCATTGTGTTGTTGTGTTGTAATTGTGTTCAAGCCCTTAAACGGTCCTGCAATTGGTATCAGAGCATTCCAAGCTCTTGATATAAGATCTCACCATCTTAAGATCCCTCACACACACAAAAACTAAACTTTCCAAATGGCTTCCATCTCAAAGACTGATATGGAGACTGCAACCATGAACAAATCCCCACTGATCACTCTTGATGATTTTGACACCTGGTGTATGAGAATGGAAGGTTTCATCAGGTCTCTTGATTCAAGAATGTGGGAATCTGTTAAGAATAGACCTTTCATACCCAGCACCCCCTCTGCTACTGGTGCTGGTATGATTCCAAAAGATGTGGCCAACTACTCAGATGAAGATAGAAAAAGAGTAGAGATTGATAGGAAGGCCATGACTGCTCTTCAGACTGCTCTCCCAAACTCTGTATACAGAGGTTTTAAGAAGTGCAAAACAGCTAAACAGCTGTGGGATGCACTGAAGCTGATGTATAAAGGCTCCTCTGAAGCCAAGGAGAACAAGAAGGATCTTCTGAAGCAGCAGTTTGAAAACTTCACCTTCAAAGCAGGTGAAACCATGACTCAACAATACTTCAGGTATGTTGAGATAGTGGATACCCTAGTGGATGGAGGAGTTCCTCTTGAGAATAGGGACATTGTAAGGAAGTTCATGTCCTCACTTCCTAGGCAATGGACACACTATTGTTTGGTGATCAAGAGGACTGAGAACCTTAAAACTCTTACTCTGACAGAGTTGTATGGGATTCTCAGTGGATACCAGATGGAGATGAACATGCAAGGTTCATCTGGCAACTCCAACAATCAAATGGGTTCAGCCCTTCATGTGGTTGAAAGGAACAGCATAGAACCCCAACATCATCTCATATGCTACCCTGACAACTCACAAAAGGGTCCTTTCATCACCTTCCCGGAGACACCAAGGGAGAACTTTACTCAAGGAAGCCCATTCCAAGAGACAAGTTCTTCTCAAGCCTTTGTGTCTACTGATGAAAGCTATGGGAATTATCTCTTCACTCTTGAAGACCTGGACTGTATCCATCCAGATGACCTGGAATACGTGGAGATAGTTCAGCAAATGGCTCTCCTCACTCATAAAGCTAAGAAGTTTTACAAGAGAACAGGAAGAAGGTTTCCAAGCAATGCTACCAGTGGAAAGTTTGGGCTGGATAAAAGCAAAGTTAAGTGTTACAACTGTAACCTTATGGGCCACTTTTCTAGGGAGTGTAAGGCACCTAAAACAAATGGGGGCCAAACACAACCCAGACCAAACTACACTGACAAAGCCCTCAGAATGAGAAGCCAAAGCAACATGCTGCTGTTGCTGTTGAAGAGGGAGGTTTTGACTGAAGCTTTCTGTTAGGACCTTGTATTTGAATGAAATACCTAGTGATTAGCGTGTAAACCAGATCAAATAGTGCGGAATCCTATTTGATTGGCGATCCAATCAGTGAGAACACACGAAGAATCAATCAAGAATTGAATCTAACGTTAGAAGTCGATTGGGAATCGATCTAATGTGTTCTGTGAACTTGGAGAACGATTTGGGAGGCTTCTCGACGGCTAGCGTATGTCTGGAGTCGTAATGGTATGAATGCTTTTATTTTTCACGAATTGGGTCTATTTATAGGTTAGTATTGTTCATTCGGACGACTGGACCATAAGTATGGTTCAGTCGTGCGATTGAACCATGCGGTTGATTCATCCGCACGACTGAGTGTTCAGTCGTGCGACTGAGCCAATCTTATGTGTCAATCATACGACTGATCCAGTCTCCTGGTTCAGTCGTGCGACTGAGTCAATCGTATGAAGTTATTCATGCGTGTGGTCCATTCTCATGGGCCATTCGTATGAGAACTTCATTAAGTTAAGTTTGAATGTATTAATTAATATAACATTATGTGTAACCATTCAAACAATCACAAACCTAATCAACCAATTCAATATCGACTCATTAATGAAATATTAGACATTACAAATCACAAACAATCCATATCATTTCATTAATCATTTCATATTACATCATAATCAGACAAACAAGATCTATTACATTTCGTATCATGATCTAGGAACATACATGCATCAACAAACTCCCCCTTGGACCTAGATCTCTCTAATCTCTTGTTTTCTGCATAACCTCCTTGTATTTCTTGTACTTCTCCTCTTTTGTGACTCCCGCGTGAATCTCAAACGCGAAGCAAAGTCATATGACATTCTGGAACTGGAGGGCTTGTACAATATCTTGCGTGTCATAGAACAGTGGCCACTTGTATAGCGTGTAGACATCATTTGCTGACAAGTTAGTAAGCCACATCGGGTCGAATACCCTGATTGTATTCATTTGGCCCTCTTTACTTAGGACTATGACCGCTTCAGCTGTTCTCCAATCATAGTACCACCACTTAAAGTGTGGAGTGAAGTCCTGTGGCATTTCCCGGAGTGGGATTCTTGACATTGTGCGCGGAGGACTCCACTTCAACACTATCTTGGGCTTGCCAGTAATGGCATCAACCTCAGACCTTCTGATATACCTAGTAGGCTGTTGGGGTCTGAAGTTAACCCATCTGGTGTGGTACTCCTTCTTTAGGGCAGCCTCAAACCAGCCTGACATCTTCCTCGGGTCAGCATACAAAAGCTATAGCTTAGCCAGCTGGTTGAGCTCAAAACCTGGTAGAGTCTTCAGATCATGTGGAAATCTGAAGTACTCTATGCCCTGTTCTCTCTTAACTGCATAAACATTAAGATCATCAAAATATGCCCATGCTATGATCCTGCCTGACACCTTATGATGTTTCTTGACTCTGTAGAGTTTGGTGTCGGCATCCTTCTTCGGTGCAGCACGTTGGGCTCTAACTTCTTCAAAACATGCAGCCCACTCAGCCTTTCGAATGTCGACATCTTCATTTGAGGCTTGGGCTGTTCCTTCTGCTTTCTCTGTTTCTTGCTCCATCTTGTTCAACACCTCAGAAGTATCGCTGATGAGGGATTCACCCAGATTGGGGACCACATTTGCCTCATTGTCAGCGTACTGAGGGTAATCCTCGGCAGTGACATCTTCGATCTCGACTTCATCAACATCGTTGAGCTCTTCATCACTTGTCAAATCGCATGTCGGAGCGTCTTTTACTATCTCATCCGGATTGAGTTTGAAAATCTCTGCGAGTTGCTCGTTTGATAGGTCATGAATTATTTCCCCTTCTTCAGGGGTATAACTCACTGACCTCCTTATGATCCCTTGCAGATCAAGAATCATTGTTAGCTGAGTCTTGACCTGCTGAAGGGGAGCAACATCAAACTCATCCCTTTGGTAATTTGGATCAGTTTGATTTAAACATTCAACACATAAAGCATTAGTAATTAATCAAACAGAAATGCATTAACTTAATATAAACATTCAATACATAGTTTTCAATACAGGATTCAAATACAAAAGCAAATAAATACATAAACATCTAGTTTTTACTTTTATCTTGTATCATCGTCTCGTCACTTGGAGGAGCAGAGGTAGAGGCTGATTTGTCTTGTCTGTTCTTTGACCTCCTCTCTTGACCTGAAGTAGAGGCCGATGCAGCTGCATCCCCTCCTTCTGCTTCATCATCATCGTCCTTCTCCTCTGTCCTATCTCCTTCGGTTTCCTCATCCTCTTCTGTATCATCCTCATCATCCTCATCATCATCTTCATCATCATCATCACCGTCATCTCCATCATCTCCATCCCCCTCTTTGATCTTGAGGGGCTCCTCCTTAGATCCTTTCAGCTTCAACATGATAGTCTTCTTTGCCTCCTCCAACTCCTCTATCTTCTTGCTTGATGTGACACTATGTGCTTGGAGTTGGGCTATCTCAGTGCTTTGAGCAGCCATCTGTTGGGCCTGCTCCTCTATAACTCTAGCATGCTCTGCAATCTGGTGAGATTGTGCAGCAGTCAGGTCGGCAAGCTGACGGATCTGGGCCGCCTTCTCCTCATCTGCAGCTAGTAAGCGCATCACCATCCTGTTGAGCGCAGACAGCTGTTCCTCTACCCCGATTGGAGGTAGAGGTGATCCATAAGTGTGTGAGGGATGGGCTGAAGGTCCTGCTTGGTGTGAGGTGGTGGTGGTGGTGGCTGTAGTGAAGATGGGTCTGTGAAATGGTGGAGGTGATGTGGGAGTAAAGGATATGGTGGTGGATGGAATCTGTACTATGGTGGGAGGTGTGGTGGTGGCTGTGGTAGCTGTGGTGGATGTGGTGGCAGTGGTGGTGGATGGTATAGCTGTGGAAGTGGTAGTGGTGGTGGTAGCAGTAGAGGCTATGGTGGTAACGAAGGTCAACCGACGCTTCTTCTTCTTCTGACCATGGGGCTGAGCCATCCTCTTCCTCCTCGTCCCCGTTGAGGTGGATGCTCCCCCTACAACCCTGCCTGCTGACCCCGGTGCATAGCTTGGGTCAGTATCAGTCTCTCCGGAGTCTCTCGGGTGTTCACCAACCACCCTTAGCCCATGTTCTGTGGGAACAACTTTGCTTCCCACAGTTCGCGTTAGGGGCTCCTCATCCGACTCTTCCTCCTCCTCCGCACCAGGAACAAAATCCTGATGAAATCCTGCTGACTCGGCAACATCTCCAGCTGGGGCAGACACTGGAGGTATAACATCAGACACAGTGCCTCTAGTGAAATAGGCATATCGTCCCCAGCATCCCCACTATCATCATCATCCGAGTCATGAGTGGGTAGAGCAATCTGCTCCACATCAGAATCACTATCATCGTGGCGCCACTTTCTCTTGGCTGGCGCCACGTAGTCCTCCCGGGCCAGATGCCCAAACAACCTCCTGACAGGGGGTTTCACTTGCTTCCCCCTGTATACCTTCATCCTCCCCAAGGTAGTGTCATCCATCACCTCGAGGACTACCGCATCATCCTTCTCCTTTGGCAGGAAGGGAAGCTTCTGATCTATGATCATCTGCATAAACCTCGGGTACATACAGAAGCCCTCCTTCCCTTTCCCCTCAATGTTCTCCACCAGGTAGGTGAAGATCATCTTGGAGAAACTGAACGGGTGGTTCAGCACCAACGCAACATACGCGTTCTGTATCTGATCAGATAGCTCATCAAAACCTCCCTTCCTGGAAGCTATGCACTTAAGCAGCACGTGCGCAAGATACTTAAACTGGGGACAGAGGTTACTCTTGTTGAGTACCCCCGCATTAATGTCCCCAGAGTACTTGGCTCTAAGAAAGCATCCTCTGACTGTGAGGGGGTGTAATCGAGTCGGACAATCCGCGTCATCCCCCAACTGTAATACGATCCTTAGATCCTCCTCTGAGATAGCAATAGCCTCTCCAAAGATGGTACTTCTGATGCAGTGAGGCTCAGAGGATCTATCAACTGTAGCGCCTTCCCAGAAAGGCCTGCCGAACGGACCTATAAGGAGTGCATGGAGTAGATATGGCATGTGCAATCCTCGATCTCAGTAGAAATGTGATGATGCCCAAGAAATCAGCAGCGTTCCTGGATGTCAAATCCAGATGAGCACATATATTGTGCTTCGTGCTCATAGTCCATCGACTCGCCATCTGTTACACCAACATAGTAAACGTTAGTATCATTTGCTAAGAAAGTAATGAAGCACTTGGACTTAAAAAAAAATCTTTCTGTCATGCGATTGAGGTTGTGCGACTGAGATCAGTCGTGCGACTGAACAGTGCGACTGGGATTTAGTCGTGCGAATAATCCCATGCGTACGACTGAGTGTACGACTGGACTCATGCGTATGTAACCTCATGCGGTTACACCAGTCGTGCGACTGAACTCATACGCATGGTTCAGTCGTGCGGTTAAGCCGTTCGCACCCTTCAGTCGTGCGACTGAAGTTCATCAACCTGTCCATTCGCATGATTTGCTGACTGTTCAATTCAAATTCAATTTTTCACCACTTTTGAGTTTTAGACATTGTTATCTGGTTCATTTGACTCGCAATACATTCTTATAACACCTAACGTCTTTAATTTCATCTGTTTGAGTCATTTAGTTAGGTTATTTAGTCACTTAAGTCTCTGTTCGTTTGCGAGTCCGAATGTACTGATTCGCATCAAATTGAAAGTTATGGGAGTGCTTCTTCACCGCAAATTACCTGTAGAGTCGATGTATAAGGTCAGTAATCAAGAAACGGGGGGTTTTAGAGATCAAATGAAATTTGGGCAGATTGGCGTTAAGTCGTGCGATTTAGGGTTAATTTGAGGGTGGTGAGTCTCTGCGACCGACTCCCCCTCTATATATACTAACCCTAGATTCAATCGTACGACTGAGCTCATACGCACCTTTCAGTCGTGCGAGTGGGACTCAGTCGTGCGATTGGTTCAGTCGCCCTTCTTCAGTCGTCCGACTGGATCTCAGTCGTGCGACTGACTCACTCATTCGCCCTTAAGCATCCGACTGGGACAATCGTATGGGCCATTCGGTTGGATGGTCCATACTCATGGTCCATTCGTACGAATGGCTTCCATTCGTATGATTAGTCCATACGTATGGTCCATTCGTGCGAATGGGTCATACTTATTAAATTTTCTGCCAATTTGAATATTAAACATTTAAACCCCTTTTAACTTTTGAAATTAACCTTATGAGCATTTGATCATCTCAACATGATCATTTTAACTTGAAAACTTTTTGATCACCTCAGACGTGATCCTTTTAGACAATTTAGTCACCTCAGACGTGACCCTTTTAAACACTTTGTCACCTCAGACGTGACTGTTCTAAACTTTTAAGACACATGTGGTCATCTCAGACATGACCCTTTTAGTGAGTTGATTCCTTACTGATTTTCCTGATGTAGTCCGACAAACTAACAATCTAAAACGACTAACTAACTTAGAAAATTAAACTAAAGAATAAAAATAAGAATTTTTTTGGCTTTTTGTGAGAGATAAATCCTAAGATGGAAATCTACTGGATTTGGTTCCGGAATAGACAGCTTCAACTTAGATTGACCACACCTGGACCAATTCAATTTTGGAATCATACAGGCAAGTCAAATCATTTGGACTTGATATCAAAGTCTTTTGATGCTCAATCCTTGGTGTTCATCCAGAGTCGTTAGCAACTTTAGGAAATCATACTGGAACTCTTAGATTTCCACATTGATTTGAACTTTCAAGAATTGCAGCCACAATGATTGTCAGTATGTTTGTCCACTTAAATCCATACACAGACTTTTGACACAGACTGGTGACTGTTTTAGGTTTAATTATTTCAACTAACATTTGTGGATCCCACACTTATATGGTAATCAACATTCCTCAAGAGCTTTTGAGCGGTCTACGGGTATTGATTACAAGAAGAGACTATTCTTAGAGCTTTCAAAGAGAAGCTAGTCCTCAGGTCAGTGCCATCGCACAGCAGAGAGGCGGCAAACAACAATGAATTCTAGAATATCTAGGTTATGCTTATCCTCAGGTCAGTGCCATCGCACAGCAGAGAGGCACACAACCTATCTTCTTGTTAGAGCAGCTTATTTTATTTTGCACAAAATGCACCAACAACATAAGTCATTAGCTTTATAGCATATGTCTTTCATTTTTTTTCTTGCTTTGCTCTAATTATGTTCATCCGCACACATTTGTGGCGTTTACATGCTCATTACCCCTTATTGGAATATTGTTGACTGTGTTAACCAGTGATAAGATGGAAGCCCACAGTCAGTTGAACAACTTAGTTTGATCTTAAGATCACCAGTCAGGTCTAATCATCTATTGTGTTGAATCTACCGACATATCATTTGTGGTCTAGCAACCTCTAAGTCTACTTTCTTTGTGTTACCTTAGGAGTTACCAGTTTTCTATCATCTTCCCTTTCGTATTGCCTAGACTACACAGACTTATACTTTGAATTTTTGCATCTTTTCTAAACTTAAATTTTTAAAGTCCCTCTTGATTTGTTCCTGTGTACTATCATTTTCCAAAGGTTTTGAATCGGTATCACAGATACGATCTACCTTATGTCAGCTATCCACTCCTTCTCCCTCGTTTTTTTTTTTAATGTTAACTTGTTGACATATTCTCCCCCTAAAATACTAAAATCATTACTGGTTTAATTATTTTAGGATTTTAATAAACAGCAAAATAACATGAGTTTAAATTAAACAGAAGAAAATAAACAGATAAAATAAAATAAACTAAAAAAGACAACTTTAACTAAACTACATCGGACTACACCTTTTCATCATCAGGAATAACCTCACTTTTCTTTTTAACGCCGTTGACCTCTAGCAAATATTGAAAACGTGGTTTATCAAAGGCTTTAGTATAGAGGTCAGCGCGTTGAAAATCAGTATTAATTTTAACCACATCAATTAAGTTCTTTTCAAAACAGTCTCTTATGAAATGGTATTTAATACTGATATGTTTGGTCTTTGGATGTTGGACCGGATTTTTTTAAACAATTTAGTCACCTCAGACGTGACCTTTTTAAACAATTTAGTCACCTCAGACGTGACCTTTTTAAACAATTTAGTCACCTCAGACGTGACCTTTTTAAACTTTTAAAGCACATGTGGTCATCTCAGACATGACCCTTTAAGTGAGTTGATTCCTTACTGATTTTCCTGATGTAATCCAACAAACTAACAAACTAAAACAACTAACTAACTTAGAAAATTTAAACTAAATACTAAAAACCAGACTGGTTTTTGGCTTTTTGTGAGAGATAAATCCTAAGATGGACATCTATGGGATTTGGTTCCGGAATAGACAGCTTCAACTTGGATTGACCACACCTGGACCAATTCAATTTTGGAATCATACAGGCAAGTCAAATCATTTGGGACTTGTTATCAAAATCTTTTGATGCTCCATTCTTGGTGTTCATCCAGAGTCAATAGCAACTTAAGGAAATCATACTGGAACTCTTAGACGTTCACATTGATTTGAACTTTCGAGAATTTCAGCCACAATGATTGTCAATATATTTGTCCACTTAAATCCATACACAGACTTTTGACACAGACTGGTGATTGATTTAGGTTTAATTATTTCAACTAACATTTGTGGATCCCACACTTATATGGTAATCAACATTCCTCAGGAGCTTTTGAGCGGTCTACGGGTATTATTACAAGAAGAGACTATTCTTAGAGCTTTCAAAGAGAAGCCCGTCCTCAGGTCAGTGCCATCGCACAGCAGAGAGGCGGCAAACAACAATGAATTCTAGAATATCTAGGTTATGCTTATCCTCAGGTCAGTGCCATCGCACAGCAGAGAGGCACACAACCTATCTCCTTGTTAGAGCAGCTTATTTTATTTTGCACAAAATGCACCAACAACATAAGTCATTAGCTTTATAGCATTTGTCTTTCATTTTTTTTTGCTTTGCTCTATTTATGGTCATCCACACACATTTGTGGCATTTACATGCTCTACCCCTTATTGGAATATTGTTGATTGTGTTAACCAGTGATAAGATGGAAGCCCACAGTCAGTTAAACAACTTAGTTTGATCTTGAGATCACCAGTCAGGTCTAATCATCTATTGTGTTGAATCTACCAACATATCATTTGTGGTCTCTCAACCTCTAGGTCTACTCTCGTTGTGTTACCTTAGGAGTTACAAGTTTTTCTATCATCTTCCCTTTTATATTGCTTAGACTACACAGACTTATACTTTGAATTTTTGCATCTTTTCTAAATTTAATTTTAAGTCCCTCTTGATTTGTTCCTGTGTACTATCATTTTCCAAAGGGTTTGAATCGGTATCACAGATACGATCTACCTTATATCAGCTATCCACTCCTTCTCCCTCGTTTTTTTTTAATGTTACTTGCTGACATATTCTCCCCCTAAAATACTAAAATCATAACTGGTTTAATTATTTTAGGATTTTAATAAACAGCAAAATAACATGAGTTTATTTTAAACAGACTAAAATAACAAATAAAATAAAATAAAAAAGAAAAACTTTAAGTAAACTACATCGGACTACACATTATCATCATCAGGAATAACCTCACTTTTCTTTTTAACACCGTTGACCTCTAGCAAATATTGAAAACGTGGTTTATCAAAGGCTTTAGTATAGAGGTCAGCGCGTTGAAATTCAGTATTAATTTTTACCACATCAATTAAATTCTTTTCAAAACAGTCTCTTATGAAATGGTAGTTAATACCGATATGTTTGGTCTTAGGATGTTGGACCAGATTTTTAGTTATTGCAATTGTAGCAGAGTTATCAACAAAAATAGGAGTAGAAGAGAACTTTAAACCGTAATCCCGCATTTGCTGTTGAATCCAGATGATTTGTGAACAGCAACTTGCAGCAGCAACATATTCGGCTTCACAGGTTGACAAAGCAACCGATGTCTGCTTCTTACACTGCCAGATAACTAATCTTCTCCCAAAGAATTGACACTCTGCTGACGTAGACTTGTAGTTCATCTTGCAGCCCCCATAATCCGAGTCACTATACGCGGTAAGCTTAAAGTCATCATCATGAGGATACAACAACCCAAGTGTGGGTGTACCCTTCAGATAACAAAAAATCCTCTTGACCCCAATCAGATGGTTGACCTTAGGCTTAGCCTGATATCTAGAACACAAACATGTAGCATACATGATATCAGGTCTTGAGGCAGTAAGATACATGAGGGATCCAATATTCCTCAGTACATCGTGGCGTCCACTAGATCTCCATTTTCATCAGGTGCTATATCATGATTCGTAGCCAGTGGAGTCCCAGCAGCAGAAGCATTCTCCATGTCAAAACGACTGAGAATGTCTCCTACATACTTGGTCTGATGTAGAAAGATCCCATTTGGTGTCTGATCCACCTGTAACCCGAGAAAGAACTTCATCTCCCCCATAGCACTCATCTCAAACTTTTTCTTCATAACTGCTTCAAACTCTTTGCATAACTCTTCGTTCTTTGAACCGAAGATTATGTCATCGACATATATCTTTACGAGCAGTAGGTCGCCATCTTTTTCCTTGATAAACAGCGTGCAGTCAATGACTCCCCTGCGAAAGCCGTGTTTCACAAGATGAGTCGAGAGTTTCTCATACCAGGCTCTTGGAGCTTGATGAAGCCCGTATAAAGCCTTGTCGAGCTTGTAAACTCTATCCCGATGATAAGGATCTTCAAATCCCTCGGGTTGACTGACGTAGACTGTTTCTCTGATTTCCCCATGAAGGAATGCACTCTTCACATCTTATTGATAGACTTTAATCTTCATGTATGATGCATAGGCAAGGAAGATACGAATGGCTTCCATCCTTGCCACGGGTGCAAACACCTCATTGTAGTCAATGCCCTCGACTTGGCGAAAACCCTGAACCACCAATCGAGCTTTGTTCTTGATAATGACCCCTTGGTCATCTTTCTTGCATTTCAGGACCCATTTGGTGCCAATGACTTTAGCACTTTTAGGTCTATCAACCAGAGTCCATACACCTAACTTCTTGAACTGAAGAAGTTCTTCTTGCATGGCACTCACCCACGCCTCATCATTTAGTGCATCACTGACATATTTTGGCTCAAACTGCGAGACAAAACACCGATTAGCACCATCATGAATGTAACCCTTCTCCATAACCGAGGCGTAATCAGCTGAATATAGCTAATTTCGGGTTTGTACTCCTGATCTGACATCCCCAATGACATTGTCTAGGGGATGATAGACGTTTAGTCGTGATCCTGGAGTAGTAGGAACAACTATCTCAGAGCCAAGATTATGAACATTTGGTTCTGCATCTGAGGTAGTTGGAGTTTGAGGTTTCGAAGTCGTAGGTGCATCACTGGTAGATGCTTGTGGACTTTCAGGAACTGGAACCTGTTCCTCCTGACTGTTCTGGTCATCTTCTTCAGCTTCATCTTCAGAGGAGGAGTCACTGTCGTCGACTACTCCCCCTAACTGAGTAGATGATTCTCCCTGTGAGCTAGATGGTGTATTCAAGATATCATACATCAGTCTAGTAGCTAACTCGTCATCCGAGGGAGAGAGTGGGATGTTGAAGGACTTGAAGAATCCATCATAGTCGAAGAAGTAGGCGGGTCCTTTGCCAGTAGGTGGTGTGGTATATCGTTGAACGTCAACGTTACACCACACTTCTACTAGACCCGTTGACTTGTTGTAAACTCGCTTGTTCGGTATGTTGTATCCTAGAAAGATTCCTTCATCCACCTTCTCGCTGAATTTGCCTTCTTGTGTCTTCTTCAGAAGTGTGCACGGTGCGCCAAATGGTTCAAGATACTCCAAATTCGGTTTGCGTCTTTGTAGTAGCTCGTAACATGTCTTTCCGTGGCGCTTGACTATCAGGACTCGATTCATTGTATAACATGCATTCGCCACTGCCTCATTCCTGAATTGGATAGGCAGTTTCGAGTCTGCCAGCATAGTCCGTGCTGTCTCTATCAAGCTTCTGTTCTTTCTCTCAGCAACTCCATTCATCTGAGGCGTGTAGGCAGAAGTGAATTGATGCACAATTCTCTTTTCCTTGCAGTAAGCCTCCATCCACTGGTTCTTGAATTCTGTCCCGTTGTCTGAGCGTACTTGTCTAACTTTCAGCTTGTAGAGAGATTCCAGTGTGGTTACTAACTCCTTGAATGACTCAAATGTTTCTGATTTGGATTTTAGAAACATTACCCAAGTGAACCTTGAGTAGTCATCAGTGACCACAAAACAATACAAGTCGCCTGCAATGCTCTTTGTACTGACTGGACCAAATAGATCCATGTGAAGAAGTTCAAGAGGAAGTTATATTGAATGAACTTTCTTTTCCTTATGAGACTTCTTCGTCTGTTTGCCTTTCTTGCAAGCTATACAAAAGTCAGGAAGCTGGAAGTTCTTGACATTAACTCCTCTCACCAGATCCTTCTGAATCAAGTGATTCATCTTCCTTTGACTAATGTGTCCCATTCTCCTATGCCAGGAGATGGAATCCTTCTCAGTAGCTTTAGATAGAAAGCACTGAACCTCATGATCCGTTGTAGCGGCTGTTGACAGATCCAAAACATAAAGATCTTTATATCTTGAAGCAGTCATCAGAATTTGGTCCTCTGGGATCATGTAGTCTTTCTTTAGCACATAACACTTCTTGTTGTCGAAGATGACTTTAAACCCCTTATCACATTGGGAAACAGAAAGTAAGTTATTTTGAAGTTGTTGAACGTAGTTCACCTTATCAAACTTAACTTTCTGATTCCCCACTTCTCCCTGAGCTGTGATATAGCCTCCCTTGTTTCCAGCAAATGAAACATGTCCTCCTTTTATTTGCTTGACGTTTGATAGAAGAGCCCTGTTTCATGTCATGTGCCTGGATGCTCCGCTGTCTACAATCCACGTGTTAGTCTCAGCACTGTATCGAACACCCTGCATATACAAAGTAAAGGATTAGTTTAGGTTAGGAACCCAAGCCTTTACTGGCTTGGGTTTCCCAGAGGCATCACACATCATAAATTCCACCCATTGACCCTTAGAGGATGAGGGTAGCTCAGGTTCCTTCTCGTCGTCATTATCAGACACAGAGGATGACTTCTCTTTCCATAAGCCAGATTTGTGCAAGGCCTGTTTATGATAAACAGTCGACTGGCTTACAGGTTGAACTTTAGATTCACTAGTTCTTCTAGGTGGAGTCAAAGAACTCCTCTTAGAAGACCTAGGCTTTGAATCCCGAAGTTCAATCTTCTTCCAAGGTGTCTGATAGAAAGGACAATAGGAAGCAATGTGTCCACATTCTCCACAGTTGTAGCACGACCTGCTATCAACTTTATGATTAAACTTTCTTTGTGAAGAAGTGTGTGACACTCTAGTAACATCACTCACTTTAGGTTTTGACTCTGGTTCTCTTGATGTTTTCTCTGGTTTAACAAAGTTAACTGTTTTAACCTGTTTAACATCTTTCTCTTTTTGGTTAACTGGTTTTTGACTTGAAACATGTGAAAGATTAACATTCGAAGTCTTTTTAGGTTCTGATTTGACTCTGTTTGACTCTGACTTTAAGTTAACCTTTTCAAATTCCTTTTCCAGATTAACACAAGGCAATTTTCCCTTTGTCTTTGAAGTGGCCTCCTTTTGCTTGTTTGCAGATTCAATAGATGAACATGAGGAATCTGGATCACTAACAAGAGGAGTAGACACCACATGATCCTTGATGGGGTTATTATTAATTGGTCTAGTCTTAGTGTTCATCAAGGTCTCAGGTGGTGGTGGAACCACTTTGTAACCCAATCCCTCCCCGTTGTTTCTTTCTCTCACTAAGTGTTGAACTATGTGTGAAGAACTAGTCCAACTGTGCAGTTTCTGTTATAATGAGTTTACTTCTACTTCAAGAATTGCCTTTTGTTTCTTAGTGTCTTCTAGGGAGTTTAGATAGTACCTAATGTCATTAGCTTGGTTAAATGCAACTACTTCGGTTTCCCTAAGCTGTTTAGTCAAAAGGTCTATCTTTTCTTTATAACTATGCTCATTTTGTTTTAATACTCTATTAGCCTCAGTGCACAGTTGCAAATCTTTTACTAAGTTATCATTATGATCTAATAACCTAGCAAATTTTTCATCTATGCTATTCCTAAAAGTATCACAATCAGAACAAGCATGATTATCAAACATTTGGTCAGTAGTACTTACCTGAGTTGGTTCAGAAGAGTTAGCCATCAACGCAGCATCAGATGTCTCTGGTTCTGGTGATTCTGTCTTTTTTGTCTCTGACGTGGTAGTCTCCTCTTTAGGCTTGTAACTGACCTCGGTTGCAGTTGCTTCTTCACTATGTGACATCGCTATCTCAACTACATCTCCTTCACTCGCGGAATCATCGTCAATATCTTCTACACTTGCAATGTTTGATTCCCCTGGAGAGACAAACCTAAAGCTCCAATCCTGTCCTTCATCATCATGAGCAGTCAAGGCTTTTGGATCCTTGCTTGATGAAGTAGAATTGGTAGCTTGCTTGTCTTGGCGAGTGAAGGACGAGAACGGGTTCCCGTTACCCGTCTTCTTTGGCTTGACACATTCTCTCTTGAAGTTCCCCTTCTCTCCACAGTTGAAGCAGGTCACTTTGCTCTTGTCAAAGCCAAATGTGGTATCCTTAGTAGCTACCAAGTTCTGTCCGGTCTTTTTAACAAACTTCTTTGCTCTCCGAACAGCACTAGCTAAGGCCCACATGATGTCCATCCTCTCAAGCTCCATTTCGTCCACCTGCTCGTAGTCCTCGTCTGCCAGATGGCAGTTTCCAATCTTCCCGGCAACAAGTCCATCATAAGAATGAACCACTGCAGCCAAAAGATCCATATGCTCTCGAGCTACTTCCACAGTCACATTACCGAGGTTCTCGGTCTTCAGTTTGGTAGCACTTGCTTCAAATCCAATATAGTGGGTACAAGAAGATCCCGACGTGTCTGATCCTGAAGGAGAAGCATGTGAAGGACCCCACGAGCTAGACACAAATGCAGTCTGGAGAGGTGCTCCAGATGTCTTAGCTTGAGGCGTGGCGTTGTACAAAGCTGGATTTTGAGTGTACGAAGAATTCTGAGCTCTGTACTTCATCCTAAGTGCTTCTTCTCGCAACTTAAGAATGAAGTCATTAATATCCAGTTTTGCCAGCATTCCATTCTGTCTCAGGTTAGACACGAATGAAGCCCACTTTTCAGGCAATCCGTCTGCAAAGTTAGTAACTTTCTCTTCCATGGTAGTAGTCACCCCATGTGTATGCAGTTCACTCATCAGATGGTAGAATCTATCTATGACATCGTCTAAACTCTCGTTCCCCATCGATGAGAAGTTATCGAATTCCTTCTTTAACTCCTTGCCTTGATTGCCTTCAACGAAGCATTCCCGTCGTACCTCTTCTCCAGCTCATCCCAAAGTTTCTTGGACTGCTTATTCTCTGAGTACTGGTGAAATATGTCTTTAGGGATAGACTGTGTAATCAATGCATAAACTCTTTTCTCTGCGCGTCCGTCATCCCTCCTAACGTTAGCTTAACTCCATCAGCTCCCACCGGTGTACTATATCCAATCTCGTTGGCTTCCCACAGATTCGGATCCACTCCATTGAGGTAGATCTCAAAACGTTGTTTCCAGTGGGGAAACTCATCTAACGTCAAGAGCTTTGGTGGTTTATTATGATTACCCACCTCACTCTCAAGCAACAGCAGATTCTGTATCCTAGAGTCCTTCCCAGCAGTAAAGACTGACATTTGATCTTCCATGGCGAATAACTTTAAGTCTAATAAAACAAACTGTCACTGGTGCGACTGATGGATGCGAATGGTCTAGTCGTGCGTATGAACTCTGCGACTGGTTCAATCGTGCGGCTGAACTAAGCGATTGGTTCAGTCGTGCGAATGAAGCTGATGCGTATGAGCTATGCGAACGAACGGTTCAATCGTACGAATGAAGGTGCGACTAGGTCCAATCGTGCGAATGGGCAATGCGAATGGAGTCCAGTCGTGCGAATGGGTCACTCGTGCGACTGAAGCTATTGTTTTGCGAAATTTTCTAGGTTAAACGTGTTTCAGCCG
Organism: Flaveria ramosissima; assembly: GCA_025215565.1. NCBI lineage: Eukaryota > Viridiplantae > Streptophyta > Magnoliopsida > Asterales > Asteraceae > Flaveria > Flaveria ramosissima. Next base: position 10,715,582 of record CM046042.1, on the reverse strand, counting down.
TAAAAATTCGAATTTTCGCAAGGTCTAATCGCCTAAGTCCGTAGAAACCAAACTTTGATGAGCAGGGAACGTCCAAGATCACTTTTGACACCAAAGATTGCGTTTTTAGTGTAAAAACACAAACTTTTATGCAATCTTGATTGAATCACACGTAATCAAGAGCCAAAGCTCTGATACCACTTGTTAGGACCTTGTATTTGAACGAAATACCTAGTGATTAGCGTGTAAACCAGATCAAATAGTGCGGAATCCTATTTGATTGGCGATCCAATCAGTGAGAACACACGAAGAATCAATCAAGAGTTGAATCTAACGTTAGAAGTCGATTGGGAATCGATCTAATGTGTTCTGTGAACTTGGAGAACGATTTGGGAGGCTTCTGGACGGCTAGGGTACGTCTGGAGTCATAATGGTATGAATGCTTTTATTTTTCACGAATTGGGTCTATTTATAGGTTAGTATTGTTCATTCGGGCGACTGGACCATAAGTATGGTTCAGTCGTGCGATTGAACCATGCGGTTGATTCATCCGCACGACTGAGTGTTCAGTCGTGCGACTGAGCCAATCTTATGTGTCAATCATATGACTGATCCAGTCTCCTGGTTCAGTCGTGCGACTAAGTCAATCGTATGAAGTTATTCATGCGTGTGGTCCATTCGCATGGGCCATTCGTATGAGAACTTCATTAAGTTAAGTTTGAATGTATTAATTAATATAACATTATGTGTAACCATTCAAACAATCACAAACCTAATCAACCAATTCAATATCGACTCATTAATGAAATATTAGACATTACAAATCACAAACAATCCATATCATTTCATTAATCATTTCATATTACATCATAATCAGACAAACAAGATCTATTACATTTCGTATCATGATCTAGGGACATACATGCATCAACACTTTCAGGTGGAAGATGCTTCTCCAAACCAAGCACTAATGGCTGACCATGATGAAGCCAAGGTATTGGAACATCTCTGTACTCCTGAATGCATTGCTAAAGTAAATAGATACAGGTCCTACAACTTAGAGATGAGATCTGATCTTGAGTCATTAAACAGATTAAAATCTGATTTTAGAAAGTCTGAAAATGATTACAAGTTAAAGATAGAGGACTTGGAGAAAACCATTTCAGTACTAAAACATGAACATACAGATTTTAGAACTCAGATCCAGGATCTCATAACTAAGTTGACTGAATGCTAGGCTGAGCTTGTGATCAGCAAAGCCAAGGCAGAGAAAAGTGTTCTTGAAGAAGAGACCTTCAAGAACATGATATCCTCATCCCTGCACAACAAAGTGTGCTATCAAAATAGACAGGGACTAGGATCAAATGAGATAGCTCCTCCACACACAATCTTGTCTGTAAGATCTCCTAGGTGTGGAACTTGTGAAGATGAGCTTCCTCTCATAGATCCTATAAGTGAGGATGATGAAGAAGTGATAGTGAAGAATTCCTCTGAGAAGAGTGAAGAAGAGGATTCTTCCAAGGGCCACTATCCTTCTGAGGAGAAGAAATATACTGTGATGACCAAGTCCAAAAGAAAGAACTTGATCAGGAAGAGCAAGAGTAAAGCAAAGAAGGCTCAAGAGATCAAGGCTATTTTGATGCTAAGCAGAAACAAGTTTTTATCTCTGCAGGTTTCAAAGTAGTGAGGACTGAAGACATCAACCAAGACTCCTCAGCTAAGAGTCCTGGTTTTTGTTCAAATCATCTCAGTGCAAAGAAGAAGACTGAGCTGCTGTGTACCACTGCTGCACAGCCTGGACCATCAAACTCCAAGAACAATTCACAGCCCAAAAGAACTGTCTCAGCATCTACCAATATGAAGGTGGAGAAGGGATGTGACCAAAGCCAGTCTTGCTCTCAAAAGGAGACTCCTTTGAAGAAGAAAATGTTATGTGTCATGTGTGAAAGTACTCTCTACATTGCTAAGGATTGGCCCATACAATCCTAAAAGTACTATCCACATGACCATACAAAGACTTCAAAGAATTTCAAGAAGTATCAAGCTTCGTAAGGAAAGTCTGTTTCCTTCGGGAAGCTCCAAATAAAGAAGAAGGTAAATGGAAAATTACCTTTGGAAGTAACATTGGTCTCGGAAGAAAGGAGTTCTTCCGAAGCACTGAAGTCTGCTGCAGTGACTGTAGAATCTTCCGAAGTTCAGTCATCAAAACTTGTGAAGTACCAAAGCTTCTAAGGTTTTGAAGGTCAAGTCCAAGGCTCCAAAGGTGGTGTGGAAGTCTAAGAAAGACCAAATGACTGAAGTTTCTCTCAACAACAGCTGAAGATCTCCCTAGTACACCATAGGGATCTATATGTTGATTACCTTCTATTACACTTAGTGAGCCCAAGACAAGTAAGGCTTGGGTTTCCAAATGTAACTAATCATTTTCTTTGTGCAGGAACAGCTCAAGACAAACAGGAATGTTTGGATAATTGACAGTGGCTGTTCCAGGCACATGACAGGCAATAGGTCCTCACTCCATAATTTTGAGAAAATTAATGGAGGACCAGTTGCTTTGGAGGATATGAAGGTGGTTACATTTCTGGAAGGGGCAAGGTCACAAATGGTAAGCTCAGCATTGAGAGGGTAACCTTGTTAAGGAGCTTGGTACGATCTCTGGAGTGTATCCCAATTTTGTGATCAGAGTCATAACATGCTCTTTACTGCGCACGAGTGCATTGTTCTCAAGCCTGGAGTGGTATTCCTCATGAGCATATCCTGCTCAGAGCCCCCAGGAAAGGGAAACATGTACAAGATGGATTTGCAAGAACATCTCCCTCCTGGAGAAGTTTCATGCTTTCTATCTAAAGCAAATATTGATGAGTCTTTCCTATGGCATAAAAGAATGTGCCATGTAAACTTTAAGAACATGAATAAATTAATTAAACATGATCTGGTAACTGGAATGCCAAACAAAGAGTTTACAAGTGATGATCATTGTGTTGCATGCCTGAAGGGAGAAACACAAGGTATCTCACAGCCTAAGGAAAAGAACTCCATCACTTATCCCCTACACTTGTTACATATGGATCTCTTGGCCCCACCAGTGTAATGAGTCTAGGAAGGACCTCTTACTGTTTAGTGATCACAGGTGATTTACAAGATTCACTGGGTTTTCTTCTTAGAACTAAGGATGAAAACCCTGAGATTCTGAAGAATTTCATCTTAGAAGTTGAGAATCAATGTGATCACAAGGTCAAAACCATAAGATGTGATCAAGGAACTGAATTCAAGAACCAAATCCTTGATACATTTTGTGATGAAAAAAGGTATTACAAGACAATATAGTGCTCCCAGGACTCCTCAGCAAACGGAATTGCTGAGAGAGGAAGAAGGACACTTATTGAAGCTGCAAGAACTATGTTGTCTGACTCTAAACTGCCCATCACCTTCTGGGCAGAGGCAGTTAATACTGCTTGCTATGTGCAAAACAGAGTTTTAGTAGTTAAAGACACATGGTAAGACTCCTTATGAACTTTGGCACAAGAGGAAACCTTTCATTGGTTTTCTTAGGTCATTTGGATGTCCCCTGCGCCCATCTTGAATACCAAAGATCAAATGCCAAGTTTGCTGAGAAATCAGATGATGGGCATTTCATTCGATACTCTTCCCAGCTAAGGCTTATAGAGTAATAATCTCAGAACTAGAATTGTTGAGGAATCAGCCAATGTGACTTTCAATGAACACACACCCTGTGTGGTTGGTTCTGGTCCTGATTGGCTATTTGATCTTGATTTAGTTACCAACCGCTTTAACAAATCTTGTGAGAATGTCTCAGGACCTGCAGAAAATCTAAATACAGGTGATCCTGATCCAAGATTTGAGCTAGGAAGATCCTCAACTCATACATCTTCAGCTCCAGTTGGAACTACTCAGCAATGAGGTCTTAATCAGCACACAATGACAAATTCAGCTGTACATCTGGTAGGCCTTCAAATTCCAGCTCAGAGGCTCCTCAACCAGATAAAGACACCTCAATTGTAGAAGACAATAATGGTGATGGTGATAGTGATCAGGAATTCCTTGATGTGCTAATAAACCACACATAGATGACAACATAAATGATGTCACACACTCATTGGATCAAGTTAATCTTGATAAGTGTGGATAATGTGGAGGGTGAATCTTCTAGGCCAGATCTAAATTTCTCAAATTTGGATCTTTCTCAGCAACTTGCTGTGATCCCTCAGCTAAGGATCCACAAGTCTCACCCCACCAAAAACATCATTGGAGATGTTGTCACAGGGGTAAGAACAAGAGGACAAACCCATGAAGCAAATGTTTGTCTTCACTCTTGTTTCTTATCTCAGATAGAGCCAAAGAAAGTTGATGAGAAGCTCTAAAGGATGGAAGTTGGGTTGAAGCTATGCAACAGAGCTGCTTCAATTCAAGAGGCAGAAAGTTTGGAACCTTTGTCCCTTCCTCATGGGAAGACTACCATTGGAACCAAATGGGTTTTAGGAATAAGAAGGATGATATAGGAATCATCATCAAGAACAAGGCAAGACTAGTTGTTCAAGGATACACACAAGAAGAAGGGATTGACTACATTGATGTCTTTGCTCCTATAGCAAGACTAGAAGCTGTTAGGATATTCCTGGCATTTGCTGCATCCAAGAACTTCAAGGTCTTTCATCTTGATGTAAAGTGTGCTTTCTTATATGGAGTGATTGATGAAGAGGTTTATGTCAAATAGCCACCTGGTTTTGTAGACCCTGATCATCCTGATTATGTCTGCAAGCTTGACAAAGCTCTTTATGGGCTGCATCAGGCACCCAGGAAGTTGTATGAGACACTATCTGAGTATCTTTGTAAACATGGATACAGGAGAGGTACTATAGATGGAACTCTCTTCATCAAGGACAGGGAATGACTTATGCTAGTTCAAGTATATGTAGATGACATCATCTTGGTGTTCAACTAATTCAAAGCTCTGCAAAGACTTTGAGAAGCTGATGAAAGACAGTTATGTTTAATGAGAAATATTTAATGGGAATTCAAGTGAAGAATTTTTTTTCTAATGGTCAATGGTCATCCATAGATGGCATCTTCATAAGCAGTCAAAGTATGTTCAAGACATACTCAAGAGGTTCAACATGACTGATTGTAAGATTGCTAAGACACCCATAGCCAGAAACCACTCCTTGGACCTGATTTGAGGGGGAGTGTGTAAATGACATTTATACAGGGCTATGATTGGGTCTCTTATGTATCTTCAGCTAGCAGGCCTGATATCATGTTTGCTACATGTATTTGTGCAAGATATCAAGCCAACCTAAGATGTCTCACTTATCACTGTGAAAAGGATTTTAAGATACCTCAAAGGTGCTTCAACACTTGGTCTATGGTATCCCAAGAATCTTAACTTCAATCTATATGCTTATACAGATAGTGATTATGGTGGTTGCAACATGACTGCAAAGTCTACATCTGGGGATGTCAATTCCTTGGTGAAGGGTTGTCTCATGGCAATGCAGAAACATCCTGTGTGTCTGCATCAACTGCTGAGGCTGAATACATTGCTGCTGCAAGTGCTGTGCTCAAGTACTGGATTCAAAATCAGATGCTGGACTATGGATTTAACTTCAAGAGACTCCTATCCATAGACAACAACAGTGCTATCTCTATCACTGAGAACCCTATGCAGCACTCAAGGACCAAAAACATCAACATCAGGTATCATTTAATAAGAGATAACTATGAAAAGGGATTAATTAAACTAGTCAAAGTTCATACAGATGAACATATGTTGATCTGTTTACAAAAGCTTTGATGAACAGAGATTTAAGTATCTGATATCAGATAGGGATGATTAACTTTGAGTAGACTTTTTCTTAAAACTAATTCTAATTATTCTTCTTAAATATGTGTGTCCTAAGTTGTCTAGTTCATCACTTTCATAAGCTCATGTTTTCTTTGGATGTAAATTCTTTTTGAAGACTTTCCTTAGATTCTTGAAAATTTTCTGATATCGGAAGATAAAAATTTTATCTCGGAAGAAAAACATATCTTCAAATAAATAACTGTCTAAGAGATTTTACCTTCGGAAGAAGTCTAAAACTATCTTCTGAAGCTTAAAGTTCTTATCTCAGACACTTATTTATTTTAAGGACTTTTTTCTTCCGAAGCAAAATTAACTCTCGGAAGCTTGTTTATTCTTATACAAAACATCCAGGGTTTATTTTCTCTTCCGAAGCATAAATTTTCAAGACTCTCAAGAAAATCTTCCGAAGCCATTTTAAGCTTCGGAAGCTTTTCAATTAAAACTTCCGAAGACAAATTACCTTCGGAAGCTTTTCGAATTCAAAGAAACTACTTTTGAGCAAAAGTAAACTACCTTTTCAGAGGTGGGACCGACCTTCGGATTTCAAAGTTTATCCTCTTTCATTAACTTTGGTTCAAATCCCTTTTCACATAAATACCCAACGGTTCCCCCTCTTTCTCACTATCTTCCTCAATTCCACTATTCCTCTAACCTAATTCTCTCAACCGCCTTTGCTTTCTACCTTTCTTCACCCTTAAGCTTCTAAAATGGCCAACCTTAACCGCAGAAACAACCCAGATTTCTCCATGCAACTTCACAGGCAACATAATCAAGTGCTCTGTTAAGCTCTGAGAAAGATGCAAGTTTCTCAGAGATTTGCCCATTCTTAGCTCTATCCAACTATTTCACCCCTGACCATTGATCCTACTCTATATGAGGATCACACCTGCTTGAATTCTGGAGACCTGCCAAGAGGTCATTATGGATGGGGAGAAGGCACTGTCTGCCACAGTGCAAGGGAGGACAATCTTCATCACTCCGGCATCATTAACCACATTTGCAGCTGGATGATGAAGAAGGTGAGTTGTCCTTCCCAAAGGAAGCTGTTAATCATTCCTTTGAGCAGATGGGCTATGAGGGAGATTTCTCTGTAAAGACCTTCAGAAAAGGGAAGGTCTCATCCCAGTGGAAATACCTGCTCCATGTGGTTTCACAGCTTATCAAACAAGCATGGTGGATGGGACCAGATTCCTGAGGATATCTCCTTTATAGTTCATAGAATGGTTCAGGGGTCAAGTTCAGGTATTCTCAATTTGTTTATACTAATTTACTTGCAAACTTGGACTCCTTAGAGTATTACATGTTTCCTAGATATGTTCAACACATTCTCAACTGTGAACTGGGCTCACAGTTGAGGGAAACAAGTAATATTCTTAAATTGGGACAGATGAAGCCCGGCATCTTTAAATAATAAGAAGCCAACTGTAGGCTTCTCAGGGGTAGAAACAGCCCTAGTCCTCAAAATGTTAGAGCTCATTGCTCAAGGTGACAACCTAGCAACACAAGCTAGTGTTGAACCCACACCTCTTTTATCCTTACCACTAAAAAGACCACAAATCACCCTCACCTACCAAAGAAAATCCAAACGAACCCCTGCTCAGGCTATTGAGTCTGTGCAGGCCCCCATATACTCAACCTTACAGGAGAAGTGGACACTAGAGCTCCCACTTTCCCTGAGGAGCAAACCACTCCCATTTCTTCACCTATCAGGGCTGAGGTTCCTCATGCTCACCCTGATGAGCTCACAAGCCCAACAGCCTTAAGCCTTCACTCTGAGTCTCAACACTCAAGTGAACAACCTTCAGGGGACAGTTACCATCCCCAGCCTTTAGATCTCAACCAACCAATTCCCAACCTATCCTTCTATACTGATGAAGACTTAGGATTCAGTGAGTACCATGAGTCTCTCTTCTCCTCCCCTACTCAAAGAGAGATGAGTACCTCTGACTCTCCTCAGTCTATCCCACATCAGTCACCTGTTACTGAGGTGGACACTTCTGAACATGTTCAGGATGTCCATATGGAAGAGGCTCTCACTTTTGAAAGTGATTACATCATTAAGACCTCAACCATGGCAACTCAGCCCACTGGCATCTCACTGAACTGAGATGCTAGTGAGCAGAGGAAAACCAGCAGCCAAGAACCTCAAGCTGGTGGTGAGAGAGAGGACTTTGGTCCAATCATCTCATCCCCCAATGATTCTTCTGATGAAGAAGAGGGGAATTTGAGACTAAAGGTGCAGAATTGTCAAAAACATGCTCCTATTTAGTCTCTAAGGTTAGTCACTTGGAATCTCAGGTGACTACCTTACAAACAGGGTCAATGATCAGCAACTTCAGATTTCATATCTAAAGGAAAAACTAGCTGGGAGACCTTTAAGGAGAGCTCAACCAGGAACACAAGAACCTGTGGAAGTGATTGACTTATCCTCCAGCTCACCTATGCAAGTGGGTGATGCTACCAAAAGGGGGAGAAAGTTATTACAACCACAGAACCTGGGAGTTCTTCACAGAGAATGGACATAGAGGACTCACCATCCTCACTTGCTGTTGTGCATTCTCAGCAACTTCCTCAAGTTCACATTAATGTGGACTCTATAGACTCAATCATCAGGAGTCTCTTTGAGGAAGGTATACCAAGGGCTGTCTCATCTCCACCACAAGGAACTGGCAACTACATCATAAGGTGGAGGTATGATGCTGACAGAAGAGCCCTTATCCTTCACAGAGTTCAAGGGCAACAAGAAGTTTTTGATTTCCAAAGCCTGAACTTCTATGAAAGATTGGATTTAGTCAACATGCCACTTGTCAATCCAAGCAATTCAAGACAAGCTGACAGGTTGGCTCAAAGAATCCAAGATAGGATCCTTGCAGAGTTCTCTCTAAGAAGGAGACTTAGGCAATCAGGCAATGTCATCGGTCAACTGGATGTTGAGGTGGACCCTAAGATTAGTTTCATAGGGGAAACCTTGACTGAAGGCCCAGTGGCAGAACCTGAGACCCCGTCTCTCATCATCAACAACTGTTGCAGAGGTCCAAACTCCTCTGAGACACCTGCTGGTGAAGGTGTTTCTCTCCTCTCTCTAGCTAGAGCATGGAAGCTACACCAAAGCAATGAAGGCCAAGCCTTATCCACCCTGAGTCACAAAGGTCTGTTGGTGACAAAGGGAAAAGGATAATGACTCCTGAGGAAATTGAGGAGGAAGAGAGAGAGAGAGAGGAAAAGGAAGCTAAGGGGAGAAAGTTCCTCTGGGTCATCAAGCTTTATGCAAGCTGCAATCAGGGCTGCCCAGACCAAATACTCAAGATGATGAGTTAAGGGCAGTCAGGATTACTTATTTACAGACCAGGAACTATGATATTGATGAAATCATCTCCCTCCCCTTAGAAGAGTTAAATGAACTGGCTGACATGGAAGTGTCAAGAGAGATGAAGGAGAAAGAGGATGCAAGGCTACTTCTCCAATTCAAAGAGGAGAAGAGACAGAAAAGACTCTACAAGCATGCTCCCACTCTCTCTCCAGTTCAAGAAAGTCCTGCACAGGAAGATGTGGCTCCACAAGAACCTCAGGTAGATAAAGAAGAAGATAGGATCAAGATGATCAACTACCTGAGTGCCACAGGCTTCTATCAGGCAGATGCACTTCTTCCCCTGTCCTATGACTTATTGAGTTTGAGTACCTAAAGCAACTTGAGCTTGAGCTAGTCAAGAAAGAAAGACAACCAAAAGGAAGCTAAGGGAAGAAGCTGCAAAGTCAAGAGCCATCATCCAAAAGATGTAAAGAAGTCTGCTGACAGACAAAGGATGATGAGCTTCTTGAAGCTATATGGATTCTCCGGAAGGAGACTTGGCCCTATGTCTCTATCCACAATGGATGAGCATATAAGGGTGATCAAGCAGAAGATTAAGAGTGGTGAACTGATTGACTTGCACTCTCTTCCAAGTCAAGTCCCACCTGAAGTGGAGGTCAAGTTTGAACAACCTGAGACACCTCAACCAGAACCTCCAGCTGAGCCTCAGCAAGCTTCATCTTCTGATCCAAGGCAGGGTCAAACTCCCTCTCCTTCTGAACCTGTGAGGGAGGAACACCCAACTGAGAAAGACAATGATGATCAACAAGGTGCTGCAGACCAGTCTTCTCAGTTAAAGTCATCTAAGAGGAAGAAGAAATGGCTTCTAAACCAAAGACAAAGAAGAAAAGCCTAAGTCATCTACCTACTCTACACCTCAGGCTGAATCAGATCAACCTGAGGAAGTGCATGATGAGGCAGTCCCAATCAACTCCTATGCAAGTGGCTCCTCTAACAACTGAGACACCCATCTTATCCTGGACTTACTCTACCAATCCAGAAAGATGGCATGTAATCAGAGATCAAGGTGTTGAGAATGTCTACTCCTGGCAAGACATAATCAACTTACCTCTGCATGATCTCTTTGAGATGAGAAGATACTATGAAGTCTTGATGATCCTGACCATCTAATGAAGAAAGGAATGGTCATGATTGTACTGAAGACTACCAACATTTGAAGATCTTCTAAGTGTTTTGGTAGCATCAGCCTAGGGGGAGTTTGTAAGGATTCCTTAAGTCTGATGCAACCCAAAACATCCAAAGTGTCTCTGCAACATGCACTAAGTACTGAAGTAATAGAATGCTTCGGAAGTTTTACACAATGCATTAGAAATACTCTAAGTGTAAAATCTTCCGAAGCCAAGACCAATATCTTCCGAAGCCAAACATGAAGTCTTCCGAAGCCTCAGAGACAAAGTCTTCCGAAGCTTCAACCTATGAAGACAGATTTCTTCGAAGACTTTTAGTACACATGCTTTATCTGATGTACTGGTCCATAAAGCACCTTTCCGCTGCATCTCTGTAAAGTCACCAACTTACATGAGTTGGTGAAAAGGTCCATGCTTTTGGTAACTGTACATTAAGGTCTTGAGTCTGTAACTTTCTACTTTATGTACTTTATCCTTTTTGTAATGTATAAGAGCTATGGCATGTCATAGTCACAAGGTCAAAAGGCAGATATGCCTTTTGATCCTACAATTGATTTTGTTAGTGTCTAGTCAATTGTATCTAGCTGGCTTTCAAAGTATAGCCGGCTGTAGGTTGTAGTATAAGTATTTCAAGTTCTTGTATCTTTCTTTATGCTTTTGTAACACTTGTAAAAGAACTTGAGAAAGCAATATACTATCTCCTTGAAACCCAACTCTCTTGTTCTGTCTCTTTACTTTACTTGTGTTCTTAGTATCATACTTGGTTAAACCAGTTCACTGTTTGATTAAAGTTTAGTTGCTCTCCTCATTGTGTTGTTGTGTTGTAATTGTGTTCAAGCCCTTAAACGGTCCTGCACTCCATAACGTTAAAAACAATGAGCCAAGTTTTAAAACAACAAGAACAAAAAAAAACATCT